>OY821774.1:53375200-53975200 GCA_963682175.1 Triglochin maritima | reverse complement strand
TCCTTAAAAATGTAGGAATGATCACATTCTTCTTCATTTTCTTCATGTATAACAGTTGTATGTCAGTTCGGAATAAGAAGTCTATCTGTTCGGAATATGTTGTGTGTCTGTTCGGATTAAGTTGTGCGTCTGTTCGGAATAAGAAGTCTGTCTGTTCGGAATATGTTGTGTGTCTGTTCGGAATAAGAAGTCTGTCTGTTCGGAATAAGAAGTCTTTCTGTTCGGAATAAGAAGTCTGTCTGTTTGGATTAAGCTGTGCGTCTGTTCGGAATAAGAAGTCTGTCTGTTCGGAATATGTTGTGTGTCTGTTCGGATTAAGTTGTGCGTCTGTTCGGAATAAGAAGTCTGTCTTTTCGGAATATGTTGTTTGTCTGTTCGGAATATGTTGTGTGTATGTTCGGAATAAGAAGTCTGTCTGTTCGGAATAAGAAGTCTTTCTGTTCGGAATAAGAAGTATGTATGTTCGGAATAAGTAGTCTGTCTGTTCGGAATATGTTGTGTGTCTGTTCGGATTAAGTTGTGTGTCTGTTCGGATTAAGTTGTGTGTCTGTTCGGATTAAGTTGTGTGTCTGTTCGGAATAAGAAGTCTGTCTGTTCAGATTAAGTTGTGCGTCTGTTCGGAATAAGAAGACTGTCTGTTCGGAATATGTTGTGTGTCTGTTTGGATTAAGTTGATCCAACCTAAAAGTTAAAAACAATATTTTATTATGATAAGTCTGGACTCTGCACGAATAAAGGGTCTGCACGCTGTCCTAGGGTTTGCACGCTGTCCTAGGATCTGCACTATCTGTGTATTGGGAAAAGAATCGTTCAACCTAAAGAACCAGCGTTTTTAAGAAGACCAAAGCACGTGAAGAGAAAATTTGCTGACTGGACGCTGACTCAACACGTCCACGTAATGCGCGTCCGTGACGCCCGCGTCCGTGTATAAGGACTCTTTAGTAAAGTATATATATATATATATTATTAAGACTGCTTTTTCGGGATAATCATGACAAAATGTTCAATCACAACGCTGTCGACAATATTAAACAAACTGAATAATACACACACAAAATCTAAATGTTCCGAAAGCACGTAACCTTTTTTTGTCAAAATCTAAGGCCAACAACAACAACAAAAACAAATCATTTTATCTGAACCAACTCTAAGAAGTCACGGTTCAGGCACGTAAATCGTTTTCTTCCACGCGTTTCTATCTAATGCAAATTTTCGAGAAACATTTTAATCTTTTAAATCTCTTTTGACTGCTTCCTCCCAAGTCAATCGTGGTCTGTCTCTTCTTCTTTTTATGTCCTCGATCTGATTCAATATCCCTCTTATTATATGTGCCTTCATAGGTCTTCAAAATCTATGAAAAGAGAAGAAGAAAAAACGTATAAATAAAGTTTAACTCAAGCAATTCACTCAAACCACCGAGACATTAAAAAAGTGAAGAAATATATCTTAGGTCATCTATATTATTTTTTCATTTTCTCCCTGCCCAAGTTATATTTCTTCTTCGTTATTCACTCATTAACTATGACGTAAGTTGTCAACTATTTTTCCTCCGCATCATTAATTTTCTTCTCAACTTTTGTTTTATTCCAAAATCTTTTATATTTACCAAAAACATTCATAATCTATTTATTTTCAAATTGCAATTACTTTATTTACTTAACCATCAATGATTATAAAATACTAAATACTAATATTAAGAAAGCAAATATTACATTATCTTTAGCAAACGTACGCTTACATTAAAGAAGACGACAAACCAAATACAACATAAACCAAATAATACACGACATAATTCAAATATTACACGACATAAAACGCAATTAAGCGTCACTTCTGTCGAATCGCTGCCAGATGTTCTCGATCAAGTCCGTCCTTAGCGTGAGATGCTGAGTTTTATTACGAACACAATCTTTATTGTTCATGTAGGCATTAATGTCAAAAACACGTGCAGTGGAGTAAGGCGTTGGTCCCGGACCCGATATGTCGCGATCATGCTCAAACTCACTTGTATTATAAATTATGGAATAAGATTCACGCTCATCCTTCACGATCATGTTGTGCATTACGATGCACGCAGTGATTATTTTCTTTAGGAAGTCAACTTTCCACGCAAGAGATGACATCCTTAGGATTGCTCATCATGCCTGCAACACCTCAAACGCGCGTTCTACGTCTTCACACACTTTCTCTTGGTGTTCTCAATCTTCTTCTAAAAATATGAGAATCATATACAGAATTTTCAACAAAATAATCAGAAAAAAAGACGACAGTAACCTTCTTCTCGATCTCTATTGGTGTTTTGGATCGTATCGCGACGTCGCATTGGAGTCTCATGACTCCGCCCACAAGTCGCCCTACTAGTGGCTCCACGCTCAAGCTCTTCGAGTGCTTCAGTGCTTACTCTCTTCCAAAGCTCGTCGAAGGCATCGTCAGAAGAGAAGGAGTAGGTCGGTATGTATCTTAAATTAGAGTTCATTGAATTAGACATGTTTGACGAGATATGTTTTACTACTTCCTTCTTTATAATGTCGGACTAACAATCTACATTATACGTGTGATGCCTTTAATCTGATCGATTTGAAATCTTGTCTGAGAATATAATTATTTTCAAACCATCTTGGAGAAACTAATAAATTGGATAATATGTTTACAAAGATAAGCTAAATCATAGAAATTGGTGTATATCAATATAATTTCCGTAATTTAATTATAACGTTGTCAAAATATAATAAACTCTAATCCTAATCATTATCAACTACTAAAACTACTTAAATCCTAACTATTTATCAAAATATAAACCCTTAATTATTAAAACAAATAAAAAAAATCAAAATCAAAAAAGAAATCCAGACGAATCGGATTGTTCCAAGTGGGGTTCGTCCCCGGTCGGGTGAGGATGACCCGTTGTGCATGCTCTTACTGCAACAATAACTAATCAACTTGCCTTTCCAATAAAAAAATAATTTAATAGCCAAATGGTACATCTCATGATTCTGGATTATTTTCACATCATGCAGTAAATATAACCAAACGAGCATAAGTTATGTTGTGGATTATGGTAATAGGATGAATTGACGCAATATACAGCATCGACCACTATTTCAAAAACATTAAAACAAATACACATAGTAATCTCCTCTAGATTTCATACTTCACGGTGCCATTCAAAAATCACCATGAAAAACTCCTAAATTCATGAAATCCCAATGTACTTGGGAATGCGTAGCAGCAAGCTAAGTAAGCGAGCAATTCAGTTGCATGATACATACATAAAAATACCAATACAGCAATAAGTCATAAGAAATAAGAAAGGAAGGAAGATACAATTTTGCAGTTGAAGGACTTCCTAACTACATATCTGCAATCCTGGATGCTACCGAGACCATAGGTTTACAGGGACAAGGTTAACTAACCAACTAAGTACACATAATCAAAAGTGCATGAAAATGAAATTATATATAACATAAATTTAAACAAAAAAAGAGTCCCGATTGCTTCTGTACTTGGGACCTGTCTGTTGCATCTAACTGAGCCACACGGACATGTGTTCCAAGTTTTTCCGAAGCATCTGCAAAATTATAACATATATAGTGTTAGTTCAAGAACAGTTCCTCAATGGTCACGGTTTAAATATGATGAAAATGTTCGGAACAAAAAATGGTATGAATCAAAACAAATTCCAAAAAATCTGAATAACTAAATGCAAATTTAATAACAGACTGCGATTACCAAAGTTAGACCAAGAACAATTTAGCCATTAGGAAAAATAACTGACTATTAAATTACATAGTACAGATTACGTTTAAATATCACACAATGTATCCCCACTACTACTTTCAACAAAAAAAATGAACATGTAACATGACTACTAGCATCTTAAGAAATGATTACCTGGTGATGGTTTGCACAAATGATGTCTTAAGTTACTGTTCATGCGATGCTTTTACCCTCGAAAAAGTCTCCTAACAATCGATCCAAATCCTCTGGCGTATACTTGACATATTTCTGGGGGCTACGACCATTATCTATAATAGACCTGAAAATTTTTCAGGTTGTTAAATTGCTAATTTTAATCTATGTATAGGTATGCATCTTATGTAAATGAAAAGTAATCAGAAATCTATTATTCTTATTAATTTATTCAATACGAAAATGATGCATTAATGGAAGTTGAATTCCCTGTTTTCCCGGCTACATTAAATTATATTTGCCATTAGAATAATAAGTTATGTTGGGTGCACATCTCTTAGTCTGCTATCACCCACCCAATAAGGTTCATACTTCATACTTGAGGATCTGCAGCTGAAGTATACAAAGATATCTGTGCAACCATAAAATATATATGTTCCATTATTTACACATTACTTAAAACTCAACCGATGATTCAGAACAATACGTACCCAAATCGCTTGACAAAAGACCTATAAGCGGGTAAGAGGACTTCAGCAATTGATAGCCTTAGGGATTCACGTAACTCGGGATCAGGTACTGTCCATTGAGATTGTCTTTGATGAAGCTCCTCAAACTGCATATTGAATGATCTAAACCTGGAGATATCACAAACATTATTGTGGAAAAGAATTCAAAACAATAAATAAGTTCGAATACCAAAACATAAATGTAGCATTCGGACCTTTCTTTCACAGTTGTCCTTGAAACTCCACTACTTCCTCCTTCGCTTCCAGGCCCACCACCGAAGGATGATGTCGAACCTTGTATGGTGAGAGATTGCAAAATCTGGAATATGCTAGAGATTGCTAATGACAAGGTATACCAAAATAAAACCAAGAACTCTTAAGAATACATTATATGGTGTATGATTGAGGTTAAGAAATCTGCAGTTATATTATGTCTCTCAAAAAGGCAGAAGCAAAAAAAGAGGAAGTTATTACTTTATGAGCTTAATCGATTCATTAAATTATGGATAAGGAAAGAAGCTCACCTTAGTCCAAGCAACTCTTTTGTACTGATTTGCATTCTGTTGCACAATTCTTCGATGTCTCTGGACCCAATCATCACCTAAAAAGTCCTTTGCTTCAGACCTGGTGGCAGTTAATATTCTATCAGTAGTAAATTCAAAGACACCCTCAATTACTTGATTTTATGATATTTGACATTTTCAGGTGGTTGAGTTAATGAAACTTGCCTGCGCACAGATCTGACCATATAATGAATGTTGTTCATAAGAAATAAATGGGTCAAAGCAGGATCTTTATATTGCTTTGATTTCCCATCCAGATTAATCTGAAGTGCCTGCATTATTCGCATTGTAACAGTTGATAGCTGTGAAGTAGATTCACCTTCAGTCTCAAACTCATGAAATAGTTGCTTGAGTGTAGATTGATAACTGTCAACATTAAGACAATAAAAGTCAAACCTAAAGAGAACATATAACATCTCAACGAAGATATCATCCTAGCAAAGTAATTTCAAACCACTAATTATGCAGAAAGAAGCATAAATGAACAGGCACATTCCTTACTGGCCAATACAAAAAACAAAAAAGGGCATCCTTTATGTCAGGGAATTGTTGAATAGGGATACAAATCGATACCACTCAAAAGTGTGAGGGAAGAATGGATGATGTGTCAGTTAGTTTAATTTTACATTCTAAGGACAAAGAAGCAACAGCTGAGTTACTAAAAGAATTGATAACTTTTCACCTTCTTTAGTTTTACATTGTTAAGACAAAGAAGCAACTGAGTTAATATAAGAATAGATAGTGTCATCTAATTTGGATTTATATTGTTAATAAAAAAGGAACAACAATTGAATTACAATACAGAACTTTGATCCCCCCTAGTAACAAGCTTGAAGATGAAGAACTGCAAAAAATAAATACGGAACCATGTTTCAATGTTTCATGAGAGTAATGTAGGTCAATAGTCCATTACTTTTTTTGTATAGTTCCGTAGTCCACACACTTAAGAAGCTCAATGCGTGCTAATCTACATTATCTTAAACTTGGAATGTCACCTAAAAAAATTCCCCAGGTCGTATGTTGAAATTATTGGCTCAAAGTCTCAAACATACTGATTGGCTTGCTAGAGGGGATGATGAACCGAATAACAGATTATCATATGGTGCTATCAGAATTATTATGACTGAAATCTAGTAGTAATGATGCACGACCAATATCAACAGGTGCAACACACACAATGTAAAATAATCCTGATGAATATGATATGATCTGGACTTGTGATGGTAAGATATACTTACTCGAAGAGAAACTTGACGTAATTAATGACATAGCTAGTTAGAGGATGGACTGTCCCATCAAGAACTGCAGTCCTGGTTGCATCCTTCTCAACTGCATCTTCAAAATCACCAAAAGTTTCTTGGGCGGTCCGAGCCAAATGTTTAGAGAGGCTTAGTGCAGATTCTCGCATCTCTGTACATGCTTTTCCTTCAAATATTACTTGGAACTGATGCATTTATTGGAATGTAAATAATGTTATATAATGTACATGACAACAAGTCTTAAAATTTCATCATCTATATGACAGAAAGCTTATTTGTATTTTGTCCTCGTACCTCTGGTTGAAGTTCTCTCATTATTTCATACATATCTAAAAGCACAAACAACTTTTCTGGTGACCTCTTGCTTTTGGCGATAGCATCACCAAAACTAAGGAGTATTGTCACACTATTAGTTGTTACTTCTGCAAAACATTGCTCTCTCAAAGGATTTATGTCGTCAAATATTTGATCACATACTTTCCGTTCCCCAGCAAAAAGCAGTTTCACCTACGGCAATAATAATGACAGCAGTTCAACAAAAATATATAGGATTATTTATATCGCTTTTCAATCCTTACAGCAATCCGCATGAAGTGAATCCAATTGCCGATCTTTGCTTCCAAAACTTCCCACTGCATCTTTTGCACGTCTTCTTTGGTAAGCTTTTCCACACCAAGCTTCTTAAGGCTCTGTTCCAATACTGGAGCACGATATTCCCTAACATCAGTTAAGAGTGAATCGGTAACAAATAAGATGTTTTACACTCACTAAAAGAAGGGGCGAAAACTAAAATAGGCTTGCCATAACAATACTAACCGCACTTTTAAAGACGTAGCGAACCATAATTCTCTACAAAAACACTTGAAACAACTTGATCTTTTATAGATTAACTGGACGATTGATAAAAACACCAGTAAGCCACTTTCCAAGGAACAAAAGAGAAATCTAAAATAAGATAAACTCCTTGATATTGAATTATTATTCAATGACTGTCCTTTCAAAGTTAACTTTTTGCCTAAATGTGATTCTGCTTTTGAATATGAACAAATCTAGTGCCCTTCGAATTGTGTTATAATAAGCATCATGTTTACTTATAAGTCCACTAACCCACAGCAACCTCATAACATACTGCCACAGATAAGTTTTTAAAAAATGCTTCAACTAGAAGCATTGGTACAGTACAACTACGGTTCAATCAACCAAATGTTTAATGTTGTATTTTTATTTTTATTTTTATGACCGGTAACCAAATGTTGCATATAAAGTGTTCCTAATTAAGTAATGATATACCCATGTTGCTTGAGCCAAAAAAGCTAGAAACTATAAGGACATGATACTAATACCATGACAACTTCCAACTTATGCATTTCTTGTTTGGGATAATATGTTATAAGGTTGTTATGGACCAGTAAACGCATGGACAACGTGTCGGCCAATGCAAGTTTTACAAAAACATGATGACAGGTCGTGACAACTGCCCTTTGTCTGATCGAGGCCCTAACATCCTCAACTTGTCCAGAAATTTATTGTCAACATCTAGCTATGGGTGTTAAAGGGTTGGAACCACCCACCCCAAATACGTCCCTGCTAGTAGCAATCAAAACAAGCACTAATTATATAGTTTCTTCAAATTCGACTTCAATGACAAGACATTAATTAGCCTCCAAAGTTACACCTTTCTTCAAACCAATGACCCAAAAAACACTAAACTTTACCCAATGAAGCATCTTTCATTGCTAATAAACACCTTTTATAAAACAAAAGTTATACGGAACAACAACAGAGAAGAAAGAGTGGTCTAAAAGCAGTACACCCCGGATCAAATTAAAACGGGACAGAAGATTTTTTTTAAAAAACATGTTGCTGCAGGGATCATATGCACTAACATTTCTCCAGCCTATATTCCTATCAACACCAACACACACTAAAGAGCTCCTTCATTGGAACTCCACATGATGTGATGTCACAGGGATTTTTGTAGGTTAGGTTCCTCCACATTGGCAATTGGAAATTTCACAAACCACCACTCTAGAAAGCAAAAGTGTACTTGAGTTATGTTTTGCAAGAAGAAATTGCTACCCCAACTACTGAGCAAGTAGCAATAAAGGTGGAATGTTGGAGCAAAAAGAGTGCAAAAAGTGTACCTAAAAATTCGTGAGCATTGCTGTTGTCGTCCAGCTTGAACCATCTGTTTAGCGAGATGATGCACCAAGGGCAATATCCTTGGTGGGATAAGAGTGGGGAGTTTGTAAACACTTGTCTCTAAGGTTTTGGCTTGATTCTCGGAATTAGTAGGTGCGGAAGCAGAATCAGGTTGGTCAGCTGCTGCGGGTCTGAGGGAGTTAGGAAGGCATTGAAAAAGGTGATCAGGCTCGATGGGCTTGCTGAAACATACAGGCAATATAAATATTAGATGTCAATTGGATGCAATGCAAGTCGTTGGAAAATGGAAACGAAACAAAAAAAGGTAAAACCTGTAGGTTGACAAGAGTTGGTTGAACTCCTCCTCCAAGTTAACGAGGGCTTTAGAAAGCAGGCCGTTGGCGTGGGTAAGCACTCCATGGCTAGTTTTGAAGCCTTTGTTGGAGGTGAAGAAGTCGACATTAGTCTTCAACTGCTCGACCGCAACAAGATAGCTGTCCAAGTCCTCGTGAGGCCCTTCTAGAATCTTAGCTTCGGCCTAAGATCGCAACATCCAATCCAAGTGATGAATTTTGTGTTCTTGGATCCAAGATTTTGTTTGATATTCGAAAGAAAGAAAGAAATGACTGACTTTTCTGGAGAGATCGAAGTGGGCGAGGATGACATCGGCGGACTTGAGGGTGTTGTCGATGTTATCGTAAGCCCTCCGGATGGCGTGAGTTCGGAGCTGTGAAGAATCGGATTCATCAGGATCAGAAGAAGAAGAAGATCTGGAAATTACAGAAATAGGTAAACCTACCAACATACCTGTGTTGGTCTCATGGCGTCGTCTAGGGCGGAGAGTCGGTGGTCGAAGGAACCGAGAGTTGCGACCATCTGGTCGGTGATGGACTGGCTCTTGCTCAGCGACTCCCGGAGCAGATCCGCCCTCTGCCCAACCGTCGTCCTCCGGCGGCAATCAACCCGCTGGACCACACCCATAATATCCGAAGCAGCAACAACCTCTCAGCAAAACCCTTTTTTTCCGATCTCAACTCAACACCCATCCCACTGCTCTCGTTCCATTCATTCCTTAATCTCCAATATTTTAAGAACGTTTTACTCTAATTAATATAATGTAATCACGTTTATTTTGGTCTTAATAGTATGGTGTATTTTTTAATTACTTATTTTATTGAAGTTATTATCATGAAAACCTCACCGAGCTTGAATTTGTTTGAATTTGTTTTTCAGGGAATGGAACAGAACCGGTAATCATGGAGCCTTCAATCAAATTGCTAATCAAATTGCTAATCATGGACACAAACGTGAGTCATTCCCTGAAGCGAATGCGACATCCTTTAACAACAAATGTGGGCATGGACATGGGCAACACCAAGGGCGTGGTCGTGGACGTGGTCGTAATAATCGTGGTGGTCATAATTTCAAAGCAAATAATAATAGGAGAAATGCTAAGGAAAATAGAATGCAACATCCTCCAAGGAAATCTGAAAATGACTGCTTCAAATGTGGCATGACAAATCATTGGTAGTGTATATGTCGTACGCCCAAACATCTTGTTGAACTCTATCAATCATCACTCAAGAAGAGAGAAAGTGCTAAAATGAACTTTATTGAGAATAATCAACATGGAATGCTCATGGGCACACACTTGGATGTTTCTGATTTTCTTTTAAATGATGAAAATACCGAAACATTTACCGATAATGGAAATGTCCACCATAATATGTAGTTTTTCTTATCGTTTGATTTCCGTTCACCTAGAATTTTGGTCTTTTATCTTCCTATATATGTAATGCTTGAACCTTGAATATTTACTTTCGACTTTATCAATATTTAAGTCTTTTAACTCTAACTCTTATATAATATACTACAACGATAAAATCAAATTTATTATATTTTTCTTTTGTTTCATGTAGAAAGACAAAGATATGACTAATTCTATACCAAATGATGGAGACCAGTGTCTAGTAGACAGTGGAACAACAAACACCATCTTGAAAAGTACAAAATACTTTTCCCAATTACATTTAGCAAAAACAAATGTCAACACAAATTCTGGCACTAGCAATTTGATTGAAGGCTCCGGAAGAGTTTGTGGTTTGTTATCTAACAATACAAAATTAATAATAAGAGATGCTTTATACTCTAGTAGATCCAGAAGAAATCTACTAAGTTTTAAGGATATACGTCTTAATGGTTATCACATTGAGACGGTGAACGAAGATAATATTGAGTATCTCCACATTACATCTAATGTGTCTGGCCAGAAAATTATGTTGGAAAAAATACAAGCTCTCTCTTGTGGGTTATATAACACATTCATAAATCCTATTGAATCAAATATGATCACTAACCAGAAGTTAGTCGATCCAAATTTTGAAACTTGGCATGACAGATTGGGTCACCCAGGTGTCATAATGATGCAAAGAATTATTGAAAATTCAAGTGGCACACAATGAGGAACTTGAAGATTCCTTCATCAATGAATTTTTCATGTGCAGCATGCTCCCTTGGAAAAATGATAATAAGGTATTCCACAAATAAAATTGAAAATGAAATGCCTACATTTTTAGAGCGAATCCAAGGAGATATTTGTGGACCCATTACTCCTCCGTGTGGACCATTTCGTTATTTTTATGGTATTGATAAATGCATCAACCCGATGGTCACACATTTGCCTTTTATCAACTCGAAATGTCGCATTTGCTAGACTTCTAGCAGAATTAATCAAATTGAGAGTTGATGCATTGCATACATTGCATCATATGTCGTTCATTTAGATTAACTTTATATCAATAAATGTTACTAAGGTATGTGTTTAGTCTTATTTACAAAATACAGGGACCTGAATGCAAATTACCCATATCCCGAGCATAAACGCATGCAAGAGACTCATTTATGTCATAAAGACAAAGTTCAAGATTATCGGGGTTCAAATTGAAGTTCATCCAAGCATAAAAGCATTCAAATACATAATTACAAAAAGGCCAATGACCTAAGCACAAAAGTAGCCAATGACTTAATTGCAAAAGGCCGAGGACCCGACTGCAAATTACAAGTACCAAAATATTATTTTGGAGAAGTTCTAAAGAAAAATCAATTTGGATCTCCAAATATATGAAGAATTAATTCGGAACTCAAAAGAAAGGAAAGAAATCAATCCGGACGCGCAAAGGACATTTAAATCATACCATAAACACACAGAAAAAATCCGGATTAAATCTAAGCCAAAATTGCGGCGATTCCGCCGCCCATTACATGTGATTTGCGGCGAAAACACCGCACCACTTTCGATCTGTGCCCCTGGATTTTGTCCAGTCGTGTCATGACGCGTGTACTTTCCTATTTCATACTTGGGTCCATTGTATCGACTATAAATAGCCCCGAGATTATGTTGTGAAAAAAACTAGCTTTTATTCCATTCTATAGCAATAAAATTCTGTTCGTTTATTTTGTGTTTTTTAGTTTCTTTCGTAGTTTCTCTAGGACCTCTTCTCCTTCCCTCCATCCATCAGTTTTTAACTCTCTGTAAAGGGTGGGGGTGACTGATTTAGGGTGACGAGAAGAAGAATGATGTTATTATTTTAATTTCGTGTTAGTATATTTTGATTACTTAAGTTTATGTTAAGTCATTTATCATGTAATGCTTTATAACTAATGTGATTTATTATAAGTTTCAGATTTCTCTAAACAAAACCCGATATCTAAACCCCTCGCCCGCTGGACTCTCATCCATATTTGCTTTATTCTTAGTTTGTTTTGTTGTTCTTGCTTTAGAAAATTAAAAATCCAAAATCTCAAACCAACCTTATTTCTCTCTCTTTCTTTCCTTAATTGAAAATCACAAAAATAACAATATCTCTCCCTCCTTGTGTTCGACCCGTACTTGCCACATCTTCATTGACGTCGTGCACTTGCGGTATAAATAAAATTCCCATCAAGAGCACATTTCCCAGATTATCCAATTAAGAAAATTCGACTTGACAATGCTGGAGAATTTACATCCCAAACGTTTAACGATTATTGCATGTCTGTTGGGATCACAATTGAGCATCATATAGCTCATGTCCATACACAAAATGGTCTAGCTGAATCCTTGATTAAGAGATTACAATTAATTGCTAGACCATTGGTAATGAGATCTAAATTACCATCATCTGCTCGGGGACATGCCATTTTGCATGTTGCTGCAGTTATAAGAATAAGACCAACTGCTTATCATAAATACTCCCCTTTACAATTAGTCTCCGGTAGAGAACCAAATCTGTCTCATCTAAAGGTTTTTGGTTGTGTCGTTTATGTGTCATTTGCACCACCACAACGTACAAAGATGGGATCTCAAAGAAGATTGGGAATATATATTGGCTTTGAATCTCCATCAATCATAAAATATTTAGAGCCGTTAACCGGTGATATTTTCACAGGACGATTTGCTGATTGTCAATTTAATGAGAATGAATTCACAATCTTAGGGGGAGAAAAACAAAAAATTAGAAAACAAAGAAGTGACTTGGAATGCATCATCAATTCCAGACCCTCGAACAGGTCAATGTGAACTTGAAGTTCAAAAGATTATACATTTACAAAGAATTGCAAATGAGTTGCCTGATGCATTCATTGATACTAAAAGAGTCACAAAGTCACATATACCAGCTCTAAATGCACCTGCTCGGATTGATATTCCTAATGTTACAAATGAATATATTATACGTTGAAAACGTGGAAGATCAATTCGTTCCAAAGATGCAAATCCACGGAAAAAGAAAGAGCAAAATAACGCAGTTGGTGATATTATTGAAACCCCTGTAGAGGTGATAACACAACAACAAATGGACAATGACAAATTTCCAAAAAAGGTACATGTACCTGAAAATGAAAATGATGATGAGATCTCCATCAATTATGTGCACAATGGAAAAAGATGGAACCGAAATAGAACCATTATTGATGAAAATTTCATATACGCTATAACAAATGATGTGATGAATGTTGAATATTATGAGCCAAAATCAATTGAAGAGCGTCGACACAGAAAAGATTGGCCACAATGGAAAAATGCAATTCAAGAAGAACTGAACTCACTTGAAAAACGTCTATGTGTTTGGACTTGTAGTTCCGACACCAAATAATATAAAACCAGTAGGATACAAGTGGGTATTTGTAATTAAAAGAAATGAGAAAAATAAAATTGTAAGATACAAGGCAAGACTTGTTGCACAATGTTTTACACAAATATCATGACTTGACTATGAAGAAACGTATTCACCTGTAGTGGATGCAACAACTCTTAGATTTTTTATTAGCCTTGCAATTGGAGAAAAACTTGAAATGCGACTTATGGATGTCGTTACAGATTATCTATATGGATCACTAGATAACGACATTTTCATGAAAATCCCCGAAGGATTAAAACTACCAAGCACATGCAGTACAAAATCTCGAGAGATGTATTCTATAAAATTGAAAAGGTCTTTATACGGATTAAAACAATCCGGACGAATGTGGTACAATCGTCTTAGTGAAAGTCTTCTCAAAGAAGGGTTTAAAAAATAATCTCATAAGTCTATGTGTTTTTATTAGAAAATCAACATATGGCTTTGTAATTATTGTTGTATATGTTGATGACTTGAATATCATTGGGAACCCTGAAGAGATTGAAAGAACTACTAAATATTTGAAGAATGAATTTGAAATGAAAGACCTTGGTGTAACTAAATTTTGTCTCAACCTGCAGATCGAGCACTTACCAAATGGAGTTTTCATTCATCAATCAAATTATATAGAGAAAACATTAAAATGTTTTAATGTGGATAAAGTTCATCCATTAAGTTCTCCAATGGTTGTTCGTTCCCTTAGTGCTGAAAATGATCATTTCCGTCCTTGAGAGAATGATGAAGACATTCTTGGTCCAGAAGTACCATATCTAAGTGTTATTGGGGCTTTAATGTACCTGACTAATAATACAAGACATGATATTGCATTTTCAGTAAATGTATTGGCTAGATATAGTTCTGAACCAACACGTAGACATTGGAACGAAATTAAACATGTATTCTGTTACCTTTTGTGGAACGCGTGATATGAGCTTATTTTTTCAAAAAAATTTAGAGAACAAATTAATTGAATATGCCGATGCTGGATATTTGTCAAAACCACATAAAGCTAAATCAGAAACAGGATACATGTTTACATATGGTGACACGACAATTTCATGGCGATCAACGAAACAAACATTAACAACAACATCTTCAAATCATGCAGAGTTGATTGCATTATACGAGGTTAGTCGAGAATCTGTATGGTTGAGATCAATGATCCAAAGCATACAAGAAAAATGTGGACTCGACAAAATCAAAGACCATCCAACAATTTTATATGAAGACAATACTGCATGCATTGCTCAAATAAAAGAATGATACATCAAAGGCGATAAGACTAAACATATTTCACCAAAGTTTTTCTCGACGTATGATTTACAAAAGGATGGTGAGATAGATGTCCGTCAGATCCAATCAAGCGAGAATTTAACAGATTTATTCACAAAGTCATTGTCTATAACAGTTTTGAGCAACTTGTTCACAAGATAGGTGTTCGTCGTTTGAAAAATATATGTTGAAGTGAGGGGAGCATCATACGCGTTGCACTCTTTTTTCTTTCACCAAGTTTTTATCCCATCGGGTTTTCCTTGGTAAGGTTTTTAACGAAACAACCATAGCGTATAAATGTGATCATCCAAGGGGGAGTGTTGAGAATTCCAAAGGTTTTGTGGATGATTAATCTTCCTTAACCCCCAATATTTTAAGTAGGTTTTACTCTTATTAATATGATGTAATTCTATTTATTTTGGTTGTAACTCCTACTACATCCTCACCCTATATATAGAGGATTATTGTACATATTTGATGACAATAGAAGAAATACATACATCTCTCCCTCCCACAACCTTTCATCTTTGGTTTGTTTTATTTTACAACGAGTTATAAAATGGGAAATCCATAGATTATCCCTTTAAAACCACATATAATTAATATTATTTAAGTGGGATTGCGAATGTTGAGATACAACCACCAAAAGCTTAATTGGCGAATCAGGTTCTTTATTATATTAATATAGGAATTCTCTAGTGAGTTTAGAGCTTAATTTTTCTAAATTAAGCCCCACAATATTTACCACTCATTTCAAATTGTATGGTAGATTAAGAAAAAAATAGTTATGCTAATGAATAATGAGATTAACTGTAAATAAGATCTAATGGTGAGATTGTAGATGACTTAAACTAAATTTGACGAGTCTTGTGCAGATCGACCCGAAGAATAAACGGAGAAAAAGAGCAGAGTGGTGGTGGTTGGAGGAGGGATCGCGGGAGGTCTCCTCGTCAACATTCTCCAGTCCCACGCCGACCTCGTCCTCATCGATCCGTAACTTTCCTTTCACTTTCTGTCTTGCTTGCTTCTCATTTATTTGTCCAAAGGTGGCATTTTTACTCTCATTTCCTGCTTTTCTGTCGGTTCTTCCATCGAAAACCACTTTTTCTGGTCGTTCGGTTTGGGGAGATTTCAAAGATGTGATCTTTTTTCCCCTTCTTCTTCTTCTTCTTCTTCTTCTTTTGTTTTTAGTTGTTAATCAATTAATTACATTTGCTTGATATTTTCCTTGTGTGTGTGTCAGCAAGGAATACTTTGAGATCACATGGGCGGAAATGAGGGCTAAGGTCGAGCCTTCATTCGCCGACAGATCGGTTATTTTCCACAGTGAGTACTTGACAAAGGGAAAGCTTGTGACATCTTCTGCGATCAATGTCACCGATACGGAAGTCTTGACCGAAGATGGTCTTCAAGTGCCATATGATTGATTACCTTGTTATAGCAACTGGCCACCGCGATGTTGTCCCCAAATCCAGAACTGACAGGCTTCAGCAATTTAAACAAGGTATCCAAACTCTACTTTTCCATTCTTGATATCAAAATCAATGTAATTGCCTTTTTGTCATTAGGCAGCTGAAATGGTTTCTCAATAACGTTATTTTGCTTCTATGAGATTGCTTTATTTTACAGCTTTATTTTGATCTTAGTATGTCCAATCGTATCGACATTCGTAGTTAAACAGAAGTGCATTTTGTCGCATCATCGCCTAACCAGCAGATTCATAGTTAAGTTAATGATTTTTGTGTGGATTTCATCACAAGTTGTATTCAACCCTTCTTGTTTTCCCATCCCTGAGCCTTGTACAATAGCATGGACCATAAACTATATGGCCGTGGAAAAAAGATATCCATGTCATTAGAGCATGTTAAATCTCAGCCTGTAGGGTTTGTCTATAGAATCCTCAAATCATATGTGCATTATGTTCATAAAGCATCCACATTACACGTGTTTAATGTCCATAACATTGTCGAACTTCAATTTTCTTAATATTGCAGATAATAAGAAGATCAAGTCTTCCAACTCCGTCTTAATCATAGGAGGTGGGCCTTCTGGTGTAGAACTTGCTGGGGAGATTGCTACTGATTTTCCTGACAAAAAAGTTACTCTAATACACAGAGGTCCTAGACCGATGGATTTTGTAGGATTCAAAGCATCAAAGAAGTCAATGGATTGGTTGACCTCAAAGAAAGTTGAGGTGCTTTTGCAGCAGTCCATCAACTTCAACTCCCTCTCAAATGAAGAACATGTTTATCAAACTTCAGCCGGGGAGACTGTCTCTGCTGATTGTTATTTTGCCTGCATAGGGAAGCCTCTAGGTTCATCCTGGCTGAAGGAGTCTATCTTGAAAGATTGCTTGGACAGTGCTGGACGTCAAAATGAAACATCAAACGAGAACTAGAATGTGTACCGGTCATTGCTTGTCAGAATGCCCGTGCTCCAAGAAAATTACTAAAAGCATAACGATTACATTAACCATTATTCCTGAAAGGATAAGATGATGCGATTCTTGCAAGTATGGTATTTGCAGGAAATGAAGCAAGGCTACATTGCACAGAAACATGCAATGGTTGTCTCCAAGAGTTTGAAGGCATTGGTATCAGGTGGCAAAGGAAGCAAACTGTTAACGTACAAGCCTGGACCTGGTATTGCAATTGTTTCTCTTGGGGGAGGAAAGAAGCTGTGGCACAATTCCCACTCGTGACGCTCAGTGGTTGCATCCCTGGCATGATCAAATCCCGAGATCTTTTCGTCGGTAAGACGAGGAAGGAAATGGGATTGAATCCTTGACAACATTTTTGAGACAAAACAGAAATGCGCCCATGTATGTGTTGATTAAGTAACTCTGCCTTATCCCATATCTTATAATCTATCTATTTGGTCTACTTTTGTTATCGGTTTGTGGCCTTGGTTCGGTTCAATGCCGCATTTACCATTTGGAATATTGTGGTTTGTACCAAAAAGAAGTGGTTGTATTTACCATTTCGAATATTTTGCGGTTGTATTTGCCATTTATACGGTGTGAAAGAAATAGAAATAATTTACCTTGTCTTTAAAGTTTTATGATGGTTTGAAATCCTATTGTTTTAAACTTAAATCCATCTGTGAACATGCCGCTGCTATTGCACCTTCTATTACAAATGAGCGTCTTTGGTTTACTTAACTACATAGCTCATATATACTAGGCTACAAATACCGAAGGAAAATGTTTTAGGGCCGCGGTGCGTCCGAGACGTCGTCTGACGTGGACAATCCAGTCAGCAAAAACTAAAGATTAATTAAATCACATATTATTTATTTATTTTGTGTCACATCACGCGCACGCGGGACTATGTGACATATGGTTTTCAACGTACATATATTCTCAAAACATTCCATTATCCCTCAAACCTTTTATTCTCCATCATTTTCTCCCGATGGAAGACGAGATCGGTAAGAGGGATGCTGAGGAGATGACGCGGGAGTGAGTCTTAAGGAGGTTGGGACGCCGACATCGTTGGTAAGGACGTCACGATGTAGTTGGTCGGCGAGGAAGAGGAGGAAATGGTCGGCGTTGGAGTCTTTCTCGAGGCGAGGAGGATGAGGAATATGATTTTTTGTAGCTGATTTTAGTTTTTTGTATGATGTTTTTGAGGGAAAGTTTGGTTTTCGTGGTTGATTTGAAGTTTGGGGTTTTGTTATGTGATGGATTAGTCTTGAATTTTTCGGAAACGTCGTTTTTGTAGCTGATTTGAGTTTTTTTGTGTTGAGTTTTCACGGATGAGGAGGAATGTGATTTTTTGTGACTGATTTGAGTTTTTTGTGTGGTGGTTTTTGGGGAAAGTTTGGTTTTCGTGGCTGATTTGAGTTTTTTGTTTTGTTCTATAATTGATTGATCTTGATTTTTTTGGAAGTGTGGTTCTTTGTAGCTGATTTGAGTTTTTTTGTGTTGAGTTTTTGAGGAAAAGTTTGTGTTCTTTGTGGTTGATTTAAAGTTTTTGGTTTTGTTAAAAAGGAAAAACAACAACTTAAAAAAGAACAAACATAACTTAAAAAAGAACAACAGAAAATTAAAAAGAATGAAGCAATACTTAAAAAGGAAAAACAGGAACTTAAAAATGATGAAGTAGTGCCTAAAAAGGAACAACATATCTTAAAAAGTACGAAACAAAAATCAAAAAGAAAAACTTCACACTTAAAAAGGTACACCCACTTAAAAGGAACATACTACACTTTAAAATGTACAACTCACAGTTAAAAAGGAACAAACCTCACTTAAAAAGGAAAAGATTACACTTAAAAAGGTACAAGTCACAGTTAAAAAGGAGAACCTCAAATATAAAAAGAACAAGCCTCACTTAAAAAAAACATATTACACTTAAAAAGGTACAAGTCACAGTTAAAAATGAGAACCTCAAACATAAAAAGGAACAATCAATTCTTAAAAATGAACAGACATCACTTAAAAGGTTACAAATCACAGTTAAAAAGGAGAACCGCAAACTTAAAAATGAACAAAAAACACTAAAAAGGAAAACTTCACACTTAAAAATGTACACTCACTTAAAAAGGAACAGAATACACTTAAAAAGGTACAACTCACAGTTAAAAATGAAAACCTCAAACATAAAAAGGAACAATCAATTCTTAAAAATGAACATACATCACTTAAAAATGTACAACTCACAGTTAAAAAGGTGAACCGCAAACTTAAAAAGGATAGACGTAGATATTAAAAAGGAATATGTTTTGCCTTTTTAAGTTGTTGTTTGGGGAAACCAAAAGTTGCGTTGGGAAAAGTAAAAGTTGCATTGGGAAACCAAACGTTACAGTGAGAAAGGAGAACCTCAAATATAAAAAGGAATGAGCCTCACTTAAAAAGGAACAGAATACACTTAAAAAGGTACAACTCACGGTTAAAAAGGAGAACCTCAAAAATAAAAAGGAACAAACAATTCTTAAAAAGAAACAAACATCACTTAAAAAGGTAAAACTCACAGTTAAAAAGGTGAACCACAAACTTAAAAAGGATAGACGTAGATATTAAAAAGGAATATGTTTTGCCTTTTTAAGTTGTTGTTTGGGGAAACCAAAAGTTGCGTTGGGAAAAGTAAAAGTTGCATTGGGAAACCAAACGTTGCAGTGAGAAAGGAGAACCTCAAATATAAAAAGGAATAAACCTCACTTAAAAAGGAACATACTACAATTAAAAAGGTACAACTCACAGTTAAAAAGGAGAACCTCAAAAATAAAAAGGAACAAGCAATTCTTAAAAAGGAACAAACATCACTTAAAAATGTATAACTCACAGTTAAAAAGGCGAACCGCAAACTTAAAAAGGATAGACGTAGATGTTAAAAAGGAACATGTTTTGCCTTTTTAAGTTGTGGTTTGGGGAAACCAAAAGTTGTGTTGGGAAAAGTAAAAGTTGCATGGGGAAACCAAACGTTGCAGTGAGAAAAGTAAAAGTTGCATGGGGAAACCAAACGTTGCAGTGAGAAAGTAATGTTGCATTGAGAAATTAAAGGTTGCATGTGACACCAACATTTTATTAAATGAATTTCTCTGCTGACTGGATTGCTGACTCAACTGACCACGTCAAACCGCGTCCGGGACGCACGCGGCCGTGTATAAGGACTCTTTCTGTATGTATATGTATACGTGTGTACACACAACACACGAAGGTTGAAGTGCAATGTAAGGTTTGCCAGTTCCAGGAATCACAATAAAATTCCAAATCAAGTGTTTTGCTGGGAAAATAGGAAAAGAAAAATGGCGAATAAGATCCAACAAAGTTGTTTAGTTTGATCTTCTCCCCCTTACTTAATCAGTCAAAGTTGTCTAATCTAATCCCCTAATGTACGTACCTGATCACATTGACGAAGAAGAACTCATGGGGTGGTAAGATTTAAAAGATAAGCAAGAGAAATTTTGAGTTCAAATTGATTTTGCAAGTTGTACAGTTAAATTCAGTTTGGCTTTGAAACCAATCAGAACTTGATGAGGAGGAGGAAATGGCTTTGACGCTGTGCCATCTTATCTTCAACCTGAAGTCGAAAGCGAGGCCAGTTTGCCGTCGGAAAGAAAGGGAAGAGTTGGTATTTGTGAGCATGGTGGTGTCACGCGCCTGTTTCTTCATGGGTAGGGGCAGTTTCATTGGACATCTATACGTGCATGGTTAAAGAAGAAATTGCTTCATGGGCTCAAAAAGAATTTAAATAAGACTTTGATGTTATTGTTGCTCAACTGAACTCTATGTTTCCCCGTTGTCTCTAGCCTTTTGCTTTTGTTGCTTGTCATTTTACAGGCTTGTCTGTTGGACCAGTTATTAGATCGGCCTTCAAGAATTCAGGAGTTCCACTTATATATGGATGTTCTGTTCTGTACTGTACATGCATGCTTTCTGAGACAGACAGAATTCATAATGGTCAATTTTAACAAACTCTCTTAGATTGAACAAGTATCACCACCCAGGCTAGTAGAACCAATTTACACGACTATTAAATTCGTATCGAAGTTCTTACCCCTACTTTAGTATTTGCCAACTTAAAAATATATGAGTGGCTAAGATGTTTGTTTGATCTTTTGTGCAGTTCTTGTTGTTAATCGTGTGCAGCTCTATGATTGTGTTTTTCACATTAAAAATGTTATTGGGCTTTGTAGTTCATTTTAGGTTCTTTCTCATTATTACAATTTACAGGTACTTATCTTCTGAAATAAGCATGCTAACTAGGATCATGGGATGCGAAAGTACTACATGAAGTTGCTTTAATAGACAAAGGTGATGATGGAGAGTTAACCTCATCTTGCAGGGGTCATTTGTCAACTAACATGACACAATCCTCCTGTAGTGAGGTGGCTTGTAATGTTTGTTTGTTGATAATGATGAGGTCTAGCTCGACTTGATTTCCTTGGACGGTGAATCCACTATTATAAATTAGAATATTGTAGTCGCAGGTAAGCAATGATCAAAATAGTTCTACTTGCCCATTGCTATCACCACAAACGGTTTAAGAATTTGTTCAAGTTGCTATCGGTGTGATGGTTACAGCAATAATGCAAATATTTGTTTGCAACAGTTGTGGAACGCGCATGGACAACAATCAACATGTTAACCTGAAATTGTATTACATTTATATTATATTATATATAAATGTATAGAATCAAAGCTTGAGATGTCCATAAAAATGTTTTTTAGGATGTATATTGTCCTTTCTTCCATGTTAGGTTGGCCTATAAAATCATAATAAGTTTAAACAAAAGAAAACTTTTAACAACAGGTAGACATCATTTTCAGCAGTTGTAGATATATTTTCTTCTTGTCCACTTAGGTGGTGAAATAATGCAGCTGCTTGCATGCGTGTTCATACATAGTTCGGTGGATATTTGTATTTGTGTTCTACTTCTTCATAACAGGTGTACACTTAAGTTCATTAATGGAAGGTAAATATATGATTTACATTTAAAAACATTCGACAAGTCGACGAGGTTAACTTTTTTTGGTTGTGTTCGAAATATCAAACTATTGTAAATTCAATTTTTATCAGAAGTTTGAAAATTGAGCCACTAATTTTCTTCTTCTATCCATGGTTCCTAATATTTTGGGTCAAAGGTGTCCTCATTTTTCTTGAAATGTTCACCACACGGAAGGATGTAAACTTGTAGGATAGGATATTAGACCATCACTAACCATGATCTGGACGACCTGTCATCAGCTCTATCTTCAAAATCAGTTTTCTCTCTCTTCCACATCAGCTTTCTCTTTACTCAACCCACATTCTTCTCTTTCCTATACTATTCATCTCTTAACCACAACCCAACACAACCCACAACAACCTACCTCTCTCCTCCACATCATTTCGGGGTCTATTTTGATAAAAATTTAAAAAATTTCTAAAAAATCAAAACAATTATAAAACGTATTTTCGAATTTTTTTTTTAAAAAAACTCAAACAAAAAATTAAAAAAAAATCAAAACAAAAACAAAAAAAATCAAAAAATAATAAAATATTTGATGACCGGGTCGTCCATGACCGCAAAATTTCACGGTTAACAATTTTTTTTCAAAATCATATATGACCGACCTCTTGACGACCTCAAGCGTAAAGGGATGCTCTCAGGATGTGTAGAACTTCCTCTAGAGTCACGGGTAGGAAGATTAATCATTCCCTTCTATGTACCATCCCACCCATAAATACTTGTAGTGTAGCACAGATTGCATGTGCACTGCCAACAACTACAACTACAAAACAATAAAGATCAGCCAAGCAAGCAAAACACATGATGCTTTAAGTAGGGATGATGGCATCAATCACAAACCCCTATCATTTAGTTCACATGCTGAGTGGTAATAAATGTCTAATTTTACTCAACCAACTGAAGGTTGGAAACAAGAGACATGATGCATGTTCCTACTTTGTCCACATGTTAAAATTGTAGACATTCAAAAAACTCATATTCCTTAAAAAAATCGTATCACAACACATAGAAGCTCAGATCCTTTGAGAATTTCTTCGGATCAACTGAAAAGACTTGGACTGATGGAAAAATTAGCATGGTCCTGCAAATTACTTTTTCATAGAATATGTGTGTATGTTCCTTTCATTTGTGGAAGCAGATTTGTTAAATGTAGAACATAACTGAGCTTCTCCAGGAAGCTGCACTTCAAGGAATCCCATAAGAGGTAAGTCCTCTTCCTTGCATGCCCATCCATTTAAATTATTGTCATCTCCAGCACGTCCTGTTCCTGACTCAAGCTCCAGAATTGTCGTCATTGCTCAAAGTATTAATTTGGGCAGATGAAAGAAGCAAACATACTTTCGAACAAACATTAAAGAATTAACTATATCTTCACACCAACCAATGAATGGCTTTTCCATGTATACATGCCCAACTCAAGAACATGCAATGTTCATGCTTTATGGGACACGACTTGCATCTTTCCTTCATTACCGATATTTTGATTCTGCATCCTTTTAGGGTAACACTGTTTTTCTAGTTTTCAGGAAGCTAAAGAACTGGATGGGTGCACTCATGTAGAAGATGATAATAACAAATAGAACACTTGAAAAAAGAAGGAATATATCCTTAAAAATGTTCACCAACCTAAAAAATCCCAAATAGGTAGGAAAAGGCTAAACAAGCAATGAGGTTCACATTTTATTAGGAAAAAAGGGTCGTTCACATCCTTCCTTTTTTACAAAATTTCTTTGCAAGTTGGGACTGGAGGCTAAGAGAAACTCTGCATCAAACAAGCATAGTTTTTATATTGAAGTATGCTATTATATCCAACCCTATACACCACCAGACACAGGAAGCAGTTCCCAAACAAAACATAAGCAAAGCAACTCCAACGGCTTTCTATCTACACACTCACAGATTGCAGGGCACAAAAAGCAAACTAAAGTAAATGGAAAGAGATAAATGCATGCAAAGATTCACCGTCCGTCCGTGGAAGTAAAGGATTCTGCAAATCCGGTAGGCCTGGAAGGGATGCTTCCTTTGCTGTCGTCGAGATTTATTGAACTCGAACTATCGTCAGCTTGCCAACCTTTAACCATCTGAAGAAGAGGTTGGTGGAAATCAATTCCGAGGCACTCATCCTTGTTGTCACTCATGGGCTTCCATTTCTCTACCAAAGGTGACAGCACATTTACAGCATGACCCATGTCGGGGCGTTGGTGGGGCTCTCTTGCCGTGCAGTGCCCAGCAAGTTCAGCAACAATTGTGATGCCCTCAAAGGTTTCATCGGTCAGCTCCAGTGTGGGGTCAACAGCTGCCCTGAGCTTTTCTTTATTGGATTTGATGTGGTAAAACCAGGAGGCAAGGTGTCTAGACTCCTCGGAGCGATCCTCGTCAAGAGCCATTAAACCAGTCACTAGCTCCATCAACACCACCCCAAAACTAAAGACATCGACTTTAGTTGTGATTTTACCAGTAACTGCATCAAACAAATTAAAATTCTGAATTAATATAGATGTCATAATGAATCACATCATAGTTTTGGTGCTATAAACTGAAAAATAAGAGCAACGTAATTATACTGAATGTTTATACAGTAAGAAATAAGAACATGCTGGGAAGAAATAACATGCTGAGAACATGTTTCTGCAGACCTAAAATAAAATGCTAAGATGAAAAACAAAGATTTCGCAACATACCAGCATATTCAGGAGCTAAATATCCAAATGTGCCAGCAAGTCGGGTCGCCACAGAGTTCTTTCCATCAGGTGCAAGCTTTACCAGTCCAAAATCTGAAATCTTTGCACGGTAATCGTCGCCTAACAGAATATTAGACGATTTGAGATCCCTGTGAATGAAAGATTGGTGGGCCAAGTTATGAAGATATTCAACTCCTTTTGCAACGTCTAGAGCGATATTTAACCTCCTCATCCATGACAAAGGCTCAATCTTCAACCTTTTCCAATGGAACAGATGTTTACTCAAGGCTCCCTGAGGCATGTACTCATAAACCAGAAGTTTCTCGTTGCCTTCGACGGAATAACCCAGCAAGGTCACCAGATTACGATGTCGGACCTTCGAAAGAACGGAAATCTCTGAATGAAACTCATCCAAAGCTTTGTTGCTGACCACAGCAGCTTCCATTCTCTTTACTGCTAACATAGTCCCATCGTGCAACTGTCCCTTGTAGACCACACCAAAACCACCCCGTCCAAGCTCATTTTCAGGAGCAAAATTGTGGGTCACACTGCGAAGAACCTGAACTGAAATCACCAAATCTCCCGACTCAATCAGATGCTTCTCGCTCATGCTGCCACTCGGATAACCACTAGATGCGCCACTACTTTTGTTGGCATTATTTGCAATGGCAATTTTGAGTAAATTGTCTGGATCAGAGGAATCTCTGGGATGTACAATAATAGAGCTTGGAGCCAGTTGGCTAGCTTTCGATCTGTTCTTGTGACGACACATGAGGAAAACGCCCAAGGAACTGAGCACAACAGCAGCGGCAACTGAGGAACCAACAGCTGTTGCCACTTTCTTTGAGTTTGAGGAACCACTTGGAGATGAAGGGGTGCCTTCTTGCGGAGTACCACCCGAACGAGATGATGATCCAGAGGATCCTCCTGATGGAGCACCAGGTGGAGTACCAGGAGGGGATGTGGAAGGACGACCAGGTGAATTGATGAGAGGGTTCTGATAAAAAAGAACAGTGACCGAACTGCGGAATTTGGGAACAGGAGGCTCAAGATTATTCGACGAGAGATTTAGCATTTTCAAAGACGGAAGGGTGGTTAAATTTTGAGGAATAGTACCATGTAAATTGTTCCCTCCAAGCCTGATATCTACGAGACCATCAAGTTTGGCAATCGAAGGACTAATAAAACCAGTAAGGTTATGATTTTGTAAATTTATGACAGAAACTTTGTCGGACGAGCAAGAAATTCCCAACCAAGGGTCGGTACAAGGATTATTACCCTTCCAAGCGGCAGCTAGATCCGAAGGGTAGTTGACACCAGCGAGGAAATCCAGCAACACTTCGACTTGAAACGAGCAAGGAAGGCCAGGCTTGGTTTGGCAAAAGGAATTGGACGAGTAAGTGTAATTGTCGATGGGCAGGTCCGGTACCGGACCCAAGAAGTAGTTGTTGTCCAATGTGACAGACTGGAGCTGTGTCATGTTGGCAAGAGTGTTAGGGACAACACCAGTGAGCTTGTTGTTGTTGAGTTTGATCTGGGTGAGCGAAGCACATTCAGTGATGTTCTCCGGAATGGGACCAGTAAAGGAGTTGCCATGAAGCCAAACAGTGACCAACGACCCCATGGACGGCAGAAAATCAATAGGACCGGTCAATCCACCTTGATTCTGATTGTTGAGAATCAAGGATTGGATGTTCAAGCCTCTGTAGGTAGCAGGCACAACTCCGGACAGCGTATTATAGGAGAGCCTGAGCAAGGACAAAGAAGCAAAGCCGCTAATGAAATCCGGCAAGCGTCCAACAAGATTACAGTCGGAGCAAGATAAATTGACCAATTGGGCAGAGGCAGCAAGAGCAGTAGGCAGCATCCACCCCCCACTGGACTTATTCAGAGGGTTATTGTCAAGCGAAATGACCTGCAAAGAAGTGAGGCCATCGAAGAAATCGGAGGGGATCGAGTCGAACTCATTGAAATTGAGGTAAGCATACTGCAATTCCGACAAGCCGCTGAATGACGGCAACGGACCCGTGAAGCTGTTCTTCTGGAAGCCGAGATTTGTGAGGCGTGTGAGCTTATTGAAATTGGAAGGTAAAGGTCCCTTCAACCCCAAATTTTGGACTTGGATCTGTGTCACCCTGTCATCCGAGCAGAATACGTGACTCCACTTGGGGGCGCCACAAGGGTCGTCGTTTCCCGTCTCCGGCCAATCCAGAAGTTCGGGGTTGGACAATCCTTTCCGGAAATCTTGGAGAATGCCCATATCTGAGGGGTCCGTCACCCCCAAAACCCTCCTAAAAACCAACCACGACACCACGATCGAAAGGAGGAACACCACTTTTAATTTTATCCCCATTCCCTCTAAACCCTAAAACACATGCTTCATCTTATGCAACCAGAAGCCACAACCAGAAGGATAGGTTTTTTTTTTTTTGGTTTTTATGGAAAGGGCGAAGAAAGAAAGAAACCCACAAAATATGGATGGAAATGGAATTGATTTGAGTCTGAAAAAGGAGGGATACGAATTGGATTTGTTGTGAGTTGAGTGACAAAACACAAACTCAGAAATCAGATTGTGAAGTGAAGTAGTACCAAAAAGAAGAAGAAGAAGAAGACGGGGTTTCGCAGCAAAACAGAGATGATTGACAGTCCATCTCTCTCTCAAACTCTTCTCTCTCCTCTCTCCAGCTGTGTGTGACAGAAAGAGAACAGAACAGAACAGAACAGAAGAGGTGGTTTGGTTTCTTTTCTTTTGATTTGGTAGGTATTTGGCTTTCATTCCAAATAATTTAGGTAATTTAGCAAATAACTATCGAACGGATTATCGTTGTTAAACTACATAACTGATATTCCTCAAAATGGCTTATTAAGGTTAATTCCGTTGGTAAATTCTACGGCTTACAATCGTCAAAATTAAAGATTCTACCATCCCAACACAACACGGTGTCTTCAGTCTTCTTTTAGAACAAGTAAATTGTTCTACTTTTGAAATTCTATAAACGAAAACATATATATGTTAGAATTAATAATGGTGCTTACACGACGTCGACACCACCTCTTCCAACACAGAACCGACATGAATTCCTACCATCAACGGCTGAGATGCATTCTCTGGCGTCCGATCCAACAATCAACGGCCCCAATCCACCCCTTGCGGTTCTACATGAAATGGAACATAAAAATATTTACGCGTGTATATCCAAAAGAACCAAAGTTGCGTCCAACACCTATCGACGTGCCCTCCACTGTACAATAATAATATATAGCATCAAACCAGAAGAAGAAGAAAAAAAAAAAAACAACGAACTATATTATATTACATGGTCAAACTTGTAAGCAAGACGAAAGAGGTGGTGGAGAAAAAGAACAGTTTTGGGTCCTTATTAGATTGGTTGGAAAAGATTTGAGTCTCTCTAACATGTGCGACTAAACTCAGGCGTCGAAGTGTTAAGCTCATGGAACTTGTATATCACAAAAGTAGAAATAATTAATTAAAGCCGAATAAGTTTTGTTTTGAGAATAGAATAGAATAGGAATAGCCAACAGAGAGTCCACATCAATTTGGTTAGTTTAATCAATGTTTTGGGTCCACAGATGTTTGTTTGTGTAACTTCCCGTTTCCGAGTCCGCATCGAACCTGGGTCCCGATCCGTCACCCATACACCTACTGACCCCCAACACCCACCTATTGCCATAAAACTTAAGTTGGTAAGTATTATGGTAGTAGGCTCATGTCATTATATCTCACCCCAACATTCTCGTACTAAGCAACGTGAGACTAAACTTGAGGTGTTACAGTTTGTTTTGATCGCAGAGTTTGGTATGTTGTGGATGGTACATCCCGCTACAAGATTGCCGCCTACCGTATGGCCCCAACTCTTCTCTTTCTTCATATCATCAAATTGATCCATCCCTGTCTACTTTCTATTTTATACAAAAACTACCTCCAACACAAAATTACATACGTTTCTAATTGATACTCCCAATTATACACCTAGTCTTAAAAATCTAATGTATATCACCTATTACACCATTATCACATATTCCTACACCAATACTTCAGTTCTCAACTCAAAAGTCAAAACCATAAATGATCCATTCACTCAGAAGGGATAAGGATAACCCCCTCTTTTCTCTGACAATCCCTTATTCTTCCTACAAGAAGAATGCATAGCAAGAAGAGAACAACGAAGGTTTAAATTTCTAGTTTGAAATGAAATCTGTTACTGAAAACAATGTCTAAGTATATATAACAAAAAACTAAGTAAACACAGGCTTTATCACTGCTAAATCCAACTACAGATTTCACCAGTCTTAACTATTTAATTGGATAAAATTATGGTCCACAGCACCAAAGTAATTTCTTGCTGGTCTTAGAGGTACCTATAAAAAATCACATTAGAAAGTAACTTGTCAATGTTACTAAGAGTTGTCTAATTCTAAATCCAAACACGTGGTAGAATACTAGACTATGGATGATATAAGATTCACAAGTTATATTTGAATTGGAAAGTGTTGACTAATCTTTTGAACCTTGTAAATTATGGTTGGTAGAAAAGATGGGGACGATTCCTAGATTTACATTTGACTTCCTCAAATTACTTACTTCCGGTTCAAACTTGTAGGACCTCCTTTTGTTTGATGTGATTTTTTGACTTAATACTTAGAATCGTTTTAGTTGGTATAACAAACTGTGCTCTTGACACGTACACAAGAATTGGGGTCTAAGTAAACTCGGGCAATACTTTTATAACATTTAAAAACATCATCTTGCATGACTGGACCTATTGGTGATATGCATCTGAACACTTTCAATTTAAGATAAGTTTTTTTTATAACAGGAGAAAGGATGGCTATAAATGCCGTGATCATCTAGAATAAGTGCACCATTCAACTGTAAATAATGGATGGAAATAATTTTGCAAAACAAAAAGAAAAATTACTATTCCTGTCAGCTTTCTGATTAAATTAAAAATGCCCATGGTTTATAACTATTTCAAGATAACAACAGAAACAATTAATTAATACTTCACAAGTGTTATAGATTTTTTTAATTTGTTTTTACTTTACTCAAGAAAATACATGTATACTTGATAATAAGAATTAAAGCAATAATAGATGTAAAATAGGAGCACGGGAAGATCAACCTGAGAATCTGAGTTTAAAGTGTGCCTCAAAGACAGTCCATAGATCTTCATGTCAGATGTCAGAAGGGCTTCATAACCTGCATTTGCACGAAGTTAACAGCTCCAAAGTTCATCTAAATCGGATTCGATATGAAATGCTTTAGCATGACAAATCACTACAGATCCAAAAAGATTGCAATCTGTCCAACATAAAAATACGAAAAACGATTAGCGGACGCTAGCGTTCGGGACGCGCGCTTATGTGGTCAGCCCAGTCAGCAGACGCGTTTGAGTTGGCAGTCTCCACAGAAAAAGTTTATTTTTTATTTTATTCCTCGTTTCGTACAAATGTCTACATCCCTCCATCCCTCATTAATGCGTCTCAAATCACTCATTTTCCATGAACATTTTGGCTCTCCTACACAGCACAGGAGACTTGTTATAAATCTCAACATGCGTCTTCCTTTTTCTTCCCTTCTCTTCTGTGGTCCTACCTCTGTGCTTTGATGGAAATCGTTCATGTGTCTTTCCAAGTGGAGCAGCCGACAAACGTTCCTAAGGAGGGGATGTTTTTCCCCTCTTTCGAAGAAGCCCAAACATTTTACGTTGCTTATGCCGATTCTTGTGGTTTTTGTGATAAGAAAAGGCATCACACCCGTTTGTTTGCTACCTCTGGGTCAGGTGTTAATGTGCTGGAACGAGATGCAATGGTGTCAAATCTTCCGAGGATTTTGGCGTGATGTTCTACTGTTAAAAGTTCAATCAGAAAGTTCTATGCTTTTGCGTATAATTCCACATATACAACAAACAAGACCAAAGTCATCCTTAAGAATGTAGGAATGATCACATTCTTCTTCATTTTCTTCATGTACAGCAGTTGTATGTCTGTTCGGAATAAGAAGTCAGTCTGTTCGGAATATGTTGTGTGTCTGTTCGGAATAAGAAGTCTGTCTGTTCGGATTAAGTGGTGTGTATGTTCGGAATACTTTCTGTTCCATTTCTGCACAAATTTTCAACATAATCTGGACAAACATTTTACATAAACTGGACAAACTTTTTACATAAACAAGACAAGTTTTCTACATAAACAAGACAATCTTTCTACATAAATAATACAAACTTTCTGTTCCATTTCTGGACACACTTTCTATGCTTTTGCGTGTAATTCCACATATACAAACAAGACCAAAGTCATCCTTAAAAATGTAGGAATGATCACATTCTTCTTCATTTTCTTCATGTATAACAGTTGTATGTCAGTTCGGAATAAGAAGTCTATCTGTTCGGAATATGTTGTGTGTCTGTTCGGATTAAGTTGTGCGTCTGTTCGGAATAAGAAGTCTGTTTGTTCGGAATATGTTGTGTGTCTGTTCGGAATAAGAAGTCTGTCTGTTCGGAATAAGAAGATTGTCTGTTTGGATTAAGTTGTGCGTCTGTTCGGAATAAGAAGTCTGTCTGTTCGGAATATGTTGTGTGTCTGTTCGGATTAAGTTGTGCGTCTGTTCGGAATAAGAAGTCTGTCTGTTCGGAATATGTTGTGTGTCTGTTCGGAATAAGAAGTCTGTCTGTTCGGAATAAGAAGTCTTTCTGTTCGGAATAAGAAGTATGTCTGTTCGGAATAAGTAGTCTGTCTGTTCGGAATATGTTGTGTGTCTGTTCGGATTAAGTTGTGTGTCTGTTCGGAATATGTTGTATGTCTGTTTGGAATATGTTGTGTGTCTGTTCGGATTAAGTTGTGTGTCTGTTCGGAATAAGAAGTCTGTCTGTTCGGATTAAGTTGCGCGTCTGTTTGGAATAAGAAGACTGTCTGTTCGGAATATGTTGTGTGTCTGTTTGGATTAAGTTGATCCAACCTAAAAGTTAAAAACAATATTTTATTATGATAAGTCTGGACTCTGCACGAATAAAGGGTCTGCACGCTGTCCTAGGGTCTGCACTATCTGTGTATTGGGAAAAGAATCGTTCAACCTAAAGAACCGGCGTTTTTAAGAAGACCAAAGCACGTGAAGAGAAATTTTGCTGACTGGACGCTGACTCAACACGTCCACGTAAGGCGCGTCCGTGACGCCCGCGTCCGTGTATAAGGACTCTAAAAATATATGCCATTGTGGCACTATCAGTGTCCTTGTTGCAAATTTAAAAGATATCACATAGACAAGGCTGATGTAATGGAAATGTAATGCTAGGGTCACAACAAAGGAGATATTTATTAGGAATTTTTACTCATTACGATTTTATGAACTTGCAGGAGAGTCAACTAGGAGAATGGACTGCTCACTTCGTGAAAAGTTTGTAAAACTTTTCCCAGGAGAAAGGCGTCTTACATAACATCCATACATAAGTGACATTTTGGAAAGAGTAGTTATAGACGGACGCGCGCGTCACGGACGCGCCTTACGTGGATCTGTACAGCTCAGATATTTTTCTTTGAGTCAGCGTCCAGTCAGCGAAATTTCTCTTCGCGCGTTTTGGTCTTTTTAAAAAACGCCGGTTCTTTAAGTTGAACGATTCATTTCCCAATACACAGATAAGACAGTGTGCAGACCCTAGGACATCGTGCAGTCTCATTATTCGTGCAGAGCCCACACTTATCATAATAAAATATTTGTTTTTAAGTTTTACGTTGGATCAACTTAATTTGTCTAGCTTACTTTATGTGTGTGTGCAGTTTACATTATGTGTTTGTCCTGTTTACGTTATGTGACTGTCCGGAATAAGTGTATATTGTTGTACGGAATAAGTGTATTTGCAGTCCGGAATAAGTGTATTTGTTGTCCGGAATAAGTGTATTTGTTGTCCGGTTTAAGAATAAAGTGTGTCCAGAAACAGAACATAAAGTTTGTCCGGAATAAGTTGATTTGTTGTCCGGAATAAGTGTATTTGCTGTCCGGAATAAGTTTATTTGCAGTCCGGAATAAGTGTAGTTGTCCGGAATAAGAAGAAAGTGTGTCCAGAAACGGAACAGAAAGTTTGTCCGGAATAAGTGTATTTGCTGTCCGGAATAAGTGTATTTGTTGTCCGGAATAAGTGTATTTGTTGTCCGGTTTAAGAATAAAGTGTGTCCAGAAACGGAACATAAAGTTTGTCCGGAATAAGTTGATTTGTTGTCCGGAATAAGTGTATTTGCTGTCCGGAATAAGTTTATTTGCAGTCCGGAATAAGTGTAGTTGTCCGGAATAAGAAGAAAGTGTGTCCAGAAACGGAACAGAAAGTTTGTCCGGAATAAGTGTATTTGCTGTCCGGAATAAGTGTATTTGTTGTCCGGAATAAGTGTATTTGTTGTCCGGTTTAAGAATAAAGTGTGTCCAGAAACGGAACATAAAGTTTGTCCGGAATAAGTTGATTTGTTGTCCGGAATAAGTGTATTTGCTGTCCGGAATAAGTTTATTTGCAGTCCGGAATAAGTGTAGTTGTCCGGAATAAGAAGAAAGTGTGTCCAGAAACGGAACAGAAAGTTTGTCCGGAATAAGTGTATTTGCTGTCCGGAATAAGTATATTTGTTGTCCGGAATAAGTGTATTTGTTGTCCGGTTTAAGAATAAAGTGTGTCCAGAAACGGAACATAAAGTTTGTCCGGAATAAGTGTATTTGCAGTCCGGAATAAGTGTATTTGTTGTCCGGTTTAAGAATAAAGTGTGTCCAGAAACGGAACATAAAGTTTGTCCGGAATAAGTGGACTTGTTGTCCAGAATAAGTGTATTTGCTGTCCGGAATAAGTGTATTTGCAGTCCGGAATAAGTGTATTTGCAGTCCGGAATAATATATGGCTTCATTATTGTCGGAATAAACGAATCAATATATGGAATGCAATAATATGATGTCGGAATGCAATAATATCACGTCCCCCGCAGGGGCTGCCGCCCCCTGCCACCCCCGCACAAACTCAACAAATCTCCCGCTGTATATTTTACCCCACAAGAATTACGTTTAGGAAAAAAATAGCATCTCAGATTTCCATTACAAACACAAACACACACAAATTACAAAAATAATATATATTTTCTCAGTAAATCGGAAAGAAGATGTAAGACTTAAACATGACCGTCTTATTCACGCTGCTTACGTTGTGAAGAACCTTCGGAGTCGGCATCAGACGCTTCTTCGACGTAATATCTTACTCGAAATGGTGATTTATTACGGAGAGATGTACAACATAAACCGAACAGACGTAAGTCTTCACCACGGAGAGTTGACAAGAACATCGGGAAGTCTTCGCACCGTCCCATCCACTCTGCTTACGTTGTGAAGAATCCTGGGAGTCGGCATCAGACGCTTCTTCGAAATGGTGATTTATTCTGGAGAGAAAGAATGAAGAAGAAAGAAAGAGTGTCATCATATTTGTATTTGGGTGGAGAGAGAGAACGTGCTGAGTTGAAATGCATTTAATGTGATTTGAGTGGACATCAGGAAGAAAAAACAAAAAAACATTCATGTTTTGGCCACGTAAGGGCTGACATGGATGTCCACGTAGAACGCGTCCGTGACGCGCTGCGTTCAACAAACATTTTCCTTTGGAAAAAGAACGGCCAATATCCAAATTTGAAGGCTTCATCCAATCATTCCACTGCCCAGTAGAAAAACTCCGTATATGGTAATAACCAATAAATGATGCAGTGAAAAAAAATTTGGAGAATGCAAGCAATCAATGAGAACACCTTTTGGAATTTATGGATAAGACATGGTGGGGTTCTTCTTGTAAATGGTCCAGGTTGAAGTACACCACTTGTGTTGCTCCATTAAAACAAAGTGAAAAAACTCACATATGACATATGCTTTGCTAGTGGAAGTTCCATTGAAAACAGACCACTCTATGTGTCCATGGCATATTCATGGACATATATATAGTTAAGAAAAAGAAAAGCATGCCTTTGGTTTTAAAATATGATTAATGTAGCTCCATTGTAGCAAGAGCTTTGTGCTTTAGAGATGCATAAATAAGATACCCGGGCAGTGGTTTGTGTAATAAAAGGTACTGCTTAAAGTGGTCTCATCAAACTGAGGGTGATAATAACTTACTGTTGGTGATTAAGATTGTCACCTCTGAAGGCTTTTTCTGGAGATCTTGAGAAACTGATATTAAGCTATAACAAGAGGGCATTAAAAAAAACATATGGAGACCTAAAATGATTCAAATAGACCCAAGAAAATCTACCAGATATTACAGTTATTATTGTACAGAAAATCCAGGTACAAATCCTAAGAGGATAAAAAAACTAGAAAGAAAAATTTCTATGTAAGGATACACTTCTGGTTTGTTTATTTAGAAGGCAGATATGGGATGAGTCACCACTGAAATTTAGTTATTGGACAATGGACATCAAAAAATAACACGCGATATTCTTCATAGATACGACCCTGGAAAAGGTAAAGTAAATTAGATTGCCCGGGTGTCTATCACAAAAGTGCAAACAGATGGGCCTGCCTAAAGACACAATTATCTTACTTTTAGTAGCATTCTGAAGATAAAGAAGGGACTTTCAGAATGATCCTACCTAATAAAACCTTCTTCATATGAATTCATATAAGATATACTTAAGCTAAACTTAAAATTGCAAAACAGCCATTAATCATAAAAGAACTGCACAAAAATCAATTCACTCACTTCCCCACACATACCACAAACTCCACATTGCAATAGCTTTGAACTGTTTTGAAAGTAATTCCTGAAAATACTAGCCACAAGAGGTAACTTGTAAGTGGAAGATCTTGGATGGATGCCAGTGGTGCAAAGAGCTTGGTATTTTCGTGACCAAAACTCTTGATTATCTGATTAATATATGTTTTACCAAATTTGCATGTCATCCTATATGTTTACATGACATTAACGCATGTAAAATATAGACTAATGGAGAATGAACTACAATATCAGATATCAAAAGAAATTGAACTTCATACGTATACAAATAAATGCATAGCTTACAAGGAAGACAAAAAATTAGACAGACTGTTCTGGTTTTAGTTTGAAAAATCTGGTATCAGACTGAATTACTATGTCAGGATCATTTGCTCCATCACATACAACGAAAACACAAAACCTCTGGGTTTGAATCTTCTGAAAAAAAAAATACAAAATAAATGTATGCGTAACAGAAAAACCATTTCTTCCACAAATTTAGGACTTCATAATTTATTTTTTGCACAAGGGAGATATGTCAGCAAGATAGCCAGTTCACAACTTCACATTGACGTGAAACTTCAATGAAGAACGAAAAACTCGGTCAGTAAGTAGAAAAGGGTTATATGTACGTAGAATAATAGATAACTATTTCAAATGTGACTTGCTGAACAGGAATGCTGACATATGATTGATACACGATACAATCGCAAAAAATTACAGCACCTTGATATCTATTTCAAGAAGGGTACATTATCTTCCCAGTGCTGCTTGATGGCATCCACAACCTTCACTGCCAATGCTTCATCTTCTGGATAATAAGCAATAGGATCTGGTAGAAGAAATGGAAGCTTTAGAACACCTTCCAAAGCTGCATGAAGGCAATATGCTGAATATGTTACATGATATCCTCCTTCTTGAACAATTAGGAGGCGCCCATTTGAGTGTTTATTTGCTAAATCACGGATAATTGAGCCAATATTAAGATAACCTTTCATTGTCAAGCACATCCTTCCATTAGGGTCAAACTGAAACAAGAAAGTGTTAACAAGCATTACTTACATATGAAGATATTCTCGGAACTCATGGATATTTAATAATATTTAGCATCTATCTATCTATCAGTGAGAGATGTGCAAGATGGGAATTGTAATGATGATTGTGACAAATGACAATCAAAGTAATAAGGCCCTTTGGACAGGAAATATGAAAATAATTGATAAGAAATTCATCAGGAAGATGTACTTTACTTAGGTATGTAAGTCTTCTGTTAAAAACTACACCACAACCATGCCCATTTAAAAATTTATAACCGAATAACTTATTTAGAACAGTTGTAGATTGAACATTTGAACTTGGCAATGTTTATGATCAGTGACAAGTGAAAAGAAGTAAATTTCTTGCAAAAATTACACATAGGGATGTGACTTTTGAGCTAATCTTGTAAAAATTGAAGGGAAAAGGTACAAACATGCAAATGCAAGAGCCAACACTTCATAGTTAAACAAAAGGTACAGCCAAATACATGACAACCAGATGATGCATAGTTGAAACATTCACCAAAAGAATAATATTTGAGCAAGTAGAAGCAATTTAGAGATGCACTTAGTTCAACCGAGAACACAAACCAGATATTTGATTTTCATTCAAAAATCTGAAAAGTAACTTACGGCACTGGAATCTTGGCCGATCACCAATACTATGAGAGTGGGATCAAATTTCACCTTCACCAAGTTCATATATGGACCCCGTTTGAGGATGAGATGGTCCCCGGGAACCATGATTCATATGAAGTGAAAACGTGAGGACATTATTCGACTTGTAGAACCCTTCAGCTGTTCCATTGCCATAGTGAACATCGATGTCGACAACAGCAACCTTGCCACAACCAGAGTCGAGAGCCCATTGAACAGCAAGACCAGCATTGTTGAGAAAACAATATCCATCGGCACGAGATGGCTGTGCATGATGACCAGGAGGACGTACCAATGCGTAAGCAATCTTGCCCTGCCCATCCAGTAAGTGCTTCATCGCAGACAAAGTCGTGCCTGCGGCAAGAAGCGCAGCATCCCATGAACCAGGGTTGAGAAAGGTGCCAGCACATATCTGAGTACTTCCATCTGCATTTGCTTGCACGAGTTCTTGTATGTATTCTAGAACCCATCATTAACAAACTAATCAACAAAATATCCAAGATGTGCATATTATACTTATGATTGCTATTTGACCAAGTTGGCTGAAGTTCAGGTTTGATCTTGTTCAAGTTCATCTCAAAACCTAAACAAAACCAAACATGAATTTGATTTTTCAGAGTAACAACTGAACAAGCTTAACATGAAATCCAATGAGTTTGTTTTGAACAGCTCAAATTTTATAATAAACTGTATAACATATATAGGTTTGAGATCATGTGTAGCATATAATTAGCTAATTTATACTAATTCACTCACCCTAATGCACTTTAGCTGGTCTAAATTAGCACCAGTAATTGCAGTTAAGCAAATTGCCCTATTTTTCACTAAAAGAAAGTAGAGAAAAGTAAATGTACATTCTACTACAACCAGACGTTGTGCGAATTTGGTGACCCTAATGTCGGACTCGATTAGGACCACTTAACTTAAAGCAAGTAAATCCGCACTCTACAGCCTACACCGAAGTTTTGAATCTAGAATCTGAAAAACGAAAAGATGGAATGGAATTGAAACATACATACATACATACATACATATCGGAAGTGTGGAAGGAGTGGAGGTCGGAGATCTGAGCGGGTTGGGGAATGGGGTTGTGGAAGGAGACGTGGGGAGAGATGGGACCTCTCCGGAGGATGGATACCATGTTTCGGATCCGATCCGCGTTCTCCGGGTGGCCGTCGACCACCTCCCGTGTCGAACACACCCTTCCTCCCGCCGTTGGAGTCGTGCTCCAACATCACATCGTTCCAGAACACCTCCATCCGATTACACCTTTCACTTCTAATCTCTATTTATTATCTTTTTAACTTCTCTAACAAAACTAATAAGCGTCTAATACTGCATTTAATTTGTGTTTTCCAACTGCATTTTAAGCATCCTTTCATTTTTCGGTGCACTCCGATTCCAGTCGAACCACCACGAACAAAATGGAAATAATTATTCTTTTTGAAATATGTAGGATAATTAAAAAATATACTGCCCAAATTGAGAACGTGAACTTTTATACCCACACAATTCGCTCCGCTCCGGTTGAGTTGTTCCACAAAATTTGTAACCACTAGAATCAAAAATAGAATTTTCTTTTCTTTTCAATTCTTTGTCAAAAACAATTAAAATAAATCCCAAAAAAATTGAATACACACAATAAATAAAACACTACACCATCACGTCTGGGTGCGCAAGTGTGTGTTCCATTCTCTCATCTTCCTTTCACTACCCCTCAAGGGAGTATGAGAAACCTAGGTATATAACTCATTCTCCACTTTTCAAACTCCCTAATGCAGAACTAATAAGTTGGAGAGAAAATATTGTTTTCCAACTTTACAACTTTACATTGGAAATCCAATTGAATATTACATGTGTCTAACCCAATATTCAACAGTCTAACAATCTCATTAACCTTCTTTCAGATCATATTGATGGATGATGATTTCAAGTTTTTCTAGGAAACATGCCAATCAAAATCATTCAAATACGACCAAAAGATAAATAGCTCTTCCAATTTTTGAATTGTTCATCTGGCTTGGCTTTCGTATTAAGCACTCTCACAGCAACTAGTTCTGCACAAACACTTCTGGAAGGGGTTGAGTCCTTAGTTACATACATGCTTCTGTAATTCAAAGAATCTTTAAACAAAAATGTTGAAGAGGATTCCCGTGCTGTGGAACACATCTACACTCCTCCTTCGGACTGTGGTTAGAGTGATGCCTCCAAGTAATGTTTTAGTTTCTCAAACAAAATGGTGTGTGGGGTACTCCTGCTCGTATCCGTTGTAATTGTAATAGAGCCTTTCTCCTTTCGATATGTCGCGGCATGCAACCAACAGAACACGACATTCACCATTCACATCATATCTGACACATTTTATGTTTTGCTTTTTCCTGCCTTCCCTGCACAGACGGACATTCCAGTTTCTAAGCCTAATCATGTTAAATTGATCATGGTTTCTTTCAAAGGGAAAAATAAGTAAGGAAATGAATAAACACAAACATGTCCCAGGATGTGATGTCCAAGCACAAGATTTGAAAACGGTAATCCAACAAAAACAGAGTGGGAAATAAAAACAAAGTAACTTACGGAGTATGGTTGTTTATGCCACTAATGAAACGAGCAATATTTCCACGCTTATCAGGGCAAATCACCAAACTCTTGGATGTCTCTGTTGCCAGAAGTAGGGTCATCATGCTATCACAGTCATCATTTTCTCGATTGCGGAGATAATCCACATCACCACTGTATTGACTTATAAATGTCAAGTCTTTGATATAACCGTCAGCCTCAACTGTAAAGCTGCAATAGTGATGATCTCATGAAAATATGGATGCCACTGACATATAATTGCTAGAGTTCAAAGGTGAGGTTAATAATCAACAGATTGAGCAGGTTAATACCCTTCCACAGGGTCAAAAACCACCATAAGAGGAGGGCATTCTCCTCTGCGGTACATTGCACTGCAAAGATCTAGTGTTGTCCCATCTTCTTTCGATAAAATCTAAAATATAACAACAATCGCTGAGATTTAGATAAGACCACTCAAAGTGGGAAAATAAATAAAGGCGTAAAAGAACTGAACCTGCATTCCTTCCTTTTCCAATGCAGCTTGATTGGAATATCTAGGGGCCATGCCAGGCATATAAGTGAGTTCATTGCTAAACTCCATCTTCAAGGAAGTTAATGCAGTTGCAAGAGAAGCCATTTGTTCAAGCCTTCTTTCTGGATCTTCAGTTGGACTGAAGGGCAACAATCTTCGTCTTTTTTTTTGCATAGCAATAGATCGCCTCTTACGCTTTCTAGCATCTATTGGATACCAAAGGAATACCAACAAAATTAAGGTCATGAAATATGAAATCATTCAATGGAAAGGTAAGAATATTTTTCTCACAATTGAATGAAAGTGACGAGCAACCGCAAGAAAGCTCACATGAGTTACTAGATTAAAATGATTTGGTGATAACACCAACTCGTAAAATTGTAACTAAATCTATATGCTATATGACAAAGTCAAAAGCTCACGAAAACAGAACGAGACATCAGACAAGGAATATAAACCCAATATAATTTGTATTTTTATGATGGCAGATAATAAAAGTTTCACCTCGACATTTTCCATTTCTTACGATGGCAAATAAGACCCTTTCTGATTGAGACAATTCGATTACACGTCATCCAATAAGACAGAATAAAGGGAGGAAATTGCATGCTCAATTTATAATCAACTGTCATTTTCTATCTTGAATTACCATTTGTTGTAAATATATTGTCAAAAGTTAAATATATAGGTAAGAGGAAGTTCCAAGAAAAAGTAAAAAAATCACACATTTGCTACAGAGCGACTTCTATTAATAAATACATCTTTGTTTATTTAGAGCCCTTCACAAAAGAAAGTAGAACAAGTCAACTAATTTGACATGGAACATACATATAATACTATTTTTTTCCCTTTTGGATATGAAAATTGCAGCCAAAGTTTGTAATCCCTCTCCCATATATCAGAAGGAATTGTTGTCAGTCATCACAATTAAGATTGCAATTCAGACTCTCAAGGTTGCATCAAAATTTTGAAAAATCTAAAATACACAAACACAAATATCAAAACCCAAGCAGTGCCTACAATGTACAAAAACCGAGAGCACCAACAGGCAACAACCAAACAACAGTTAACTATTAAAATAACAGAATACTCTTAAAATTATTCACCCATGTAGAAATACAAGAGCCCATATCATCTATTCACATCATCATACGTCTGTACCCTTACTGTAGTTTCTAATCCTTTGGCCCCACATGAGCTATACAATGCCCATTTTCAAACACATTTAAATCTGTTTCTTGAAAGCATTACTAATTTATTGGCGAAGCAAATATAAATACGCATAAACTCCAAATAAGAGAAGTGTAAACATGGGTAGAATTCGGCAACCATTTTGAAAAAGTAACCATTCTTTTACTCCAAAGTGACGAGCTGAGCGATCTCACATTTTGATAAATGAAATAAAAGAAACGTAAGTTTTGATAAATGTATACCTTGGGCAGACCTCGTCCCTTCCCCACTGGTCGAGAAAGCACACTTCTGTATCCTGAAGAAATCCACAATCTTCTTCTGCGTCATCGGAAACCCTAACAAAAACCCCACACACAAAAAAAAAAAACCTTTAAATTTCCACTCGCAAATAAATAAATCAAACAAAAAAAAATAAAAACTTGTTGATGTTGCACCACAAACACCAACAACTTGAACTTACTTCCGACCGATCTCTCCTCCTTACAGCTAGGGCAGAACCAGGCCTCCGTCGGAACCCTAGCGAGGATGGGACGGAGGCAGAAGATGTGGTACCCCATGTCGCACCCATCGCAAAGCAACATCTCGTGGTCGGCGTCCCCAGTCCGGCACTCCTGGCACCTCACGTCCCCGTACGCTCCCGCCACGATCGCCTGGACGCGTTTCGCCGTCCGCATTACCTCCGACAGCGACCGGAACTTCGTCTCCCGGGTAACGGCCGGGGGCAGGGAGGCGTGGGTCCCGCATGCAGGAATGGAAGGTGGCATTGGATGTCAGTGGACGGAACCTAACCCTAACCCTAGCCCGGATGGGATGGGATGGGAGGGGACGAGAAGTGGTGGCGAAGAAGAAGAAGTCGTGGAGATGCGCATGTTAGAGGCCAGCTGACGTGGGAAGAGGCGTTTGGGTGTGGCTAGCTAACGTGCGCCTGCCTCCGAACGGGGGATGTTTGTGGAAATGTCCCAAATGCCCCTCCCCGTTGTTCAAATTGCCTTTGGATCATATAATTTGTATTTAAATATGAGCCGCGATAGACGTACGCGCCTTACGTGGATCTGTACAGTTCAGATATTTTCTTTGAGTCAGTGTCCAATCAGCGAAATTTCTCTTCGCGCGTTTTGGTCTTTTTAAAAAACGCTGGTTCTTTAAGTTGAACGATTCATTTCCCAATACACAGATAAGACAGTGTGCAGACCCTATGACATCGTGCAGTCTCATTATTCGTGCAGAGCCCACACTTATCATAATAAAATATTTGTTTTTAAGTTTTACGTTGGATCAACTTAATTTGTCTAGCTTACTTTATGTGTGTGTGCAGTTTACATTATGTGTTTGTCCTGTTTACGTTATGTGTCTGTCCGGAATAAGTGTATTTGCAGTCCGGAATAAGTGTATTTGCAGTCCGGTTTAAGAATAAAGTGTGTCCAGAAACGGAACATAAAGTTTGTCCGGAATAAGTGTATTTGTTGTCCGGAATAAGTGTATTTGCAGTCCGGAATAAGTGTATTTATTGTCCGGAATAAGTGTATTTGTTGTCCGGTTTAAGAATAAAGTGTGTCCAGAAACGGAACATAAAGTTTGTCCGGAATAAGTGTATTTGCTGTCTGGAATCGCAATAAGTGTATTTGTTGTCCGGAATAAGTGTATTTGCAGTCCGGAATAAGTGTAGTTGTCCAGAATAAGAAGAAAGTGTGTTCAGAAACGGAACAGAAAGTTTGTCCGGAATAAGTGTATTTGTTGTCCGGAATAAGTGTAGTTCCTGTCCTGTTTATGTAGAAAGTTTGTCGTGTTTATGTAGAAAGTTTGTCCTGTTTTGTCGTGTTTATGTAGAAAGTTTGTCCTGTTTATGTAGAAAGTTTGTCCTATTTTGTCCTGTTTATGTAGAATGTTTGTCCTGTTTATGTAGAATGTTTGTCCTGTTTATGTAGAATGTTTATCCAGTTTATGTAGAAAGTTTGTACTGTTTATGTACAAAGTTTGTCATGTTTATGTAGAAAGTTTGTCATGTTTTGTCTTGTTTATGTAGAAAGTTTGTACTGTTTATGTACAAAGTTTGTCATGTTTATGTAGAAAGTTTGTCCTGTTTTGTCTTGTGTTATGTAGAATGTTTGTCCAGTTTATGTAGATACAATGAGAGCACAATGAGATATTGATGGTACATATTATTGATGATAACTATTACACAATAAGATACAATGAGAGCACAAAGACAAACAAACAATACAAGCACAAACACAAACACACAAAAATTACAAAAATAATATATCTTCTCCCAGTAAATCACACACAAACAAACAATACAAACACACACAAATTACAAAGATAATATATATTTTCCCAGTAAATCGGAAAGAAGATGTAAGACTTAAACATGATCGTCTCATTCACGTTGCTTACGTTGTGAAGAACCTTGGGAGTCGACATCAGACGCTTATTCGACGTAATATCTTACTCGAAATGGTGATTTATTACGGAGAGATGTACGACATAAACCGAACAGACGTAAGTCTTCTCCACGGAGCGTTGTACCTCTCTCCGGAATAAATCACCATTTCGAGCAAGATATTATTTCGAAGAAGCGTCTGATGCCGACTCCTAGGGTTCTTCACAACGTAAGCAGCGTGAATGGGGCGGTCGATGACACTCTTTCTTTCTTCTTCCTTCTTTTTTCTGTCATGGGCACTCCAACAATGCAGCAAAGATGTTGTGGTGCGAAGTCTTCACCACCGGATCGTCACATTCACGATGCTAACGCTGACAAGAACATCGGGAAGTCTTCGCACCGTCCCATTCACGCTGCTTACGTTGTGAAGAATCCTGGGAGTCGGCATCAGACGCTTCTTCGACATAATATCTTGCTAGAAATGGTGATTTATTCTGGAGAGAAAGAATGAAGAAGAAAGAAAGAGTGTCATCATATTTGTATTGGGGTGGAGAGAGAGAACGTGCTGAGTTGAAACGCATTTAATGTGATTTGAGTGGATATCAGGAAGAAAAACACAAAAAACATTCATGCTTTGGCCACGTAAGGACTGACATGGATATCCACGTAGAGCGCGTCCGTGACGCGCTGCGTTCATAAAACATTTCCCTTTAAACATGGACTATAATATACATATATTTGTTGTATTCATCCTTGACCTGACCGGTGGCAGCATCTGTAATTTCGTGGTCTACTCGAGATAAGCTAATCGGGTGGAGCATAACCCGAATGGTGGAAACTACGAAGGTATAAATATATATATATATATATATATATATATATGATTTGGGTTGGGTGTTCGCTTTTGTTGGTTTTTAGGGTTTGTGCTTCCGTTAGACTTCGAGGTTAGTTTAGGGTTTGATGCTTCTGTCCAACAAAGTTCTCACCTTCATTGTTGGTCTTCAGATCTCTCCTTCGTTTCTTTATCCGTCTTCTTATACTCTTCCTTCCTTCCTTCAGATCAAAAATGCCTCTTTTGATATTTTATCCCCTATAACTTGTTTGAGTAATTCTTCTTATATCTTTAGATTTGTTTCAGTAATTGATGCTAAACTTTGTTGATTTCGCCATCTCTGTTGGAGGTGGTCTTGTAGAAGTAGGAAGGAGGAACTGTCATGTCGTGTTGGTAAATTCATTATGGAAATGTTGTGGGTTTTGCAGATGGCCGAAGAAGAATATCGCTGTTTCATTGGGGGCCTTGCATGGTCTACATCTGACAAGGCTCTTCACAGTGCTTTTGAGAAGTTTGGTCACCTCACAGAGGCAAAGGTAACACCAACTTAACATATATATAATGTACTTATTAAGCCCATAGTGTTCGCTATTCGTGCACTCAAGGTTTCCTTTGTCTTTCTATAAGACTGTCTTTCCCTTCCACTAGAAGCTTAGGTCCTTTTTAATAGAATTACACTATTAGTTGACACGTTCCATAAAACACTCATTATTGGTCTCTCTTGGGCTTATATGTTTGCATTGTAGAGATACACTTCATTTTGCATTTTATAAGAGGCGATAAGGCAATCGGTCTTTATTTATGCAAATTGTAAACTATTTCAACTTTATGGTATAGTTTATCACTCTTGGTATGTTTATGTCACGAAAACTATGCAATATGTCCCATTCTATTATATCAATTTATCCAAGGTTAGTAATCTCCCTCTGTAGACTTCACTGAATAAGTGAAGTTTCAGGAAAGTTTTTAGAAACTATTAGCCTATTAGGACATGACATTAAAAATACCAGTCATAAGTAAGGTTACACGGTGAAATCAGGTGGTTGGGTCTGTGCATGCGAAGTTGCATGTTCTTTTATTGTTTACCATGTGATGCAGCGACCCATCATGTCCTGCTTTCGACCTTTATTTTATATAGTTTGAACTTTGAATATGGATGTTGGTACTGCTGTAGATGTATCATGTATGAGATATTCACGATTAAAATGTACGATAAAATTTACTTAGAAGGATGGGTTAAGATAGCACACCAAAAGAATCAGCGGCTGAACCATACCAAGGTTTCAAAACAGCATATGCGGTCACATAAGCGGCCGTACAACTGCAAAAAAAAAAATCGAAAAAATAACAAAAAAATCGAAAAAATTAAAATCAGACAGACAACTGTCTCCCACCCCATCTTTCTTCTTCCTTCTTCTTCTTCAACCTCTAGCCTCTTTTTTTTTCTTTTTTTCTCTCTCAAAGCGCCCTCTCCCATCACCATCCCACCTTCACCATGCCATGTGCGACCGCATATGCGGCCGCACAGTGGCCACACAGATCGCACATTGTTGGATGCGACTGTGTGGTGGTCGCATATGCGACCCCAGACCCCAACTCGCTTTGTGCGGCCACATAATCAATTATGCGGCCGCACTTTAAAACAATGAACCATACTACGTTTTCTTTTTCAATAAAACAAAGCTTTTGATTGAGGCGTAACCTGTTGTTGTTTGCATGCTTGACTTTTTTGAAATATATGGAGAATGGTCTTTGTAACAGTTGATTTTTTGGCATTCTTAAGGTGGCCGTAGACAGGTTCACTGGTCGCTCTCGTGGTTTTGGATTTGTCACATATGAGGACAAAAATGCCATGGATGAAGCTATTGAAAAAATGAATGGTATGGACCTTGACGGGAGAACTATTACCGTAGACAAAGCTCAGCCACAACGTCCTGGTAGGGATCGAAATGGTGATCGTGATTCTGACCGTGACCGTGGCAGAGACTATGGTGGTGGTCGCCGTGGTGGTGGTGGTGGTGGTGGGGGAGGAGGTGGGGGTGATTGCTTTAAATGTGGAAAACCTGGTCATTTTGCTAGAGAATGTCCATCTGGTGATGGATCAAGGGGTGGAGATAGGTACAGCGGAAGAGATGATAGGTATGGTGGTGGAGGTGGAGGTTCAGGTTCAGGTGGTCGATATGGCTCTGACCGCAATGGGGACCGCTACAGTGGGCGTAGCAGAGATGGTGGAGCTCGTGGCGGTCCAAGTGGTGATCGGTACAATCGCGACAGATCTGGTCCTTATGAACGACACAGTTCAGGAAGCTACCGTTGATGAAAAGGTAATTTGTGCCTGAAAATTTATTTTGGTTCCCAGGATAAAATGTTCGGGTCTGTTGAGGGTCTTTTGTTCTGAACTTTCTAGGCACCATTATCAGGAGCTGGGGGCTGTTGCTGTTCTGGTACTGGGATCTGTATGCTTCTCAGTTACAACTGGACAATCTCAAGATATTTGTGTTGTCTATCTGGTTGGCTTCGTTATTATAACAGAATTTACTAGTCGTGGTCTGAGTTGAAGTATGTCTTCAGCAACTGTTTTTGTTTTGGATCCTGTTAGATATTTTGACCAGGTACCTTTACGTGCTTGCTTTAATAGCCACTGCGTCCTAGTTTTTTCTTTCACCTTATTTCTGCTAGCTGATTCCTTGATGCTACTACATGTTTCGTGATTTTCTGATCTGGTGACATTGTTTGTATCTCTGGAGGGATTTGCAGAGTTGCCTGAAAATGTTATGGTTGGTTCTTGGGATTATTGCATGCTGGGAGTGTGAATTGTTGTCTAGTGACTCAAAGGCTATCGACCTATCATAGGCATGTGTACGTTGTGGGTTCCTTGATCTATTTTGCTGGGTTATAATGGGAGGAAACAAGGGGGAAATGACCAGTTCAGTAGAGTGCCTGGCGTGTCAATTCATCTTGAGTTTTTTTACCAATTCAAATTGTCTGCTGCGACTTTGATCATTGCTGGGATATCTTTTATGTTACTTCCTGCTCCAGCGTTCTCTTTCACAGTTTGAAACTGCTGAAGCGTTTGGGAAGTGGATGCACCATGTGTTCTTGATATCCCAACGGACTTGTGGTTTGAAAATAGTTCCCTTGGGTCGAGAGTTGTCCACATTGTCTAGCAGAGCTGGTCTCATGTGCGGCTGATACTTTCTCTTGAAAATGTTCTTTGTGATAGAGCTCATCGTCTGATCCATTTTGTGATTTTTTTTCTCTCTCTGTAACACGACCAAAACAGTTTTTTTGTAGTTAAAATAGTCATTCATTCTTAAAGTGTATTATGCACACAGACCTTAGCTAATAGAAGACCATAGATGATTATTAAACTTTGTCTGTATCATACTATTGACGCATTCATATATTTTTTATACGTTCGGATTCTCCTTGTTGAAGCAGTGTGGTATTTGAAACTTGCGAGAGATGCTTAGGTGTTTTCCGAATGCCCATTTACTATTCTCGGATATACCTTTTATCTCCCCTTATTCTTGTCATTCGTATTCTTGTTATGTCTTGCTTTTCCTATCACATGTTAGAAACGCTTGATGCTTAAGCAAAGTTAATGTTATTTGCATGCTTTCGAAAAAAAATAATGTTACTTGATTTTGGTTGATGTACGTGTAACTATTCCTCCGTCTATTTGATTCATCATTCTATTCTTTGTTGTGCAAAACAAAATTATTTGATTCCAAACGTCATGTCAGTTTTCTGCTGAAAAATGTTGTGCTTCAGAGGTGGACATCAAGTTGGAAAACCATGATCAATAATTTGTAGGTTTTTATGGTCACTACTTTCTTCACCATTTTCTTGTCTGCCATCAAGCCTGAGAACCCTTCTTGTTCGCTCAAACAAGATTATATCCGTAGGCTCCAATTCGAGCAGACATTTTAGTCAGTGGCTGAACAAAACTTGTAGTCTGGATGCCAAACACGCTAGTAACTTTCAGGCATCAATCATATAAAACAAAATCGTGTAAGTAAACACTAATCGTGTTCTTGACTTCTTAAAGTCGTAATTTAGTGATTTTGGATGCAGATTTTGTACTCCCTTGAAAATTCCATTTGCAAGGGTGGATACAGTATATGTTAGTTCTTTGGAGGATTCGTTAGTTGTAACTAAAAGTGATTATAAAACAACCTAAAGAAAGTGGGATCGGTCACACATAAACCGACGTCAATTATAATTGTATCTCACAATAGTGCATGTCCAAAAAATGAGTTGAAAAGGATGCTCGACTTGCATCTTGAAGAAATATAGATCTTTGGTGCATCATTTGGCATATATATATATATATATATATATATCTCATACTTATCTGGTAGGTAGTTGTTTTGGATTCAGCTAACCACGTTAGAAATTTTTACCTTAATTAATACTTGTGGTGCAATTGTTGTGGAAAAAGAGAGATCCAGTGGTTTCCTTAAATTTGGAACTCTTGACATGACAATGCTGTCTCCTTGGACACCTCTCATAATTTGGATCTCTCCCTCATCATTTGGCAAGAGACCTCAAAAAACCCTACTAACTGAAATCCAAATTAACTTTACAGCATAATTTTCCACTATAAATGTCATGGGAGAATATATTAGATTAGATTAGCTAGACTAGAAGAACAGAACACTCAGTTGAGTTGCACCAAAATATAGCTGCTTCAGAGAAGTAAGCAACTAAGAATAAACAACTTCACAGTACTCCTAAACCATGCTCCTGTGAAGAATGTGTAGATGTGATCTTTGTTCTAATGGACACATCTTGTCACATGAGATACACATATCATACTGTGATACTGCTATTGTACTACAAAAGCAACACACTCCTGACACTCCATGCCCTATACACTAAAATAACACAAAATGGTCTAACCAATGTTCAAAACAAGTACAAATAAATATACATTATATTTCAAGTAATATATTATAAATTCCAAACATTCCCCCATCGATCCACTTTTTTTATATATTATAACATCCATCGATCCACATCAAAACAGTGCTCAAGCAACCCCTCCCATTCCACTTACCTCTACTCTACATGTTGACCAAGAAGTACCCTACAACATTATAATATCACTTTCACAAAGAAACAAAAATGACAATACATGTGCACTTGGAATTCGAAAAGGTAACTAAGTTGGCAATTATAATTATCAACTTCCACGTGCACATGCAGTGCTCTTCAAAACTGTTTGTTGAACTTCTTTCTCCATCCAAACCTCTGCTCAAAGAAAAGTAAGTAAACTACACAAGCCAGCCAGCCAGCCAGCCAGCCTCATTAAGGTGTTTGGTTGGTTTGCAGACCAACACCATTGTGCTTCCTTGAGGGACCTGATGGGCTAATGTGCATCTTCCTTGGGAGTAATCCTTTGAATTCTCTATAATCTGTATGCCTTGTAGGGCTTACATGTAATGGTTCTTCCATGGTGTTTTTTGAGCCTTGACAATACAACAAGAAGATGAACAAGAGAAGTAGAAGAGATGTTTTTGTGGGAGTTGCCATTGGTTTGTTGTGGGAAAGAAGTTGGCAGAATAAAGGCTTGGATGTGGATATATATATATATATATATATATATATAGTGGTCTGCATGAGACGGCGTTTGGGCATAAACTAGTGCAAGGCTGACAAAACATGTAAATATAACAAGCTTTGTGTTTTCCTCAAGAGTAGGTAGGAATAGGTTGTGTGTGTTGATTGATAGGGGTTAAGTAATTATTCTACTTGGGGAAATATATATACATTTTAATTGTAACCAAATCTTATTACATTTTGTTTGAGTTCACTTAGGTTAATTGATCTTCATTTATCATGACTTTTTTTAACTTGCCAACCTATATAAAACGACTGCTTACCAACCATAAGACATAAAGAGAGAAAAGTTATGATGTGTTTGGAAAGAAAGGGCAGAAGTGTGAATAATCACAATGAAGTTGTCCTCAGTTTAGGTGAGTGTAAGGATCACACAAAGATGCAATGGCCGACTTAATTAACAAAGCAAGGACTTGCTTTTGTGCGTGGATAGGATTGTGTCCTATATGAATATATGATGGGATAATATGTAGTTGTTGGTGTCTTATTATGTCTCATTGTCCTCTGCTTCCTTCCACCCACTAAATGTTGTCACTTTGGAAAATTGAAGGATTTGTATTGTAGTAATTATATATAGAGAGTGGAGGACATAAAGAGAACAACACTAATAACTAGCTTGAAGTGGAATTTCACATAGGATTAGGCTAGCCTGAAAGGGCACATAAAGACTAAAGAGTGGTGTGTAGGCGTCCACTTTTTGTTATATTCTCATAAGCTTATGAGTTGTTATCAATCATCTAGAATTATAATAAATAGTTAAATTTTGAACTTTGAGTTTGGTCTAATTAATAATTAATGAAAATGAAATAGAAATAGACAATCCACTATTTACTGTCGATCGTTATACACGGACGCACACGGACGCACCTTACGTGGATCTGTACAGTTCAGGTATTTTCTTTGAGCCAGCGTCCAGTCAGCGAAATTTCTCTTCGCGTGTTTTAGTTTTTTTTTAAAACGTCGGTTCTTTAAGTTGAACGATTCATTTCCCAATACACAGATAAGACAGTGTGCAGACCCTTTATTTGTGCAGAACTCACACTTATCATAATAAAATATTTGTTTTTAAGTTTTACGTTGGATCAACTTAATTTGTCTAGCTTACTTTATGTGTGTGTGGTTTACATTATGTGTCCGTCCGGTTTAAGTTATGTGTCTGTCCAGAATAAGTGTATTTGTTGTCTGGTTTAAGTGTATTTGCTGTCCGAAATAAGTCTATTTTCTTGTCCGGAATAAGTGTATTTGCTGTCCAAAATAAGTGTATTTGCTGTCCAGAATAAGTCTATTTTCCTGTCCGGAATAAGTGTATTTGTTGTCTGGAATAAATGTATTTGTTGTCCGATTTAAGAAAAAAATGTCCAGAAATGGAATAAAAAGTTTGTCCGGCATAAGTGTATTTGCAGTCCGGAATAAGTGTAGTTGTCCAGAATAAGAATAAAGTGTATCCAGAAACGGAACAGAAAGTTTGTCCGGAATAAGTGTAGTTGTTGTCCACAATAAGAAGAAAGTGTGTCCAGAAACGGAACATAAAGTTTGTCCGGAATAAGTGTATTTGTTGTCCGGAATAAGTGTATTTTCTGTCCGGAATAAGTGTAGTTGTTGTGCGGAATAAGAAGAAAGTGTGTCCAGAAACGGAACAGAAAGTTTGTCCGGAATAAGTGTATTTGTTGTCTGAATAAGTGTAGTTACTGTCCGGAATAAGTGTATTTGTTGTCCGGAATAAATGTAGTTGTCCAGAATAAGAAGAAAGTGTCAAAAAATGGAACATAATGTTTGTCCGGAATAAGTGTATTTGTTGTCCGGAATACGTGTATTTGCTGTCCGGAATAAGTGTAGTTGTTGTCCAGAATAAGTGTATTTGCTGTCCGGAATAAGTGTAGTTGTTGTCCGGTTTATGAAGAAAGTGTGTCCAGAAACGGAACAAAAAGTTTGTCATGTTTATGTAGAATGTTTGTCCAGTTTATGTTGGGAGTTTGTGCAGAAATGGAACAGAAAGTTTGTCATGTTTAGGTAGATACAATGAGATACAATGAGATATTGATGATACCTATTATTGATAATAACTATTACACAATAAGATATAATGAGAGCACAAAGACAAACAAACAATACAAACACAAACACACACAAATTACAAAAATAATATATCTTCTCCCAGTAAATCACACACAAACAAACAATACAAACACAAACACACACAAATTACAAAAAATAATATATATTTTCCCAGTAAATCGGAAAGAAGATGTAAGACTTAATTATGACTGTCTCATTCACGCTGCTTACGTTGTAAAAAACATTGGGAGTCGGCATCAGACGCTTCTTCAACGTAATATCGTGCTCGAAATGGTGATTAATTCCGGAGAGAGGTAAAACATAAACCACACAGACGTAAGTCTTCACCACCGGATCGTCTCATTCACGATGCTAACGCTGACAAGAACCTCGAGAAGTCTTCGCACCACAACATCTTTGTTGCACTGTTGGAGTGCCCGTGACAGAAAAAGAATGAAGAAGAAAGAAAGAGTGTCATCGACTGTCCTATTCACATTGCTTACGTTGTGAAGAATCTTGGGAGTCGGCATCAGGCGCTTCTTCGAAATAATATCTTGCTTGAAATTGTGATTTATTACGGAGAGAGGTACAACATAAACCGCACAGACGTAAGTCTTCACCACCGGATCATCTCATTCACGATGTTAACGCTGACAAGAACCTCGGGAAGTCTTCACACTACATCTTTGTTGCATTGTTGGAGTGCCCGTGAAACAAAAAGAACGAAGAAGAAAGAAAGAGTGACATCATATTTGTATTTGCGTGGAGAGAGAGAACGTGCTGAGTTGAAACACATTTAATGTGATTTGAGTGAACATCAGGAAGAAAAAACAAAAAAAAATCATTACTTTGATCACGTAAGAACTGACATAGATGTCCACGTAAAGCGTCTCTATGACGCGTTATAAATCATTTTTCATTTACTATTCCACTCCACACACAAAGAGACTAAATAAATAATAAACCCTTTCTTCTTCTTCTGTGTTGTGTTCCGATGGAAGCCCTAATAGTGGAACTCCACTCCATTTCGGCCGTAAAGTTCGGATCTTTCACTCTGAAATCGGGCATATCCTCCCCGATCTACATCGACCTCCGCCTCATTGTCTCCTACCCTTCCCTCCTAACCCGCGTCTCCGAACTCCTCCACGATGCCATCGCCCCCTCCACACCCTTCGACCTCGTCTGCGGCGTCCCCTACACCGCCCTCCCCATCGCCACCGTCCTCTCCGTCCACCGCTCCATCCCCATGCTCATGCGCCGTAAAGAGCTCAAGACCCACGGCACCGCCAGGTCCATCGAGGGCGTCTTCCGGAAAGGCCAGACCTGCCTCATCGTCGAGGATCTCGTCACCTCCGGCGCCTCCGTGCTCGAGACCGCGAAGCCTTTGAGAGAAGAGGGATTGGTCGTGTCGGACGTGGTGGTTCTCATCGACCGGGAGCAAGGCGGGAGGGAGAATCTCGAGACGAACGGGATAAAGTTGCATTCTTTGATACGGTTGACGGATATGGTTGATGTGCTCGTCAAACAAGGGAAGGTGGAAGGGGATGTGGCCGCAAAGGTCAGAGCTTTCTTGAACGAGAATCGCAATGTCACCGTTCCTTCCGTCCACAAACCACCACCGATGATTTCGTATAAGGAGAGGGCTGGGATGGCGAGGAATCCTGCTGGGAAGAGGTTGTTTGAGGTCATGGAGGCTAAAAACACCAATCTTTGCTTGGCTGCCGACGTGCCCACTGCCGCCCAGTTACTTGACCTTGCTGACAAGGTCGCCATTTTCTTCTTCTTCTTTTTAATGTACACCAGAGCAGATGTTTGAGTCTTCGGTTCTCTATTTTGTTTTTCTACTTCTAGGTTGGCCCGGAGATTTGCTTGCTGAAGACCCATGTCGACATCTTTCCGGATTTCACTCCGGACTTCGGTTCCAAACTTCGAATGGTAATGCTACAGCCTCTACTATATCAAATTATAATTTAGATTTAATTTAAAGGAATTTTTTTCAAAATAATCAAAAAAAATAAATTTTTTGTAAAAATATGCACTTCAGAAATTTATTTGGCAAAATATGCACATTAAAAATGACACCTGAAAATGCCGTTTTTTGTAACTAAAAACGGTATCTCCAATGCGGTTTTTTAGCAAAGTAAAAAACGGCACTACAGATGCCGTTTTTTACTTGGTTAAAAACGACACCAGTAATTTGTTTAAAAACGGCATCACTAGTGCCGTTTTTATCCTATAAAAAACGACATCCGAGATGCCATTTTTAAGCTAGGGTTTACGTCCTGGCCAGGCACTTAAACTTTATTTTTTCACTTCCAAAATTCCCCTACTCTCCATTAGTCTCTCTCTCCGACGACCAACAGTGTTGAGGTTAAGTTTTTATTTTGTTTTTGGTTTTTTTTATTTTGACATGAAATACAATACATGTATAGTTAATGTATTTGTTTTTATGTTTATGTATGTGTGAAATGTAGATTTTTTACACTCGAAGTAATGAGCTCCGGTACCGGATTGGTTATGGTTTTTTTCGATGAAATTCTTACATTCGTAGATAAGGTACCAGAATATAAAGGTGGTAACAGACGAATGCTTAATGTTAACACACATATGCGATATAATGATCTGTGTGAATCAGTTTGTCAAGTTTGTGGTTTCCAAGAAGGAGAGTTTGATCTAAAGTTAACATGCAAATTACCACCGTATGAAAAGTATACATATGCTCAAGTTTTTGATAATCGGAGCACGGCTACAATGTTATCTCTATTTAACTACATGAATACAATTATCTACGAATGAATATTGGTAATTATGAAGCAGACGTAGTTCAATCACATTGTCCTAGTTCGACATTTCTACGAATGAATATTGGTAATTATGAAGCAGACGTAGTTCAATCACATTATCTACGAATGAATATTGTTTGTTGAGAAACAACCCAAGCCCTATACTATACTGTCCACCACAGTCAGTTAAATGAGAATTATCAACAAATGACACAAACATATAGCCAATATGAAACAGATCCTTCTTCGGCAGTTCCTCAGTCCTATTTTGGATCGTATGAGCACACACCAATGAATATTGGTAATTATGAAGCAGACGTAGTTCAATCACATTCTCAAGGAAGACAGGTTGAAGATGCAGATAGTGATGAGACTGATGATGATGAGGCAGATGGTCAGATGGATGGTGATGAGATAGACATTGTTGATGTAGATTCAACCCCACTTCCGGAGCTGCAGAACATGTTTCATCATATGACAGACGCTGTTAATCGAGAGCCTGATAGCTACGTACATGAAGCCATCGTTAGTAATGAATTGACACAATTACCAGTACTACCAGATTTGAGGCATTTGCCAGACATAGAGCCTGACGAGAATTGGATTGAAAATTCAGTGATTGGAAATGTCGATCAGCGTATTGCTGCGTACACTGAATACGATAACTTAGAAGATGGACGAAGTTATTGGTTGTATAGGATTTTCTCAACAAAAAAAGATTTGCTGCATCAGTTGAAGGAATGACATTTGCGAAAAATTGTCCAATTCAAAGTGTTAACGTCTGACCAAAAAGATTTTCCGCTGCTTGTTTGAAAAAAGAGTGTGAATGGAAGATACATGCCTCTTACAGTCAGAGTAAAGAATGTTTCTAAGTTAAGAAGTACAAGTCTGAACACACCTGTAGTAACGAGAGACTTTTGCATTACCACGTCCAATGTGACGTCGGTTTAATTTCTAACATGATTATTGCCACCATTCGAACAAACATAATCATTACTCCTGTAGAAATTCAGGCTTTAGTGAAGACTCATTACTTCATAGATATCAAGTATGACAAAGCTTGGTACGCCCGCAAGAAAGCATTGGAACAAGTATACGGAGTTGATAAAGCTTCTTATCGTAACTTAAGACGTTTTATGTATAATATTTGCACCACAAATCCTGGCATTGTGGTCGAGATTCAGACACAGAGGATAAGTCACAACATTGAGCAGTTTCAAAGAGTATTTTGGTCATTCGCAACCTCAATTGAAGGTTTGCAGTACTGTAGACCTATGTTGAGCATTGATATGACTCATTTGTTTGTCAAGTTTGAAGGGACTCTTTTAATTGCTATGAGTACGGACGCGAACTCTGGTTTGTTTCCTTTGGCGTTTGCTGTTGTTGAAAAAGAATCGGGCAGCTCATGACAGTGGTTCTTAAGTATTTTGACGATTAGAGTATGCACACGAGATAGATTGTGTAATATTAGTGATCGGTTTCCGGGTCTTACAAACGACATTCTGGAATTCTGTCTGCTTTAAAAACGGTACTACTATTGCTGTTTTTTCTTGAACAAAAACGGCACTAGTAGTGCCGTTTTAATAAACAAAAAACGGCATTGGTAGTGCCGCTTTTGTTCCAGTAAAAACGGCACTACTAGTGCTGTTTTTAAGCAGACAGAAAACAGGAAAAATCTGTTTTCTCATTTCATTCTCTTGGATTTTAAATCCAAGTCTTGTACACCTAAAGGGAAAAAATCAACACGAAGAAATATGAAATTTCAAACAACTAAACCGTCAAATAAACTTGTTCATAATACATGACATATTGTTCTTAACCAAAATGAAATTGTTCTTAACCAAAATGTAGCTTAACGAAAATGTAATGACAACTAAGGTGGAGAAAAAACTTTAGTAGGAATTTTATTTCGTCCACCTCGTCGAGGGGCCTTCGAAGGGCGACGACGGTACACTTGAGTTATCACACCAGCATCGTCTTCAACAACCCCACCTCTTTCGACTTCAACACCTTGAAATCCTGAACCCTCGCCTACGTGAAATGAAGAATCCTCGCCTTGAAAGAACGTAGTACCGCGCGATTCTTGAGTCAGAATCCCTCCATCGTTGGCAGACACTCCGGTGAAAATGAAATTGTCTTCCTCGTCAAGTGACACACCTATTTCTGGGAGATTCTCTTCAGAATCTGTACGATGTGGTTGATGGCAAACATCTTCATCTTCTGACAGTTTCAATGACGGATCTACACTCTTAAAGCACGCCATCATTTCCTTAATCTTTTTCTTTAATTTCGTCGTTAATGACTGAGCGGGCCTATGTGAAGCATGCATCCCTTCAAAATGATGAATATCTTCATGTAAACTGTGTAACCCATGAAGCTGCCATAAAAACACATTTACTATTACAAAATGCAAATTAAAACCTTAATCAAAATTATAATTTTCTGATCATTTCTTACCAAGTATCGATCTCTAGCAGTTGGAGGCCTATAATTCGGTAATTCAGCATCGTCAACTCTTCGGGTCAATCATCGAATCGTAATCTGTCAGTACCACTCCATGTAAATTCGTCTACAAGCAGCAAAATCTTCTGAGAGTGATGGTGCCTCGAACTGCACAAAATCTCGTCGACGTGACCAGGCTTGAATGTATAACTGTTGCTCTTGCAACCAGTTTACTCTTGGTTTCCCCTGAGTCTTCTTCATCTTGTACATCTCCATTATTTCTGGATTATGTTGCCGCAATCCAAACTGACGCATCACCATGTCTGGCACGTGCATTGCGGCAACTCCGAAACAAACAATCCATGTTCTGCTCATCCAAACCTCATGTCCTTGGCGGCAATCAACAGGTAACGCAATCAGATCTACTTCTTCGTATGGGTTCCAACAAACTTGACTTTCATCTTGAACGTCAAACTCATTTCTGTAAAATTCAATCTGAGCCGTCTTGACATTGTTCGCCCACGACCTAGGAGTCTGTCATCGTGAACCTAAAGGACACATTGGAAGTTGCACACCAGGAATTCTAGATGGTCGTCCGACATGAAGATGTTCTTAACACCATATCTGTAACAATGTTAGGAAACCAGCTAATTGTTTCCCTTTTTTCAGACATGCCTGATCCAAATATTGATACAAAACAGCTAATAATGCAGCTCCCCAACTGTAATTTCCACATTCAAATATGTTTTTCAGCAACAATAAATATCTCAGGTGGACTTTGTTTCCACTCTTATCGCCCACTATCCCGGATCCTAACTGAAACAAAATGTACGCTCTCGTGTGTTGCATAACCTGCTCATCTGTTGCATCTTGCTCAACAACCTGAAAATTTTGCTGCAACCACTGCAATTACACGTATCCACCTTTCACTGCAGTTCTCGCTTCTTCTTCTTCAACACCCAACAGATTCATGCAAACCTGAGTCCAATCGTGATCTAATGTTGCACACACTGCCAAACCGTCAACACGAAGACCACTAAGCATAGCTACGTCTTGTAGCGTGATGATCATCTCCCCGTGTCTAAAATGGAAGGTGTGTCTCAGGCCTCCACCTCTCCACAACAGCACGAATCAGATTCCAATCCAGTTGTAGTCGTTGCAATCGAGACACAGTGCCAAATCCCGCAATCTCTAACAAATCCCACATCCTTTCATCTAGCACATTCCACGTGTTGAACTGAGTGGCGTGTTCGACGCATTTAATATCCGTCAAAGGTTCCTGGAAATTAAATTTAACTATTTTACGTTAAATAAAAACCAATACCGATACACAAAAATTAAAATTAAAATTTCACAACACTTACATTTTCCAGAATCGAAGATGATCTATGATCTTTCTGTAGTACTAACACTGAAGGGTCAACAGGACCGTGACAATCATGTGAAGTCGACATTTGGGAAACTGTAAAACATAATTAACAAAAAATAATATTACATACTATTCACTTCAAATAATACAATCTAAACAGATTCAATACATTATCCACAATAAATCTAATTTCAACAACTACAACATTGATTATTCAATTTAATTGGTTTAACACAAATCCAAACAATGTAAATTTATTATATTTGGACTTTTGAGATTAATTGATTTATTAATCAAATCATCAAATCCGCACAAGATTATTAATCATAACAATATAACATCATCCACACAAGATTAATTAAACAAAGTATGGTAAACTTATCAACCAAATATCAATCAATCGAATCCATTTTAAATCAAACAATCCACACACATCCTAACCAAACCAATCAAATGTACATAAATACAAACTAATAAGGCAAAATCTTAACAAAAATGATGTAAAAATACCTGAAATCGCAGGAGAGGGAGAGGAAGAGGAAGAAACACCAAAATTTTTGGGAAGATTGGAGAAAAGGGGGCCTTGGTGCCGTTTTTAACCCTAGGCTTAAAACGGCATCTAGGTGCCGTTTTTAATGTGCATATTTTGGCAAATAAGTTTCTGAAGTGCATATTTTTACAATTTTTTAATTTTTTTTGATTATTTTGAATTTTTTTCCTAATTTAAATGTTTGGGAATATTTGAAATTAACAATTCATTTATCAGCCTTCAGTCATACACTGGCATGCCTTTTCAGTCAATTAGTTTCATAAATGATCTCATAACATTGAGGTTTTTGGAAACATATTCCTAGGAATATTTCCAGACTACTAGTGCAACAAGTATTGTCCTAGGTTAGATCAATAAACTTCAATACAAATTGGTATCTAAGAACAAGCCCTAGTGCTTGACTCAAATGAAGTGTTTGACTTGCCATTGGACTCTACAACTGAGAATTGAAAGTAAACCGGAAGTTTGGTATCCAGCAACAGTACTAAGATTGCATCATGGTTTTCCTTATATTTTATTTTCATGATTTACGTTCTATGTTTGCACGTTTTCCTCTAAATATCTCATTGTAGTAGTTCTAGCCTGTCTACTTGATTATTTATATTTATATTCTATTGCAATAACTTCTCTACTGTTTTGATGTGCATTTAGTATCTACCATTGTCAAATAATTAAATAAATGGTTTGCAACAAAATCTGGAGTTCAGACATAGCTGTTTGATGTTTCTCTTCATTTCTTGCCCATGGTCAATTGGATCACAGATTGCAGAAAAACATAATTTCATGATCTTTGAAGACCGTAAATTTGCAGACATTGGGAATACTGTTACCATGCAGTATGAAGGGTAAGTAAGATACCCTTCCTGATGTTAACAATTTTCATTGGCTAGCTTTATTACCAATCTGTTGGAGAAAGCTTAATCTTATTTCATGTTTCTACAGTGGCATCTACCACATACTGGAGTGGGCTGATATTGTTAATGCACACATAATTTCTGGACCTGGTATCGTGGATGGTTTGAAACTGAAGGTGTGATCACCACTTTTTCGGAATTCCAAAACAATGCATCCTCATCCATCTAAATTTGCCAAGTGTCTTTTTCTAGGGTCTTCCCCGTGGCAGGGGCCTACTCTTGCTTGCAGAGATGAGTTCTGCTGGTAATCTTGCCACAGGAGATTACACATCCGCAGCAGTAAAAATTGCTGAAGAGCATTCAGATTTTGTTATTGGGTTCATATCAGTCAATCCTGCTTCCTGGAAAGGAGGTCCTGGAAATCCTGGAAATCCTGGAATGATTCATGCAACACCTGGAGTTCAAATGGTCGTTGGTGGTGATTCACTAGGCCAGCAATACAATACTCCTTATTCTGTAAGTTAATTTGTGGCTTGGATGATGCTACATTTATATGCTTGGTTTGTTCGTTGTTGACTGATGCTCGCATTCCTTTTGGTTCTTGTGTTTTTGTCCTCCCTGCTTCATTGTGTTCTCGTTTCATTTCTATGACATGATGCGTTTAGTGGATGCATTTTGGTTTTCCATTTTGGTGTTTGGTCACAAATATTAGTTTGCCAAGTGGTTCATGCAGAATATCTTTCCTATAATAGTTTGCTCTCTGTATCGAGATAAATGTTGCCACATGCTCCTATTCTTGTTTTTTGATCATGTCCACCTCGTATTAGTCTCTAGTAGTTCAAGCTCTTCTGAAGCAGATTCAGGATAGAACCTCGCCTGATAATAATTATTTTATCATACTAGCATCTATTGCATAATTTTCTTGGTTTGGTGCCCATGGATAAGAGTTCATTTGGTCAAATTGGAAGTTGGAAGTCAATTAGTTTCTTGTTGTAGTACAATCAGAACTAATACGGGTTTTGGGCTGAAGTCATTTTCTTCCATTGCAGGTTATTCATGACCGAGGCAGTGACATTATTATTGTTGGTCGTGGAATCATTAAGGCGTCAAATCCAGCTGATGCAGCCAAAGAGTATCGCGTTCAAGGTTGGGACGCCTACATGGCCAGCTTACAGTAGTTGCCGTTGCTCGGCCCTGTTGGATAAATAACTACTACGAGTCCTTTGGACCAATGTTTTCAAAATTAACATGGTCTTGCGGAAGTCTTACTTTTTGCACCCATGTTAGCTTATCTAATGTGTTCCAAAAATTAAACCGAGCAACAAACTTTTCTACATGAGAATAAATGATCTATGTGTTGGATATGATGAAGCTAATGGTCTCATTCAAAAAAAAAAAAAGTGCCAAGTAGGTAATATGTATGTGTTGCATCTTCTGTATGTTTAAGTTGCTTAGGCGCCCACCAGCCACAGCGTTTGTTTTAGTTCGTCTGCAGGCGATTCGTATACACATGCAAAGCATGAGACGGACAATGGCTGCCATTTCAGTACTGCAGAGAAATTATTTAGAAAGAGAAATGAGAAAAAAGTTAAAATAAACGAGATTATTTTTTTGTCAATTCTCGTACAAAATGAATTTTAATTTTCTCCAATACTATACAAAGTATACAGAGAAACAAGCGACACATTTTTTTCCCCAAACCATCTTCCGTTTTAAAGTATATTTTCTACTTTCCTGTATTATTGTAAAACAAAAGGCAAAGTTAGTTTGATAATTTTATATTGTACTTTTTTCTTATTTTTCATCATGTTCTTAATTAGCAGGATATAAATCATATTCCTACCCATCATGTCCTTTTATTCTCTTCTTTTCTACTAATCTACTATCCACCCATCGTATGGATCCTGTTTATCCAGAAACATTCTCGTCTGCAACTAAAACCATTACAGCCTAAAGTAAAAAATCATGGACCATGAAGAGGAGCTTTTATTTGGCATCACCCCACTCAATTCCTGACCAAGAACGTGATATGAATATAAAGCCTATTCAGATGTGGATCACAAAGAGCAAAAGCAACAGAAGGAATCAATATTTCAACTCCCCCCGAACTATCTCGCAGTGGTTCCATATATGTACATTTTAAGTATAATAGCCGATGACGGCTGCATCAAAAAATTAATGTTATAAAGAGGAGAAAGACACAGAAGGTGAAATATACTGAGGAGAAAAAAACACATTTTACTACACGTTTCCCACTGTCAATGAGAAGTCATCTCTCTACTCTAACCTGCACCACCCACAGTTCTTCTGGGGTGTGTTTCTTCAGTGTGTCTAAGTTGTCGTATTTATGCTATCGAGCCTGTGGATATGGCAAGAACTCTTCCTCTGACCTACGGGCGGACTGGCTAGCAGTTGAGGATGTCTTATCCGATGCACGCACATGGTATTTTTCGTATACTTTTTCACGATTCATTGACCACCAAGTTTCGGCCTGATGTTCACCAAATCTCCTACGACTGCAAATACCAAAGCTTAATTGAATCATCTAAATTTCATACAACAATCAAATATACAGGGCACAGTCAGATACAGGATGCCAAAAAGATAAGGAAAAAAGGATGCTAGCAAATATGTAAAAAAAACCCAGAATACCGAGCATTACTGGCAAAAAAGATTATGCCAGATTTCTACTTGAAGAAAAGGCTATCGAGATTTTGCTCGGCTCCAGCGGTTCTAGTGGAATCAAACCAATGTTGACTTCAGTGTTTCTCTTTCTTTAACAAAAGCAAATCTTCAATAAAAGCAAACAAGGATACTGACTACGTAAGATATTGGCAGGTAAAAATTGGAAAGAAGTCTAGAACTCCACTTCCATGGTTCCTTCAATTTCAGAATGAAAATGAGCAAATTCACTCAGTACAAATTATCAATTCATGGAACTCCAATTAAACTCAAGATCTAGATTTTTCTTCTCCACTATCAATCTTCCAATAGTTGTATAACAAATTTGATCCCCACTTAAAGTTTTCCCGCCTATCAATCATATTAATACAAAAACATTCATGTGACTTGAAGTATTTTATTCCTGTTTTACAGGATCAACTTATATTCAGAAATAAGGACCACTACTTATCCTACAAAATAATGTAAGTGATTAGACGAAAAACATTGGTTGTGATAATAATAAGTCCAGTGTCCTGCACTGCATCACATCGGGATATTAAAGGAAAAAGGGTCTGATTGCGCATGAAACTCCCAACAACAAGCTATAACACAGTGCACCTTTTCCATACAAAATGTTGATGATGAAGAAAATTACCCATAACGATAGGAAATGCACTTTTGAAATTACCTGAATCGGACACGCTTTAGGTCCCTCGTACCATCCACAAAAGCCACAAGGGTAATATAAACCCCAGGTTCATACTGTTCTATCCATTCTTCTTCAACTTGATTACTATTAAATGAAGTATTTCTTGAGCTGGAATTATCAGATGATTCATTTGTCCCGCCGTTGGTATTTTCTCTGCCATAGGTATTTTCCGTTCTACCTCTAGATGTCCCCCCATTACTGTCTGTGTGCCCCAAGTCCGCAATATCCTCCCCAGAGGAGTCATTAACTCTCTGACTTTGAAATGGTGAACTAGATGATCTAGGAGCTTTGACTTGATCAGGAACTCCATTTGTGATGTTGTTGTGTTTTGTCCTAAGAAAGGGGGGTGGACCACTGCTTGCTTCACTCTGAAATGAAGTTTCTCCATCCAAATTTGAGTTATCGAATGGCTCAGCCTCATATCCTCCGTTGGGTAGATACACTGGTCTCATATCATCACTATCATAGACCCCATTTGGCAACCGTTCAGCCATATCTTTGAGCTAACATTGATTTAGAGGGGAAAATGTCAATGGTCAATAGTCAAGTAAACATAGGAGAATATATTTAAAAAAATAAACATAAAAAATTAAAAATAAACTTTCATCAACTGGAAACCCTCATAAGCAGGTTCAAAATAAATTAGCAAAAGAAAGAAATATATTAGCTATCGAAATGTCACGGCAAGGTTTTTTTAAGACCTGAAGCAAACATGAACTTGGTCAAGGCATCAGGTGGTTGGATCAACTGGTTCTACTGGGTAAAGGAATACATGTTCATGGAGTTACAAATACGTACAGAACAACTTTTTTTCTGATGGGTTACATATTATAACATTAAATAAGCTAATATCAGAAAATAGGTGTCCTAATCAAACAAGGTGAAAGGTGGAGGAGGTGGCAACATGTGGAAGAGGATGATGAAGAGAAGTTGAAATTTGAAAAACAAAGGGAATGATTAGAGGAATGGGATTGACTGTTGAGAGAGCCTTTAAAGTTTCTTTTCTTCTTGATTTAAGAAATCATTATAGTACAAATATCTATTTAAAAATGCATATGTGGGCCAATAGGAAACGTAGATGATGAAATTGACCACATCAATAAGTCAATAACGGGGGGAGGAGGGATGGGGTGGGGTGGGGGGGATGGTCAACTTGACCCTGTCAGTTGACCTGATCCCTGGGGCCAAGCCGGCAAGCAACAAAAATTGTTTAAAGATTGGATTAACTTATGGTTCTGCGTCTAGTGACAACTTCTATGTAACCACATGTCCAAGCAATACATTCGTAAGACTATATAACAGGTCCTCATCCCAAAGTGATAAATTATGGTGACCATGGTTCTAAAAAACGATATGCAATAGACATCATATACAAAATAATGAAATTTTAGGTGTTTAATAATAATAGTGCCAAAACATAGACATGGTATGCCATCATCAAAGCAAAAAAAAAAACGAAAAGAATAAAAAAAACATTTAGAGCACGAAGTAATGTGCTCCAAGCAATTATTGGTCCAATAAAGAAGTTACAATCTTACCGTAGATAAACATAATACAAGCTAACCCAATGCAATATGATGTCCTGGAAAATTTATTTCTAGATAAGAGTCACAAGACAAGTGCTAGACGTAAAGCTTTAGATGTATCACTGACAACAGTTTGGGTTGGGAAAAAATTAACTTACAAGGTTTCATAAGTAAATCCCGAACAAAGTGAGAATATTACACGTAAAAGTACAGTCTTGTTAGTAAAAATGGTATTTCTTGTTCGAGTTGTGTAATTGAGTTGCAACCATTACATATATTATCACCTAGAAGCCAAAACAATTCATTCAACAACAAGCTAGGCCTACAGTTCCCTTCCATGAATTTCATCAATGTTTGTATATTACACAGTAGAAATTACAAAGAACAAGATCTAGAGATTTCCAGCTAAGTTCAATTCTGATCAGAAGACACACCTCATAACTGCTTCATCGTAGAACTAAGGTACTTTACTTATCAAACTAGGAGAAGATACAAGCACCCAGTAAAGTTAAATGTGCTGCAATAGAACATACAACTTCTTTTAAGGCTACATTCGATAATGAACAAAATCTACCTGTGCTGTGAGAGACTTGATAACTTCTTTTGCAGCTTTGGACCTTGCAGATTCTTCTGCTGCAAATGACAAAGCATCCTGCATCTTTTTTGCAGACTTTCCCAGCTCAGCTTCTTGGAACTCACACCGTTGCCTATAACTTTCAACCTAAATCCCCAATGACCAAAATAACTATGACACAACAAAAGTTGAATGAATCAAATAAAAGTCAACTCATAAACAATCCATGGTACCTGAGCACGCAAGTTCTGAACTTCTTGGCTCAATAGTTCGTTTACAATTTTCAAGCTTCCATCAACATTTTTGGGAAGAGAAAAGCCTGTCGAAAGAATTGGTGTCGCAGCTCTTGGAGGGCTAGACTTTCTCGAGAAAGGGGAAACAGCTCTTGAATTACTTACAGAATGTGCTTTTGATGTATGACCTGTTTTGCTATTTGGACGATTCAAGTCTGCCGGTACACGAAATGTCATATCCTTCAAAGATAAAGGAACTTGAGTTCCTAGAGTGAGAGAAGACAATGGCTCAGCCTTCTTTCCTTGTTTAGCGGCTTTGGAGTCAAGCTGCTTGATCAAATCCATATTACTATATCCAATGGCTACTGATGATTTTTCCACCTTCAATTGATCAAGCTTGTCCTTGCTCTCTGCTGAGAGACGTGGTATGCTAGGCCTCTTAGTGTTGACACCACCATGTTCTTGTGCTTTGCTTAATTTTAGAAAACAAGAATCACAAGCTCGATAAGGTTTTGCCGGATTAGGAGCTAATGCAGCTCTAAAGGCCTTCCGAGATGTACATGAATGACAGTGAACCAACCCACAATTATAGCAATTATGTCTCTTTCGAGTAAAACCAAAAGGTTGTCTGCAGGATGAGCATTGAGACTGATCCGCACCCGACACCCACTTGTGACGGCATATGGCCGCACTGAAGTTCGATCCACATGCTATGCGTTTAACATGCCTGTCCTTCAAGGCCTCAACAAGAGTTGGTGCTTTATGATCTTCAACATCACCATGACCTAACCTTCCATTTGCTCCCTTTCCCCATGTGTAAACTTCATTTTTTGCTGTCAACACTGCAACATGGTATGAACCACAAGCAACCTCTTCGACTGATTCATTGGTGAGCTTCTCTTCCACTAAGCAAGGCAACTTCCCGTCGGAAACTGGATTGCCAAGCTGGCCATAAACAGCGCTTCCCATGGTAAAAACACGATGCGACGTGGTCAATCCAACTGTAAGACTATGCCCACAAGCTAGTTTGTAAAAGTTGTAGTCAATAAGAGAAGGCACGCATGTTGGTTCGAGACGTGGTTCCTTATCACCATGACCAAGACGATATTTGTCACCATCACCCCATGTAAATAATTTTCCAGATGATGCACCGAAACTTGATCGAGTAACAATAACTTCTACTATAGCAGCAGTGTGCCAAACTCCACATGCAACTGCAATTGTCTTCAAGCCCATTAAAGATTCTACTTCCCTTGGATAGGAAGCATGTTCTCTGTTACCATGGCCCAAGACACCAAAGGTTCCATCACCAAACGTGAAAAGCTGCCCATTTGTAGTTATTAAAGCAGTGTGCCAAGTACCACATGCAACATAAGAAACGTGAAGACCTTCAAGAGGTCCTGAAACTCGTTTAGGTACCCAGTGACTGACATTGGTGCCATGGCCTAAAAGTCCTGCATTGTGTGTGCCATCACCCCATGTGTAAAGATCACCATTGCCGGTAACAGCGCAAGTGTGAAATTCTCCACAGGCAACATAGTCAGTATAACCACAAGCTAGAGGCACAACCAGCCGAGGTTGAACAATATCGGTGAAAACTCCATGGCCAAGGCGCCCTCCGGATTCTTCTCCCCATGTGAAAACTTCTCCTTGTCTTGTGATTAGTGCAGCATGCTTCACACCACAAGCCACGAACTGGACATCAAAAACTATATTGGACTCCAGTGGTCTTGGCAAAAGAATGTCCATTCTTCCAGCAGGGATACTATAGCTCTCTGCATCTGCTTTAATTGAATTATCGCATATGACCTCTCCCCACACATAAACATCCCCTAGATTTTCAGGGTCATCTTGAGCGGATCCATGACTAGATGTGCTAGGAACACTGGACACACTAACTCTTAATGCATCTGAAGAAGCTCCTTTCACATGCATGTTTGTGGCATTTGGTTTCTCTGAGTTCTTTGTGAATAAGATGTTTTCAGAAGAGCTAACTTCTAGTGTCGTGTTGGAGGAATTGTCACTTGGCCTGTTTGAAGTAAGTTCTCGAGTATCCTGCAAAGCTCAGCCATAGTACACATGCAACCAATATTAGAAGCTCAATAAGAGTAGCAAGCCAAAAATCTAGATGTTCAAGAATTTGAGGTCACAATTGTTCAAGCATTGTCATGATATATCCAATCTTTGTGTGAATGCAAATCTAAAGATGTCATCTCAACGACAAGTATTAATAATGATAAATGGTATAGCTTTCTTCCGGGACAAAATGATAATGAGAATACATAGATTTCGTAACAAGTTCCAAGCAGATAATTACATCTAAAGAAATTCCTTCATCATTCCATCCATCGATTTTGGAGCGCCCAGTCTGAGCAGAAGCCACCAATGCCCTTAGACCCAGAATCCACAGGTCAGCCTCAACTTTATCCTTGCATATCTGTTGTTCACAAATCATGGGACAATGAACACAATGGTGATGAAAAAGTTCAATTGCATGGGTAAATTGTCAGAAGATCAAACAAAGAGTCAAAGTGGGATTCAGAACCAGATCAAGAGAGTGCTTCCCGTTGTTGTAGATCAAGGAAAATGACAGGTGATCTTTTTCAGGTTGCAATAACCTCTGAAATACAGACTGCAATAATATATATATATATATAGATGGGTGTTTTTTTTTCTTTCGAAACAGCAATATATATACAAGAAAACGTTGTAGATTGAGACTGACGGTTTTTTGTCCGAGTATAATGTTGGAGACGGAAGATAAATTGAGTAGTTTCTCTTTGTCGCCTGTAAGCCAAATCAGTGAGGTTTCGTCCTGAACAACAAACATAACAAGAAATTCCCTGAATTGAAGCTATTTAGGAGACCGAAACGTAAACATGAAAGTAGTAGTTGGAGTGAGAAATTAGGAAGTTAGAAGTGGAGGTTTGTTATCTGATCTTACATTGGAAAGGCGAAAAGAGCAGAAGTCGGGGTTCCCCTTCCGTCCATACTTGAGCAGCAGAGCTCCCTTCTTCAAAGCAGCAATCGCCCATGGAAACCAAATAAAAAAAATAAAATAAAAATCGAAACAACGAAAGAAAGAAAGAAAGAAAGGAACCTGGAAGGGATGTTCCATTCCATGTGAGAGGGGAACGGTGAGAGCATGGTGGTGGTCATAGATCTGCCGGTGGCGGGACTTTCATCAAATCAAATCCAAATCCAAACAAGTAAATAAATAAATAAATAACCCTCCTTTCTTCTTAAATTTCTTTCTTTCTTTCTTTCGTTGGAATGGTGTCGGCGGACGAAATCCAACACCGCCGGCCAATACTATTTATTACTACTCTTCTCTCAAGTCTCAACCAAGCACAAACACAAGCACGAGAAGGTTTGGGAAAATTACCAGTAACTACAACTAGACTACGCAAATAACAACGACAGGTCCCACTTTGTTTTCTTCCGTTCTTTGTTGGGCCCAACAAAACACACATGCCTACTAAACGTCGCCCCAAAACTACTTAAATCGCCCCTTGAAATTACCAAATTGCCCTTAACAATATATTTAATACCCATATCGTCCCGTGTCTTTAAACAAGGTTATTGACTCAGTTTTACTAATATTCCTAGTACCAACACCACGAAAATGTCTGGCGAAACACCTAGATCAGGCGAAGTAACGGAGGCGGATTTTTTTTTCCGACACGGGCGTCTGGCTAAGACGCCTGTACCATCGTGGAGGCGTCTGGCTAAGACGCCTCCACCATCGTTGAGGCGTCTTAGCCAGACGCCTCCACGATGGTACAGGCGTCTTAGCCAGACGCCTCTACCATTGTCTAGGCGTCTGGTTAAGACGCCTCGACCATGGTGGAGGCGTCTTAGCCAGACGCCTCCACGATGGTACAGGCGTCTTAGCCAGACGTCCCGTTTTTTTTAATGTTTTTTGTCAAATTAAAATTATACGGTGTGTTATCTCAAATTATTTGACGTTTCTTTGCAAATTTTCGGTGGTAACCGGTCGGATTACAATGAGTTTTTTTGCAAGTGATGAAGATTCAAAAAAAATCCAGATCCAACATTTTTAAAGTTCCAAATCCCCCGGTGGTAAAACATCATGACTTACAAATATCACCTCGACAGGTCGTTCGGGGGTCTCGCTCCCCGGTGAGCGAGCGGCATTCCACCTCGCCGGTGAGGTGGCGGGGGTGGCAAGGGGGCAGCGCCCCCTGGAAATTTTTTGGATTTTGAAATTGTTGGATCTGGAAATTTTTGAATTTTCGGTGTACCGAAGAGGTATCGGTCATCCGAATATAGTAATTATTAACTTATTAATTAATTTAACAATTATCTAAATTTATAATCAATTATCTTTTTAAAAAAATAATAAAAAATAATAAAAAATTACGGGCGTCTGACGGAGCCGCCCCCACGTAGGAGGGGGCGTCTGGCTAAGACGCCTCCCCCATGGAGGAGGCGTCTTACACAGACGCCTGTCCCATGGGCGGAGCGTCTGGGTAAAACGCCTCCCCGATGGGTAAGGCGTCTGGGTAAAACGCCGCCCCCATGGGGAAGGCGTCTTAGCCAGACGCCCCCTCCTACGTGGGGGCGGCTCCGTCAGACGCCCGTAATTTTTTATTATTTTTTATTATTTTTTTATTAAAAAGATGTTAGATGTTTTACCAGATTCGAGTACACTGGGGCGTCCGTTGGTTCATTACTGACCTCCAAAACATTATTTTTTATGATTATAAGAGGAATATGAAGAGAGATGTGTGATAGGAGGGTAAAATGTCGCGTTATAGCAGTAGAAATGAGAGAAGGGCAAAATGGTAATTTAAAGGGGCGATTTAAGTAATTTTGGGGCGATGTTTAGCAAAATGGTAATTTAAAGGGGCGATTTAAGTAATTTTGGGGCGATGTTTAAGTAATTTAAATGTCGCGTTATAGCATATAGAAGCTACACGTACAAACTTATATATATATATATATATATATATATAGAGAGAGAGAGAGAGAGAGAGTTTGGATGAGTACTACAAGTCATGAACAACACCACCAACAACCTTCATGAGCCCAAACCACCACCCTTGCCGTCGACTTCACCACCGGCGCCCGTCCCAACATGGCACCAATGAGAGCCCAAACGCCACTAGGGCCGCTGTCGCCACCGCATAAACCACTCCAACAAGCCTTACCTTGTAGTCTTCAATGAACCCCGCCCCGAGCAAAGGGACTGTGGCTCCAATCGCAAACGCCATTGCTGACGCTCCCGCAGCTTGGATTGGACTTGGCAATTGTGATCTGTATCATATATCAACATGAACACGAATGTCCGGCTTGGATGGAGGAGTGTGGGAAACACACGTACGCTTAGTTGTTACCGGCCGGGAATTATGTATGCGAGTCAATTTGCAACGATCGATGTGTCCGCCGACCGGGTTAAGTTGATTCAGCCATTATGTTTCTTTCTTTGTTTTTTTATTAAGAAAGTTAGTTTTTTCTTGTTGAAAATAAATCGTGGTTTTTTCCTCTCAGCTATCTGCCATGCTTTCGGATATAGGGTTAAACATCAGAGAAGCACATGTTTTCTCGACAACTGATGGCTACTCATTGTTAGTGTTCGTTGTGGATGGCTGGTCTTATGTAAGCTTTCTATTCGTCATCTTTTGTGCCTTTCTATTAAACGGAATACAGTGCCTACCGTTATCATCGCCAACTTATATTTGAGTGATAAACTTAGCTCTAATTTTTTTATTGTTTTTTGATGAATTAGACTATATTTAATTTTTCGTACTTATGATAGGGTATGTAACTATCAACTGTGTTGCAGTGACTTCACATAATTTGTTAAATTGGAAGAAATATGTTTGCATGAGCATTTAATAAAACCAGAAAATGACGTTTTGATTTAGCTTGTGCACTACATTCTGAACCACTGCCCCCAACAGCATATAACCTATCGCTTTAGATAATGATTATATTGAGCATAAGTATTATTTGTTGTCCAACAACAATTTCTTTATTCTTGCTGCACATGGTTTTTGGAGTATGTGATTATTAACAGATAGTGTTAGTGTGTTACTCCTTTTTGCCTTGTTTTCTGACTTTGAAATGTTATGGTCAGGATACTCATGGATTGCACAAGGCTGTGGAGTCTGCAGTTGCAAAAAATGAGGTACTTCGTTGTAAGACTATATGGTACTCCTGCACGTTGTTTTGTTGGGCAATCATGTGTTTTTAGTGTTCTGATGGAATAATTGTAGCATCTGACACCAATAAAAAATGCCACATCTGGGGACTCATGCTACAGCTTTTGCTCTAAATTATACTCTTGAAATGATTTCTTAGTGATTAATTTCTTTTCCTTTTGACAATATTCGTGCAGTTTAATTAGCTCAAGACAGCTGCTAGTCTTTTTCATTAAGCCATTTAGCTTTTAAGCTTGCATCTTTAGGAGCTGACACTGACACACAATGAATGTCCTTGATGGTTTTCCAATAACTAAGCTTAGTTTTGTAGCTCAGTGTATAGTTTCACCCCTTTTTATTGACACACAGCAATTCTGGTCTGGCCCATCGAATTCAGCTACAGAGAGTGCCATAACAGTTCCAGAAAAAATAGAAAATTGGGAGATTGATATTAGACTGTTGAATTTCGGTAACAAGATTGGATCAGGGTCATGTGGAGATTTGTAAGTCGTCAGGCCTATTTTGGTACAATGCTTCAATTTCTTTGTGAGATTATTTGGTTTAGTTCCATTTAATGTCTATGGGCAGGTATCGTGGACTTTATATAGGTGAAGATGTTGCCATTAAAGTTCTTAAGCCCAAGTATCTAGATGAAGTACTACAAGTGGAATTTGAGCAGGAAGTCCATGTATTAAGGTGGTACACTTATCAACTTGCTGGCAGGGTTGTTGGTTTAGACTGTTTAGTTCTGCTAAAAAATTAGTTACAACATAATTTATCTACTTGCATTTCCCCTTTTAGTTTTGTGCATCTTATATGTTGTTGTAGATTGATAAACAAAAAAAAATCTTGTAATACATCTCTCTGAAATTATTGGGTATTACGTGATTGCTTGGCTCTTCAAATTTCCTCATACATGTTTGAGAAATTTATTTTACAATCTAAAAGTCACTGCTTTGTTGCATTTCAATTTTTGTTTTGAAAATTAATAAAATAAATTACAACTGGAACATACAGATGGATGGCACCTGAGGTCTTCTTCTGTTCTTTTTTTGTTTTGAAAAAAGAACACACTCGTAAAATAAATTAAAAAAAGGCCGCTAGTCAAGATGACCAGACTGTCCAGACACCTGAAGTCCTGAACAGTAGGAAATTAATAAAATGCTTGTTGACCAAGGATCTTATATTTCTACAATCCTAAGTTTAGTTTGTCCCAGCTTAAAATTATTACTTTTTAGCACAATAACAGCTTGAGTCTGTAACTGAATAGGCGAACCTAGATTATTAATTAGTAAGTTATCATTTTAGGATTTGCCGTGGTTCATGGAAGATAGTTAGATGACGTGGTGGAATATTCGTTTGTTTCTTTACCATGCCTCTTGCACTCAGTTGAAAATGAGCAAAAACTGTTATCTGTTAAACGTCTCTACTAGTTTTGGTACCTGGCATGCTTGACTGTTGTTTTTTTACATGAGCCTTCTTATTTGCAGGTCATAAATCATCAAGCTTATGATGAAAAAGCAGATGTTTTTAGCTTTGCTATTGTACTCTGGGAGCTTGCTACATCCAAGGTTGTACATCTTGATGTATCATCAAATTTATGTCTACCTTTTCTGTTAGAAAAATTGGTGGTTACATGGATATGGCTCCACCATGCAGGTACCATATGATATGTTGACTCCTGTGCAAGCTGCACTTGGTGTGAGAAAGGTGTTGGACTCCCATTATTTTGGCTAACATTTGTTTCTTTTCACATGAGGATTAGAAAATAGAGATTGTTCTTCCTTTCTGAACTCATGCAAACATCATTTGCGTGTCATCATTGAAGAAAACCACAACGATGTTCACAATTTTTTTGCTATTCCTCTGTGTGGTTGCAGGGATTGCGTCCTGAACTTTCAGAAAATGCACACCCTAGATTGTTAGATTTAATGCAAAGATGCTGGGAGGAAATCCCTTCAAGAAGACCCTCTTTCTCAGAAATTACAGCTGAGCTTGAGGAAATCTCAGAGCAACTTCAGGCAAGAATTTCCATTTATGAACTACAAATTCATCCTTTTAGTTTTTACACTTTCGATGCAAAAAAATATCATCTCAAAGCCCTGTTCTATTGGTGGTTATCTTTAATTAATCGATGCATCCTTATGGTCTCCTTTTTCTTGATATATATGGTATTTGCTCCCTTTCTAATGTCATGCTTCTGCCATGCTCAAATTGTAGCCAGAAGAAGATGCTGGATGGACCTTAGGCAGGCTCCTAAAAATGTCAAAGGACTAGTGCATGAATGGCAGGGAGTTTGGGGCTTTTGTTTATTTCTTTCATATGTTTGAGGAAGATATGCTACATTTCATATGCTGAACCTTTTTGTATCATGTTGGCTCATCTGTTTATATATCCTTAAGCACCTTTTTATCCTTATAAAGATGAGTCAAATATATACATATGGTTGTGGAAAGAGTTCTATGTGGACCATCCATGAGAGAGGGATTCCACAGCCTCAGGATTTATCGTTCTGCCAATGCTTATTAGTTAGTGATTATTTGCATAAGTCTGATAAGACAAGAAATTAGGAATACAATTTATAATTCAGAAAAAGGGTAAACAGGCCATCCATGTGCTTTTGCATATCTTTGTTCTCTGGTTCGAGCTTAAATAAGTTTCACTTTAGATATTGCTCTCTTTGCATCTCTGGCCTTGTAGAAGCAATGATTTTTCTTAAGGTAGTAATAACTTTTTTTTCAAGCTATTCATTTTCCAGATTCCGGAGACAACTACTTCTTTAACGTGAAGGGTTTCTCTCTTTCTGTATAGGAAATGAAGGTGCATTTTCCGATGTACCTTCAGAAGCAAAAAGGTACACTTTCTTGTAGGGGAGCTGAACATACAACTTATTCATATCCTTTTTCTCTTATATGATGCTTTGAACAAAATTTATGGTAGCTTCCTTTCAATTCCACTCTCATCTTTTGTCTAGGAGTACAAATCTGACCGGAATAGGTTGTCATATCTAAACAATACATTTTTTAAAGATTAATCTGTAAGATATCACTTGTCATCATAATACCACTACTCTATCTGTGATCTACATACCTTCTGGCTTCTAACTTGTTGCAAAATCAACAGAATGTTTTTCATCTTAATTCATGTCAATGTCAGATTCATACAAGAAGATATTACATCTGATATATTGCAAGAAATGGATATCAGATAGGAGGTTCCTCTGATTCCTTCTCAAAATGAAGTACAAAACCAAAAAGACACATAATACAAGATTTGCTTAAATCTAAAAATACCATATGAACTGGTTCTCTTATTTCTATCTCTTCCAGTACTAGTAGCTGGAGAGGTGTATATATGGTAGAAAACAGAACATCAGTAAAGCACCTCTGGTTCTTGCTTTATTGGATGTTTATCTCCTCAGACTGTGCATAATATACTGAGCATAAAGATCCCTGCAGCAAAAGTTTTTTTATAAAAAAAACTGTCAAAGTTAACGGTAAATGACGGTAAAATAAGCGAGATAGCTCACATGGAGTACTGAATGGCTTCATAAGCTGTAGTTGAGGGAAGAAACTCATTGACAGCCACCTCTTTGTTCTCGTTCTTTTTATCTGTTTCATTAACAATGTTTTATTTAGAACTATCTCATGTGATATTCTGAAATTGATGACTTATTTTAGGTCGAAGAGGAAAATTTACAATCTTCAAAGAAGCGACGGATCTCAGCCAAGCGATGAGGAGGAAGTTCTTTAATGTCAGTAAAATGGCGGTACTCAGGGTCATCTGCACATACTGCAATTATCTTGTCATCCTTCTCGCCCTGTTGGTCACAAAAATCTTAACATCAACTGAGAAAAGCAGATTTATAAGTTAATGCTGTTGTTGAACTGATGAAAAACCTGATCAATCATGGGCATGAGACCAATGGCACGGGGCTCGAAGAAAACAACCAGGAACTACTGGTTCCTGAAGAAAGTAGACAGAAACAAGGTAAACAGGGAGCTTTGATTGAAATCTAGCCCCTTGATGAAGCCGAATTGTAGTTGATACCTGCATTATGACTAAAACATCCATAGGGTCGTTGTCCTCGCAAAGTGTTCTTGGGATGAAGCCATAGTTGTGGGGGTAAACAACTGAAGAGTATAGGATCCTATCGACCTGCAATGATCCACATCAAGATGGATGATTAATACACAAATGTATAAAAAAAAGAAAAAGAAAAGAGGATGTCTGAAGACCAAATCTGTCTACACATACCTTAATCAGACCCGTTTTCTTGTCAAGTTCATACTTGACTTTGCTCCCTCTTGGAATTTCCACAACCTGAAACAACCCAAACAGAAACCAGAAGAAATTTTAGAAGAATTCACGATATAATGATTTGTTGTGTGCCTGGTGGAGAATTACTCACACAGTTGAAAACAGATGGAGAACCTGGGCCTGCAGACAAAATCAACCACACTCAATATATACAAGGTTGAACTGGAAAAACAAAACAAGGTTGATGATACCTAATTCAAGGTCATGCCACGGGTGTGCCGCCACAGATCTCCTTGACAAGGAGGAAAGAATCCTCTCATTTAGTTTTGGAGCTGATCGTTGTTGCTGCTGTGGAGTGTTTTCCTGATCGGTTTCTTCTGCAAATACAGAAACACCAAGAACAAAATCAACCACGTATATACTTGCTGACATAACTGTTTCAGAGAAACCCAATGCTTTCTTGTCTGAAAATAGCTCGAAACTTAAAGAGAATTCGTTTGTTAAGAAGCAGATAAACATCAATATTCTTGTCATAAGAATAAAATTGTATAAATTGGTTTCAGTTTTTCAGTTCAGCCGAGCCTGTTAATGCCATATCAATTACAAACATCAAAACAGTAACGTAACAAGCTCAATTCATCTGGCTAGGCACCTTTGTAACAAAAGTCTGAGCAAGTTGTTAAATGCTAACACCGTTGATAGAAAAGGATAATGAGCATACCCATGGTTGTGTAGTAGAAGACGTAGGGACGGGTTTGCAAGACGAAGACATGCATTGGTTTTATAGGATGGACGGACTCAAAATATAGGATGGACTACACTATAAGGCTAGGATTTGGTTGGTGAAGAGAAATGCACTCCATGATTGCCATGTGGCCTCAAATGCTATTCCCTGCCCTCTTTCACCTCAAATGATTAGTGGACAAAAGCAATTAGCATAGCACCTAATAATGAATAAATAGGATAACTGGAGAATATGAACCCCACAAAATATTATTAAGAAATCATTTTCATGGCAAAGCTTCATAGAATGTATCTCAGGACCACTAATCTCGTGGCAAAGGTTACACCAGTAAGTGGGGGAAAAAAGGTATTGTAGTTGAGCAAGGCCTTGTTTAGTGCAAGGAATCCATCATTTTATTTCATAAATCCATAGATTCCAGCTCACCAATATATAACATGAACAATCCATTACAGAGATGGTAACTCAGATCATTTTGCCCCAGTGACATTATTTTTAGTATTTTGTATTTAGGGAGGTAAACGAGTGGAGTCAAGCAAAAATTCGAGTCCTAAGTATTAACCTATATTAATATCAAATGCAAAAAAATGATTATAATGGAACAATAAAAAAATTGAGTCGAATCTCATTTTTCCGAGTTCGAGCGACCCGTTTACCGAACGAAGTTGAAAGAATTTTTTGTTTTTCATCAATATCTTTCATTTTCAAGTGAAACTATAGTCAGAGTATTTTCTGAATTAAGTTCAAGTCTGAGTTTCAATCTCAAACCAAAATTGACAGCCCTACCTATATCGATCTTAAAAAGAAAAACTTACCATGAATGGACTTAATCATACCATTGGCTAAGATAAATAGGTACATCCAGAGCTTATAATTTGAAGACATAAATTGGCTTCATCCTACCATGACATTGTTTTTTAACGTTCTACCAAATTAATAGGTGTGTATATCTTAGATCATCTGTAATCATGACCTGGTCATCAGTTCTCTCTTTTCTCTCTCTTCCACGTCGGTTTTCTCTCTCCCCAACTCATTTTCTTGTTTTTCCTATACTATTCATCTCTTAACCACAACCCACCACAACTCATCTATCTTCTCTACATCATTTCGAAGTCGATTTTGAAAAAAAAATCTAAAAACAATAGAAAAAAAATAAAAAAAACATCTTTTCAATAAATAAAAAAGATTAAAACTAAATTTAAAAAAATCAAAGCACAAAAAAGCCAAAAAAAAAACTTTGAAAACCGTGCAACACTTGACAACCTCCGTTAATGTTGCTCTTAGGAAAATATATTTCTTTAGCAAGTAGCATATGTATGGGCTTAATTTACCTATATTATTAACCAAAACAAAAAATAACTTCGTCCAGTTCTGATGAAATTTTGGATATGAATTGGTTTTCATTTGAACAATGCAAATATTTGAAATATGGAAACTCAATATGTGTTGTGGTTGTGGAAAATCCTGTTTTGTCTCCATATTGATGTGGGAGAGTATTAATCCTATCGTAGGATTTCAAGACCCGAACAAGACAATCTGGTATAAAAACAAGAGGAACACATCAAAGTAAATCATACCTTTCTCGGTCTTTCGACTAAGATCGGGCGTAGTATCTTTTTATTTTTCCTGGGGTAGAGGTCCATTAATTACCACGGTACTGCTTGGGTTGAAGCACCAATACCAACACAAAATTCCAAATTTTTAATTGAATCTACATGGCCATCAATCAAGTCTTCATGTTTGCAGTCAAATTCCTTCCTTTTTTACTGAATCTGTGAGCCATTTTTCTTCGTATTTAGTTAGTTGTTTTTGGTATTATTAACCATTTTTATATAAAAAATGGTTTCACATGAAAATCTGGTGAAAATAAACTAAATGTTTCGATGTGACACAATGTTCAGGTACTGAGTTTATTTTCATTGAATAACCTTGAGTACAACATATAACATTAATGAATGAGGGTTTAAAACAGTGCATTTGAATTGGATGGTTGAGGCAGTAGTTTTGGAATAACATCAACAAAATTTAGTGATTGAAATCATTGCATGCATTCATTTGTGTCTTATAATCATTATCTTGAACTTAAACAATGATATGTAACGAATTTTATTTTTGAATTTCAGGAATAAACAAATTTGAGGAGAAGAGAGATAAAATGACCTAAAAGTAAGAAAAATAGCTGAATTGTAAGACTTGGGGACTGATATGCAAGAGAGAAAGACCCGAATGTAAGCACAAAGGACTAATACGTAAATCAAGAAACTGCATATCATCATGAGAATTATTTTGACAATTCGATTCTAGTCTTAACTCCAACAACCAACATGGATGCATCATACATTGTGAAATCAAACCAGACGACAACACACGAAATCCAGGTCGAATCCAGACTCCATAGACCGTCAATTGGCGGTCGAGTCATCTTCGGATCCGGCAAGCTTCAGGCGAATCATGTATTATGGTGTTTTATGTCTATTTTTGGTATTGTATTAGTCTCACATCGGGGAATTGTACTTGATTACCTTTTTCAATGACTATAAATAGAACTCATCGTCTTCCATTGTAAACCACTACATGTTTGGTAAACATTCTCTCTACTTAAAGTGAAACCTTGGAGCAAATACTCAAGTAGGGAGATACTGCTTGTATTGTTAGTCTGAAATTAATAAAAAAAATCTTCCTATGTTGTTTCTTTCATGTTTCTTGCATGCTTAGTTTAATTTTGTTTCATTAATTTTAGTACACTTAGGTAATATGGTTTTTTTCTTAAAATAATAGTTAGTTGAATGATTAGTGAGTAGTTTTGTCCCCTTTAGGGGTGGAGATGATGTTTTATACATGCAATAAAGAATGAAACTAAATGTTTTGTTATAAAATGTGTTGATAAACATGAATGTATGTTTGCTTGTTTAAAGTAGAACACTTCACTTGGTAGATTTTACCACATCTATTAGACATCTCTCATACTTGTTTAGGTTCCGAAATAACCAATTTTTGTATGTGAATGTTAATCAACTAGGTTAGTGATTAGATTGATATGTTTTGTCATAATCATTAGACAATTCTTATACATGAAAACACAACCTACATTTGTACCTGTTGATTGCATTCTTCATAATCTTATTGCATGTGTACACTCACTCCACTCCTTAAGAGTCTCTCTTCCTGATTTGCAGATTTACATTAAGTTCTTTTGGTTTAGTTTGAATCACTAGTTGTTGTTCTCCTTTACATTTCTTCTTACTAATTTAGTGTAGTTTAGATTAGCATACCCAAATATTTCTCTCTTTATTCGTCATTTGATTTCTGTCAAACCAGAAACTACTCACCTCCCTGCGGATCGACCCGTACTTGTCACGTCTTCACCGACAATTGTGCACTTACGGTCTAGATTTAAAACGTTCAATCATTTAGCTTCTAAATCCACCCCACAATCACCAAATCCGCATTTATACCCACCAAAACCTTCCAACTTTGATGCTTGAAAATTTAGAAAATAGGAAACGAGAGTATAGAACGAGAGAAAGAGATGTCGGAGGAATGAGAATGGGTTTTATATATAGGAGAAAATAGGGGGGAAACTGCACATTAAAACGTTGATGTTGCATGTATTATATAGCTTAAAAGCTAGTGGTAACATTCACCAGCAGGATATACTCAGATCCTATAAATGGAGATAACTTATCAATCATACACATTTAAACGGGCTCTTTCTACTAGTGATTATAGGAAAATAGCATAGGAAGTTAATCCCTCACCACCAACCATCCTTCACATGGACTTCAGTTAAAATTCCAAAGCGTTGCTATTATTTACCAAACTTTTTGAAAAAAATGGTTGTGTCCAAAGCTACAAGTATATTGATCATAAGCAGTAAGTTGTCATTATTTACTTGTATAAAAGAGACATTACTTTAGTGAGATGGAACTTGGAGAGAGCAGCACATAACATTGATCAGATGAAGAGGAGCTGTGGCCTGTGGGTGTGTTATTATACCCGGAAAACATCAAATAAGATCAAATGCAAGGGAAGCCTGAAACAGATTGACTTATTAATGAAAGTTGGGTGGGTTTAGAGATCGAGAAGGCAAAATCAGACCGTCCTTAGTGGTGGAGAAACCAATATGACACCATCTCCTCTCACGAAAAGGAATGGAACGGTACGTCTCGTCGTCTGAACCAAAAATAATATATATATATATATATATATATATAAACATAATTATACTCAAACAACAACAACAACAACAACATTCTTAGTTAAATTGTGAAGGAAAATACTTACCCTCACAATCTCCTCATATGTTTCATCGTCAATCTCAGCAGAAGTAACAATCTCTTCAACATCTCCAAGTATCATGTTAAGATGTTGGTCATAAGCCTGGATGGAAAAGAAATTATTATCCAATAAATAAATAAATAAAAAGAAAAAAGAAGAAGAAGATGTTGTTACGTGTAGTTTTCCCCGGAGCTCCCGATCGGATCGGAGTTTGACGTAGATTCTCTCGTCCAGACTGAGCCTGATGAGATCGAGGGGCTCCTTCACTGCACTCTCCTCCTCGTTCGCCATCTTTCCTCTCTTCCTCTCTTCCTCAAACAAACAAACAAACAAACAAACCCTAGATTTAATACTAAATCAGGTTGGGCCGCATACACCAAAAGGCCTGGGCTATCTTCTAAGTTACGGGCCGAACCTACAACAACTGCGCCAACTTTCAAAATAACATTCAAACCTGTTTTAGAAATCTAATTTCCTCTATTTTTTTAATTTTTATTTTATTTAAAAAAAAAAGATCTACTTAAATTAAATGTTAAAGAAATATTAACAAATTTTATAAAAAGAAAACATGACCACAGCAGGCGGCTTCTTCAACGATCTGCTTCCATATATAATTATAAAAGAAAAGAACAACAGTGACATACGTGCAATATTATTGGTCACAGCATGCAATGCATGCATTATGCAGAAGGATGGATTTGAAATAATCGATCTGATTGAGCACCAACCAACGAACCAACCAATTAACAACCACTTGAAGTGGCCTTTCGGACTTGAAAGACAAAACCAAAAACAAAATCTGGAATGCAATAAAAAACAAAGTTTTCAATTCCAATCAATTTGACTTGACACATGCATGCATTGCCTTTCTGCTGCACTGCACACCTGTTCTGTTCTGTTCTGTTCTGTTCTGTTTGACCTTTGGCTTTGGAATAAGAGTAGTTATAGACGGACGCGCGCGTCACGGACGCACCTTACGTGGATCTGTACAGCTCAGATATTTTTCTTTGAGTCAGCGTCCAGTCAGCGAAATTTCTCTTCGCGCGTTTTTGTCTTTTTAAAAAACGCCGGTTCCCAATACACAGATAAGACAGTGTGCAGACCCTAGGACATCGTGCAGTCTCATTATTCGTGCAGAGCCCACACTTATCATAAGGGAAATGTTTGTTGAACGCAGTGCGTCACGGACGCGCTCTACGTGGACATCCATGTCAGCCCTTACGTGGCTAAAGCATGAATGTTTTTTTGTTTTTTCTTCCTGATGTCCACTCAAATCACATTAAATGCGTTTCAACTCAGCACGTTCTCTCTCTCCACCAAAATACAAATATGATGACACTCTTTCTTTCTTCTTCATTCTTTCTCTCCAGAATAAATCACCATTTCGAGCAAGATATTAGGTCGAAGAAGCGTCTGATGCCGACTCCCTGGATTCTTCACAACGTAAGCAGCGTGAATGGGATGGTGCGAAGACTTCCCGATGTTCTTGTCAGCGTTAGCATCGTGAATGTGACGATCCGGTGGTGAAGACTTCGCACCACAACATCTTTGCTGCACTGTTGGAGTGCCCGTGACAGAAAAAGAATGAAGAAGAAAGAAAGAGTGTCATCGACCGTCCCATTCACGTTACTTACGTTGTGAAGAACCCTGAGAGTCGGCATCAGACGCTTCTTCGAAATAATATCTTGCTCGAAATGGTGATTTATTCCGGAGAGATGTACAACGCTCCGTGGTGAAGACTTACGTATGTTCGGTTTATGTTGTACATCTCTCCGTAATAAATCACCATTTCGAGTAAGATATTACGTCGAAAAAGCGTCTGATGCCGACTCCCAAGGTTCTTCACAACGTAAGCAGCGTGAATGAGACGGTCATGTTTAAGTCTTACATCTTCTTTCCGATTTACTGGGAAAATATATATTATCTTTGTAATTTGTGCGTGCTTGTGTTTGTATTGTTTGTTTGTGTGTGATTTACTGGGAGAAGATATATTATTTTTGTAATTTTTGTGTGTTTGTGTTTGTGTTTGTATTGTTTGTTTGTCTTTGTACTCTCATTGTATCTTATTGTGTAATAGTTACCATCAATAATATGTACCATCAATATCTCATTGTGCTCTCATTGTATCTACATAAACAGGACAAACTTTCTGTTTGTATCTACAAATACACTTATTCCGGACAGCAAATACACTTATTCCGGACAAACTTTCTGTTCCGTTTCTGGACACATTTTCTTCTTATTCTGGACAACTACACTTATTCCGGACTGCAAATACACTTATTCCGGACAGCAAATACACTTATTCCGGACAACAAATCAACTTATTCCGGACAAACTTTATGTTCCGTTTCTGGACACACTTTATTCTTAAACCGGACAACAAATACACTTATTCCGGACAACAAATACACTTATTCCGGAAAGCAAATACACTTATTCCGGACAAACTTTATGTTCCGTTTCTGGACACACTTTCTTCTTATTCTGGACAACTACACTTATTCCGGACTGCAAATACACTTATTCCGGACAGCAAATACACTTATTTCGGACAACAAATCAACTTATTCCGGACAAACTTTATGTTCCGTTTCTGGACACACTTTATTCTTAAACCGGACAACAAATACACTTATTCCGGACTGCAAATGCACTTATTCCGTACAGCAAATACACTTATTCCGGACAAACTTTCTGTTCCGTTTCTGGACACAATTTCTTCTTATTCTGGACAACTACACTTATTCCGGACTGCAAATACACTTATTCCGGACAGCAAATACACTTATTCCGGACAACAAATCAACTTATTCCGGACAAACTTTATGTTCCGTTTCTGGACACACTTTATTCTTAAACCGGACAACAAATACACTTATTCCGGACTGCAAATACACTTATTCCGGACAGCAAATACACTTATTCCGGACAACAAATCAACTTATTCCGGACAAACTTTATGTTCCGTTTCTGGACACACTTTATTCTTAAACCGGACAACAAATACACTTATTCCGGACTGCAAATGCACTTATTCCGTACAGCAATATACACTTATTCCGGACAGACACATAACGTTAACAGGACAAACACATAATGTAAACTGCACACACACATAAAGTAAGCTAGACAAATTAAGTTGATTCAACGTAAAACTTAAAAACAAATATTTTATTATGATAAGAGTAGTTATAGACGGACGCGCGCGTCACGGACGCACCTTACGTGGATCTGTACAGCTCAGATATTTTTCTTTGAGTCAGCGTCCAGTCAGCGAAATTTCTCTTCGCGCGTTTTTGTCTTTTTAAAAAACGCCGGTTCCCAATACACAGATAAGACAGTGTGCAGACCCTAGGACATCGTGCAGTCTCATTATTCGTGCAGAGCCCACACTTATCATAATAAAATATTTGTTTTTAAGTTTTACGTTGAATCAACTTAATTTGTCTAGCTTACTTTATGTGTGTGTGCAGTTTACATTATGTGTTTGTCCTGTTAACGTTATGTGTCTGTCCGGAATAAGTGTATATTGCTGTACGGAATAAGTGCATTTGCAGTCCGGAATAAGTGTATTTGTTGTCCGGTTTAAGAATAAAGTGTGTCCAGAAACGGAACATAAAGTTTGTCCGGAATAAGTTGATTTGTTGTCCGGAATAAGTGTATTTGCTGTCCGGAATAAGTGTATTTGCAGTCCGGAATAAGTGTATTTGTTGTCCGGTTTAAGAATAAAGTGTGTCCAGAAACGGAACATAAAGTTTGTCCGGAATAAGTTGATTTGTTGTCCGGAATAAGTGTATTTGCTGTCCGGAATAAGTGTATTTGCAGTCCGGAATAAGTGTAGTTGTCCAGAATAAGAAGAAATTGTGTCCAGAAACGGAACAGAAAGTTTGTCCGGAATAAGTGTATTTGCTGTACGGAATAAGTGCATTTGCAGTCCGGAATAAGTGTATTTGTTGTCCGGTTTAAGAATAAAGTGTGTCCAGAAACGGAACATAAAGTTTGTCCGGAATAAGTTGATTTGTTGTCCGAAATAAGTGTATTTGCTGTCCGGAATAAGTGTATTTGCAGTCCGGAATAAGTGTAGTTGTCCAGAATAAGAAGAAAGTGTGTCCAGAAACGGAACATAAAGTTTGTCCGGAATAAGTGTATTTGCTTTCCGGAATAAGTGTATTTGTTGTCCGGAATAAGTGTATTTGTTGTCCGGTTTAAGAATAAAGTGTGTCCAGAAACGGAACATAAAGTTTGTCCGGAATAAGTTGATTTGTTGTCCGGAATAAGTGTATTTGCTGTCCGGAATAAGTGTATTTGCAGTCCGGAATAAGTGTAGTTGTCCAGAATAAGAAGAAAATGTGTCCAGAAACGGAACAGAAAGTTTGTCCGGAATAAGTGTATTTGCTGTCCGGAATAAGTGTATTTGTAGATACAAACAGAAAGTTTGTCCTGTTTATGTAGATACAATGAGAGCACAATGAGATATTGATGGTACATATTATTGATGGTAACTATTACACAATAAGATACAATGAGAGTACAAAGACAAACAAACAATACAAACACAAACACAAACACACAAAAATTACAAAAATAATATATCTTCTCCCAGTAAATCACACACAAACAAACAATACAAACACAAGCACGCACAAATTACAAAGATAATATATATTTTCCCAGTAAATCGGAAAGAAGATGTAAGACTTAAACATGACCGTCTCATTCACGCTGCTTACGTTGTGAAGAACCTTGGGAGTCGGCATCAGACGCTTTTTCGACGTAATATCTTACTCGAAATGGTGATTTATTACGGAGAGATGTACAACATAAACCGAACATACGTAAGTCTTCACCACGGAGCGTTGTACATCTCTCCGGAATAAATCACCATTTCGAGCAAGATATTATTTCGAAGAAGCGTCTGATGCCGACTCTCAGGGTTCTTCACAACGTAAGTAACGTGAATGGGACGGTCGATGACACTCTTTCTTTCTTCTTCATTCTTTTTCTGTCACGGGCACTCCAACAGTGCAGCAAAGATGTTGTGGTGCGAAGTCTTCACCACCGGATCGTCACATTCACGATGCTAACGCTGACAAGAACATCGGGAAGTCTTCGCACCGTCCCATTCACGCTGCTTACGTTGTGAAGAATCCAGGGAGTCGGCATCAGACGCTTCTTCGACCTAATATCTTGCTCGAAATGGTGATTTATTCTGGAGAGAAAGAATGAAGAAGAAAGAAAGAGTGTCATCATATTTGTATTTTGGTGGAGAGAGAGAACGTGCTGAGTTGAAACGCATTTAATGTGATTTGAGTGGACATCAGGAAGAAAAAACAAAAAAACATTCATGCTTTAGCCACGTAAGGGCTGACATGGATGTCCACGTAGAGCGCGTCCGTGACGCACTGCGTTCAACAAACATTTCCCTTGGAATAATCCGTCTTCTCGTGTGCGTTTGCGAATTATAATATCTAACACGTAATGTTATCTAATTTTTATATGAAATTGTGCACGTCAATGATACGCAACTTAAAATTGAATTTGGATCCAAAGGTTGGGATTTAGCCATGGGGTTTGACATCAAGCAGTTGAGGATTTAAAAGTTCCCAACTACTACTGTGTACAGGGAGGGAGGTTTTGCTGGCTTCAGCCGACGCAACCTTTTTCTTTTTATTTTTTGTGAATATTTTATTGTTAGGATTTTTTTTTTTTTGTAAATAATCAAGAATGGGGAATTATATTGGATGGAAATGAGATTTTTTTGTTTGTGTGTGTGTGAAAGTAGAAATGCAAAAGTTGATAAAAAAATGAGGAGAAAGGAAAAGGTGTGGAAAAGAAGTGAGTAATGTAATGTACTAATGTAATGTAAGAAGAAGTGGTCTGGTAATTTTGCTGTTGTTGACTTTGACTTAAAAATAAAACTATAAAAGCGATTAGGGTTTCTTTGAATAAGCAAAAAAAAAAGAAAAAAAAGTAAGGTCCGACCGACCTTTCTTCCCCGATGCCGGCGACGATGGACCTCCACGGCTCCCCCGTCCCCTCCTCCACAAACCTCACTCGACACCCACGCCGAGACTCCACCCTCACCCTCACCCTCGAGCTCGACTCCTTCCAGACCCTCGTCTCCGACCTCTTCCAGACCATATCCTCCTCCGATCCCGACCTCCTCTCCCTCTCCTGGATCCGTAAACTCCTCGACTCCTTCCTCATCCTCCACGACCACTTCCGCATCCTCCTCCGAACCATCCCCATCCCCAAACCCCCGTTGGACCGGATGCTCTCCGACTACTTCGACCGCTCCGTCAAAGCCCTCGACGTATGCAACGCAATCCGGGATGGGATCGACCACGTCGCCGATTGGGGGAACCACCTCGACATCGTCCTCCTCGCCCTTGGGAATAAAAATCGAACCTTGGGGGAGGGTCACTTCCGGAGGGCGAGGAAAGCCCTCACCGATCTCACCATCGCCATGCTCGACGACAAGGATTCCGCCTCCACTCTAGCGTCCCGGAATCGCTCTTTCGGGAGGAATACCAACACTTCATGTGGAAGCTCCTCCAAAGATAAGCACTTTAGGTCGCTTTCGTGGAGCGTTTCGCGCAATTGGTCGGCCGCTAGGCAGCTCCAGGCTATTGGGAATAACCTCTCCGCTCCCAAGAGTAATGACATTGTTGCTACTAATGGGCTTGCCATCCCGGTTTTTACCATGAATTCTGTGCTTTTGTTTGTCATGTGGGCGCTTGTTGCCGCCATTCCGTGCCAGGATAGGGGACTTCAGACCCACTTCTCGATTCCCCGTGGCTTTGTTTGGGCTGGTCCGCTTTTGGCTATGCATGAGAGGATCTTGGAGGAGTCCAAGAAGAGGGACAGAAAGAATTCGTGCGGGTTGCTTGAGGAGATTCATAGGATTGAGAAGTGCTCCAGACGGCTCTCTCAATTGGTGGATTCCGTGCAGTTCCCGCTGACGATCGAGAAGGAATTGGAGGTCATGGAAGAGATGCAGGAGTTGACAAAAATATGTGAGGCGATGAAGGAGGAATTGGAACCGTTGGAGCGCCAAGTTAGGGAGGTATTTCATAGAATTGTGCGTAGCAGGACGGAAGGCCTCGACTGCTTGGGCCAATCAATGCATAACTGATACCGGCCGATCGATTGAAGCATTTTACCAACAATTTTCTCAATTCTGATGAAGTTGGGAGTCATTCCAAAACTACGATGAAGATGACGACGAAGACGGCCACTGACGATGGAATTGGTGAAATCTTTTCACCTATTAATAAAAGTAAGCATGTAGTGGTTGTTGTATGTATACCCATAGTCTACAGATTATGTAAAAAGGAAAAGAAAGAAAAAACTAGTTTTGAAGATTTGGGTACTCCATGTTTTCGATTGTTGCCTTCCCTGTAAAAGTTTCTTCTGATTTTTGTGCAAATTTCTCCAAATATTGTGCTTGTCTGTGTTTGTTACATATTGAGTCGTTTTCAGGGTGTTTGGATGTGGAAATTGAACAATTTGTAACATGCTTGTTCTTGCAATATTCTATTGTACAGTTTCGAAGTTCTAGACGATGCAGAGACATCCAACGTGTGATTGTGAGCAGTGTTGTAAATGGGTTGGGTAAAAACCGTTTAACCGTTCTAACCGAACCGACGGGTAGGGTTACAGATTGTAAAAATCATAACTGTTTAATAAATGGGCGGATAAAGGTTGTAACAATCATAACCGTTTAATAAATAGGCGGATAATGTTACATGATTTAACCCGTCCATTTAACCGCGAAACATAATGAATATATATAATATTTTGTATATTATATACATATAATTGTTTGTAGTATTATTGTCATTATGTGTGGATGTTTGACGTTGTTTTATATGAATTTGTGGATGTTTAGATTATGAATTTTTGGAGGTTTTGATTATAAAATTATGGATGTTACGATGTTTTTAACAAGTTTTTAACCATTTACCTGATTCTTATATCAATTTTAGTATCCATTAAGATTTAACCATATAACCGTCCAAAACCGTTTAATTAAATTAAATGGGTAGGTTCATGGGTAGAGGTAAAAATAAACGGATTTCAAACCGAACCGCGAACCGTTTAATTAGGCGGGTATGTTCATGGGTAAGCATTATAACCGTTCACAAACCGCCCATTTACGGTCCTAATTGTGAGCATACAATGACATGTCAACCTCTTATCTTATGACAGTGATAATTTTTAGTATTCAGCTCCTACACAAGGTTGTGTCATATGTTCCAATATCTTCTTTTATTATCGTGGAGATCTGTTCCAACATATTTTTTTTATTCTTCTGGTAAGGAACCATGCTTACATGCCTGTGTCCTTCTATTTTGAAGGTGGCTCAATAATTGTCAGTTCTTTTGTGTATTTTGTGTTGTATATTGTCGTGTGAGAAATTTTTAATAGCACGTTTTCAAAGAGAGAATATCATATCTACATTGTTGCAGTCACATAGCAGGTGGTTAGATCCTGGTGTGATGTTTGGTTTTTGTTTGATTCTACCATCATAACCTTTCCCTCCAAGTTTCTTTAAGTTCAGTCTGGCCGTACATGATGGTGGTTTATTTGGATTTAGACAAGCACGTCAAGGGCAAGGCAACAAAAGCAAAGGCTTAAGGATTAGGCTGGATAGGAACCCCAGAAGTTGTTGCTATGATATTGTTTCCAGGAGATTTTTAGTTGGGATGTTTTATTCTCTGTTCGTGCACCTTTAAATGTTGTTTTGCATTGTCAGGTGGAATTTCCTCTTTACAGGGCTTAGTTGAGCTACGCGGATTACTTAAGGCAGATTAAGTTTGGGGTGTCAGATCATGTTCATTGTTTGATTATTTCCAAGTTGTTGAGTTTGGGATTAGGGAATGTTCATGAATATGAACATCTTTGTTTTAGACAGCAAGTTAGGTGGAACCGAAAGATTATTCCAGATCCAGTTGCACCCTCAGAAGTCAGAACGTCTTCCTAGTTGGCAATTTGCATTACCTGTTCGCATCATAATCTCGGGAATAAGAAAGTTTTAGTTATATGTCACATCAAATTTTGGGTTCGTGCAATGAATTTTCTGCCCAATGACATGGGAGATACTTCGAATGGTACTTTTTTACCTGCAAATTTCTGTTACTACTTACTACAATTATTTGATGTGATGAGGTAGTTGACGCTACCCTTTCTGTTCATTGTCTTCATTAATGGTGAACGCTTCATAATATTGTAGGATTATAGGGAAATCTTTCATTAGGTTCACCGAACAATAAGAACAAATGCGGATTATAAGCAATAAAGATGGCAGAATGATAGTGAAAAAGTAACATACAAAGAAGGCAATATTTATTTGGTAAAATACATCCTTAATCTGTAAGAGTGGTGAGAGCAACTGCATGACTGCATCTTCAGCAGTAGACAGTAGTTAACGTAAATCCATATTCTTGCTGAAGGAACTAATGGAAAATTATGCTTTAGAAGTCTTACTCTAAAACCTTGTCTGCTACATAATAATCTTTGTATCTATTTTGTTATTTCAATTGTAAACTACTATGTGGACCAGGAATGTTCTCGTGGTTTATGTGTTCACATTCGCTACTTCAATAAAATTTGTTTTCTTGCCCTAAAAAAAACAACTTCGCTCTAGGCACCTCTTCATTGGACAGGAGTTGTGACGATCTCAAATCTCAATGGTCTTATTAGTCCACATAAGATACAAACACCATTGTCATCAGATGGGTCTAGGACTAAACCTTCAGCATCATGTAAATAAAAAAAATTATCTCGAAAATTTTGAATATATTGGTCGACGCTTGAACACGTCCAAGCATTGATGTTTTATATAAAACTGCAATAGTACTCTACAAGTGGAATTAAAGTATAAATTTTTTTATAAAGCTGATGCCATGGCATGAATTTAGAACTGCAAAAGTACTTCAGTAAAAAGACCCGGAGTCCTGCCAGGATATGCTCCTTTTGAACCCCAAAAGAAATGTACAAAAATAAAATTATAAATTGTTTGCTGCAAATTGTACTGAAGCCACTAATTAAATTGACAAAAAACGTAGGAGATTAGTTCAACCTTTGCAGATGACACAAGGTAATTAAGATAAGTTGAAACAACAAACAAAGGTGTCTGGTGAAACATTTCTCTGTCATGTGCCATGGTGTCTCCAACTAAGAAGCAGCTTCTCTGAGTTGGCTCATGGGGATAAGCTCTTCAGTAGTTGATATTAGTAGAATGCAGAATCTCCAAAACTTTTGGTGGAGGACAATGCCTTTCCTATACTTTGCATTTAATCCAGAATCAATAATCTTGTTCAGATTCGCTGGTTTTAGGCTGTCAATCCTCCATCATGTGTGTCACCATCACAAAGACAAACAATTGGGTTCATAAACCTATTGAAGAATATATATATACTCAGCGATCACAATTAAATGCAGAACCCCACATATACCGACAACCATAACTGGATGAATTTGTGGTCTACTATATTATAATAAGTATTTGTATTTATAATGTTAGGAGAAAATGCACCAAATATCAGCAGAATTTAGAAAGTATTTCTGGAACATACGGGGCTTCCAACATTGCACGTAATTTGGGAGGACTAGGGCTGCAAACGGGACAGGGCGGGTTTGACTCCGCCCCGCCGAAGTTAGGCGGGCAAACGGGACGGGGTGGGTAAAAAAAATTGACCACTACCACTCCACTTAAGGGCGGGTTAGGTGGGGCGGGGCGGGTTAAGCGGGCGAAACAGGTAAAAAATCAAGATGAATGAGGAAAAATAAATCACATAAAAAATTAATCACATAAAGACATATCCATGAAAAATCTACCTATTCATATCATGACTTAAATTGATCATTAAAAATAATACCTCCATCTTCGTCAAAAATAAAAAATTAAAATCATTAAGAATAATTTGGCATTAACAACGAGATGCACAATGATTTTACAAAGGAAAAAAACTAGATTAAGTCATTAAGGAATCAAAATAAGATAAACATCACGATCAAATTTTCTAGTTAGGATAATGTTTGAGCCAACAAAAGCGAAATTAGATGTTTGAGCCAACATAAGAAATACTGAAATATAAATATGTTTATTTTATAATTATGTGTTTAACGAGTAAAACTGTAAAACGAGTTAACGGGACGGGTTACACATCAACCGCGACCCGCCCCGTTTAGTCTGGCAGGTTAACGGGGGGGGGGGGTGTTAAACCCGCCCCACGAACAGCCTTATTTGGGACCCAATATGAGTTGTTGCAGTTGGGTTCCCACACAAGGGTTATGATTTCTATTTCCTCCTGAAAATTCGGCAAAAAAGTAGCTAGTGGCTCTGAGATAACCCACGGCACCAGATTCTAGATTCTTTATATAATGCATTTCAGAGGGAAACTTGATGGAGTGGATTTAACCATGATATTAAACAAAAAAAATTGTTAAACATTGTCCCATCACATGAAAAATCATTACAGCTGATATCTTCAAATCAACTGTAAATTGTTTAAGAATAAAAAAGCACCAGATTATGGCTCATTTATCTATTTTCAGTGGTGTTGGGCAAACTACACATTCTTCTATTCTATATAAATAAATAAATAATAGACATCATATAAAACAATTTTGGCAGCACTACGCTAACCTCTTCATTTACAATGCAAACTGCAAGACATTTTTCCCAGGGTACATCAAGATATGTGAGGCGGCGACGACACACACACCTACTGGCTACTAGTGTAGATCCATCACAAACGGTGTTACTCAGGTATTTGTTAGGCTAGAATGTCAGTTGATGGCACAAAGCCTCCTTGGCGCGTAAATCATTTCAAGGTCTCCTTCCAAGGGTCAATTACTGGAAGAGCTCTGGATATGACCACATTACAAATCTAGCAAAAATGTCTGTCTCAAGGAATTCAATATGTGCTGCACGACCAATCATAGTGTTCAAGTTCCTTCCCTGAGAAGTCATGTTAAAGTTAACGTCGCAGCGCATGAATGTGCGCTCTTCAGATGAAGGGGCCCGGATCTGATCCAAACAGTTGTTAAGCATTTCCATAAACACCTGTGCCTTCTTTGAGTTGTCCCATGAAGATGCTGGGCACAGCTCAACACGGGCTGAATGGTAGGGAACGTAACCATCCTGGAAAAAGACAAGTGGAATATCCAAAAATGATTGACTGAAGATTCTTATTTTTGCCCAACCGCCACATGGAAATCATCTGGAATTTGGTGAGTCATTGACGTATAAGGAAAGATCATGAGCAAACTCTAGTGATTCCGTTTTCACATTAAAGGCTGTAAAACTCAGCAAGAGAAAGCAGGCAAACTATCATCAGATTCATCTTCATTATAACGACATGATAAATTATACCAAATGGATCAGGGGAAGCAAGTAAAAGGTCTCATGTTTGCTGTAAACCGATGAGTATACCTCAAATTATTATCGGACATCAATTTTGTGAATCCTAAAACCTCCTTTCTATTTTGTATGTTGTCAAAATCTGGTGTATACCCTCGAGTATTTTGACAGACAGTGACCATATACTAATACAGTGCACCTGCAGCCGACATCCATTTCTGGATGGATGATATATCCTCCACATCCACAGCATCCGCCTTGATGCTGAATTAGATGGACACTAACTCATTAGGCCAACACAAATATTTCGCATGTACACTTTCTTTTAGTGACTGAAAAACAACACTTACAAATATCCGAGGGTCATCCTAGAATTAATATAACACCAAAACTTTAGTATGACAAGACATTGAAAGATGACCTTCAAGTTTGTAGAATGTTAACATTATACTGGGTGATTCCTTTTTATTAATTCTTACACAGTGCACAAATAATCATATATCTCCTAATAAATTTAATTGATAACTGATAAAATTAATTTTAGTTATTAAGGTGGGATGCGGTTGACCACGGTATCTCCTATTAAACTTACAATCAATGAAGTGATTTTTTTCTTCTCTACAAGGAAAGTTCTATTCTTGAACTCCGCCTATGTATGTGTACATAGCTTGTCCCAAGCCAGGATAAAGGAGGGTTGCGATAGGTGTTGCGAGTCAGCGTAAAATCCTAGATACCATCATGGAAATGAAACTTAAAATAGAATCTTAGCGACGAGCTACATCAGATCCTTTTCGTGAGAGTTTCAATTCTAGCCTACCCTCTTAGCGACGCGCTACATCGGGCCCCGGATGTAGTGAGCAAGGGTCTACACATCATTTTCAACAGGTACGAGCGATAAGAAAGCTAGTCGAGGGACACCATCACCTTAGTGGCACACTGCATCGGCGCCCGGATGTAGTGCACAAGGAGTTAGGGACCTCGTACATTACTCAACGGGTGCGAGAGGTAAGGAAGCTAGTTGAAGATAGTAGGATACGCATAGGTAGTTGGAATGTTAGATCTTTAACTGGGAAGTTGAGAGAGTTAGTGAACGTGATCAACAGAAGAAAAGTCAATATTCTTTGTGTTTAGGAGACCAAATGGGTAAGTGAAAAAATAAAGAAGTTGAAAATACAGGGTTTAAGTTATGGTATAGTGGAAAAGATATAAACAAAAATGGAGTAAGAATCTTAGTAGATAAGAGCATAAGAAATGAGGTGGTAGAAGTTAAAAGGCAAGGTGATCGAATAATTTTGATTAAGTTAGTTATCGAAAAACTGATTTTGAATGTCATTAACCCATATGCCCCACAAGTAGGTTTGAACGAAACAGTGAAGAAACAGTTTTGGAATGACATTCATATTATGGTGAGAGAAATTCCTAGTAGTGAGAAACTTTGTATTGGATGAGATTTTAACGATCATGTTGGTAAAGATAGCGAAAGGTTTGAACGTATCCATGGAGGGTTTGGGTTTGGTGTTAGGAACCAAGAATGAGAAGATTTTCTGAATTTCGTTGTAGCATATGACATCATGGTAGCAAATATTTTATTTAGGAAAAGAGAATCTCATTTGGTCACATTTTGTAGTAATCAACATCGGAGTTAAATTGATTTTGTCCTTACTGGAAAAGATGATCGAGGATCTTGTATAGATTGTAAGGTAATACCTGGAGTGTGTAGTGACTCAACATAAGTTGGTAGTAGTGAACTTTCGCTTTCGTATTGGTGTGGTACGAAATAAGTGTAATAAATATGTGAAGATTAAGTTGTGGAATCTTAAAGGAGAAAAATGTATTAGATTTAGGAATAGACTTATGGCAGAGGGACATTGGGATGTTGTAAAAGACGCTAATACTATGTGGGAGAGTATGTCATCTTACATTCGACGAGTGGCTAAAAAGTTTGTGGAGAGAGTAGGGGAGGTAGTCTAGATTCGAAAGAGACGTGGTAGTAGAATGATGATGTACAACATGCAATTAAAACTAAGAAATAATGTTATAAGATGTGGTTTAAAGATAAAAATGAAACTAACTTAGAAGAGTATATGTTGGCTAATAAAAAAGTTAAGAAAGCAGTAAGAGATGCTAGAAGGGTTGTTTATGAGAATTTATACCAAAAATTGGGATCAAACGAGGGAGATGTTGGAATATATAAATTGGCTAAAATAAAAGGGAAAAAAACGAGATATCTTAATTAAGTTAAATGCATTAAAGATGATAATAATAACCTTTTAGTTAAGGTGGAGGATATCAATGAAAGATTGAAAAAGTATTTTGATAAGTTGTTAAATTGAGAAAATGATAGCGACACTTTTGAAGTGGATGATACAATTGAGGAATCTAATAGACGATTTATACGGAGGACAAGAGAAGTTGAGGTTAAAGAAGGCTTAAAAAGGATACAAGTTTGTAAGATTTTAGGACCAGACGAGATCCTGATTAGGGTGTGAAAATGTCTTGGGCATAAACAATAACGTGGTTAACTAAATTGTTTAGTAGTATCTTTGAGAAGAAGAAAATATCAAATGAGTGGAGAAAAAGTATTTTAGTGTTAATTTACAAGAATAAATGGGATATTCAAAGTTGCACTAACTATAGATGTATCAAACTGATGTGTCATACTATGAAATTGTGGGAAAGAGTAATTGAGCACCGTCTAAGGAAAGAAACATGTGTTAGAGATAATCAATTTGTTTTCATGCCTGAAAGGTCAACGATAGATGTCATATTTCTTATTAGACAACTTATGGAGAGGTATAGAGAACAAAAGAAAGATCTACATATGGTTTTTATTGATTTAGAAAAGACATATGATAGAGTTCCAAGAAATGTTATGTGGTGGGCCCTTGAGAAAAAGAAAGTATCAACAAAATATGTGAATTTAATTAAAGATATGTATGAAAGAGTTGAAACTAACATTAGAATTTGTGATGGTGTGACTAAAGCTTTTCTGATTAAGATTGAACTTCATCAGGGTTCAGCTTTAAGTCCATATCTATTTGATTTAGTAATGGACGAGGTGACAAAAGACTTACAATGTGAGGTTCCATGGTGTATGCTTTTTCGGATGATGTAGTATTAATTGACGAGAGTATGGTAGGTGTGGAGAGAAAACTAGAGTTGTGGAGAAATACTTTAGAAACAAAAGACTTTAAACTAAATAGATTTAAAATTAAATATATAAAGTGTTGTTTCAGTACCGTTAATACCGAGGAAGATGAGATTATATTAGATGGACATGTTGTATGTAGAAAAGATACATTTAGATATCTTGTATCAATAGTTCAAAAATATGGGGAGATCGATGAAGATGTTAACAATAAAATTAGAACATGATGGATGAAATAGCGACGAGCCTCATGTGTCTTATGTGACAAGAAAATTTCAGTTAAGTTAAAAGGAAAATTTTATAGAACCGCAATAAAACATGCAATGCTATATGGTGCGAAATGTTGGATCACTAAAAGACAACATATACAAAAGATGAGTGTATCTGAAATGAGGATGTTGAAATGGATGTATGATCATACGCAAATGGATCGGATTAGAAATGAAGACATTCGTAAGAGAGTTGGAGTTGCTCCAATGGAAAAGAAAGTTATCAAACACAGACTGTGATGGTTTGGACATGTACAAAGAAAACTTATGGAAGCACCTATAAGAGGAGTATTGAATCGAATCGAAAACATAAAAAAAGAAAGAGGTAGACCACAATTGACTTTGGAGGAAACCGTCAAAAGAGATTTAAAAGATTGGAATGTTTCTCGGGAATTTGCATTGAATAGAAACGCGTGGAAAAAAATGATTCACGTGCCTGAACAGTTACTCCCTAGAGTTTCATTTTTAGCCTACCCAACTAGTTTGGGATAAAAGACTTTGTCGTTGTTTGTTGTTGGTAAGAAAAGTTCTATTCTTGCAAAGTTATTAGTCAAAAAAAAAATCTGATAAAAACATAGATAAGTCAAAAGAAAAGAAACTTTTAAGAAATGAGCCTTCCTCGTGCAAACAAACAAAACAATACAATTTTATATGCCAAAACAGTGATGATAAAAAGGCAGCAACATATCATACCTGAGGTGAAGATAAAAGGATTATGTTTCTGAAGTTCTCAAGGGTCTTTTGCTGCAGAAGAAAAATTATGCATTCAACCTTACATCTCATGATACCATAATATCTCATGATGCTCATGATGAATAAGTTAGAGAAAAGGAGAGAATCAGTGCTTTAGTCAACATTCCTACGGCATGTACTGGACAGTCATCACATCGTTCAAATGATATGTTTCCCAAACTCAGAACTGAGCTGCTACTCTTATTCAGAACCTCATCTTGATTTATTTATAAGTTTAAAACAGGAAGCGGAAAAATTTGGGTTCGTCAATCAAGCTCAAATACCTGACACAGCTTGTAGAAAAAAGTACTCTGGAGATCTGCACTATCACTGAAAGTAAGCTGATGAATGCATTGGGCTCCCTTCAGTTTCTTCAGAAGCCACAATCCAGAGTTAAACAAAGAGTTTGAGCTGTACCAGTATCCTAGGTGTGGCCCAGACAAAGACATATATGTGAAAAGGTATCTTAGGAGAGGTTGCATCGCATTCTCTGTGTAAATTGTCAAAATGTTTAGTAAAACTGTTATGGGGCAGGCACTACAGGAATGAATATGAGAAACATAAAAAAAGAGTTGATGTATACCCATTAGGGCACTCCTTATAATGATATTTCCAATAGAATGCCCGACAAAGCTAAGTCTTATGTCTTTGCAGTCTCCAGATCTAGAGGCTTTGTCCAGCTGTTTCTTAAAAAATCTACCGACTTCTTCAGCCAGCCTGCTGCCCATTTCTCTGAAATCTCCTGAAGTTTTATCTTCATTGGCCGATGACATCAGACATTCAGCTGTGGGATCTATCAAAAGCCATTGATTCCGAACAAGCCGTAAATCCAAATGATGTCCCTACCCATGTGAAAATGACGGTGAAGAAAGAAGGATGTTGAGTTATATTCTTGAACTAAAACAGCATAATTGTACTTACTATCTCAACAGATTTTCTAGTTTTTGAGATTAACTTGTATTTTCTCCAGCTAAGCATATTATCACAAACATGTCCTGGTGCAAAATGAATACTAACAGCATCCCACAGGGATACTTGTTTGGCAAACAATGTGCACTGATGCATGCAGGTGCAAACGTTAATGGGTTATAATAAATAAGAGAATACCTGGTTTACAAGGTTTCTCAATGGGACATGGTTTTTGCGTAGGTGGTGCCAGAAATTCTAATCAGCGAAGGCACGCCAAAAAATACAAGGTCCCAAATCTTTTCCTACTCGAATAGACATATTACAGTTGCCCTTTCTAAGAACACATATTTTGAAATCATTGTAAAATATCCTTATTTTCACTGGTATCAAATATATCTTTATAAATATATGTGATCATCGAACAGTTTGTCATCATTTCATCTCCTCAAGCTTGAGTTTATAAAAATAGTGCCTTAACTCTATCTCTCTCTCAGTATGACAAATTGAACTTATTAGGGGCAAATAATGAAATGATTGAGGATATTTCTAAACTAACCAACTTGGACATAACATATATATTTGGTAATTGATTCTTTAACAAAACTATTGGTGTTGGAATCAAAAAACTTGGGGCATAATATAAAGGGTCAAAAATCTAGGGGCAAAATCCACAAGGGATCCATTATACAAAAAGTATATTAATTTCTAATTCGCAGGGGGTGGGGGGACCTTTTCACCTGGCACCACTAGGTCGAGCAATGGTGTTGTATCATGTACTTTTGTGTCGTGTTATTTCATGTGTATTAGGCATATTACCCAAACACGAACACGACACGAAATGAATTCGTGTCTAATTTTCAAAGCACGAACAACACTTAAAATTTTGTGTGCATTTCATGTACACACGAAACTACACTAAACATGCCTAATAAATAAATTATTATTTTTAATGTATAATCTTCAACACACCAACCACTCAAGAGGTAGGCTTGCCAAATCCAACATGTTGTACAAGTAATAGGCAATTTCTTATATAGGGCTGGAACATAATGACATTTTCAAATCTCCCGATTTGGGACTAAACGATTTTCACAACCCAAGCTTACATGTGAAACGAGTAATAGTTATACGTTTCGTTTATATCACGAAACAAGCAATGCCTTTTGTGGTCTTTCATGGTGTTACCCTTGCTTGAATCCCGAGTTTGAATCCCCCCTTCTGCGTAAGCGATTATTTTGGAGGGAAAAAATCAAAATATCAGGAAAAAACGAAAACTTAGTATTCGACCTCGGGTCTCCAATGAAACAAAGGATGCAATTCACCGATGGTCTATTAGGTAGTTGGTGCTTACAATGTAGTTTTCTAAATATATATAAATAACATGTATTTCATGTACTTTCAGGTACTCGACAGGTAAGACACGAAAACAATACCAAAAAAATTGTGTACCCACAACACGACACAAACACAATACGAAATCCTTAAACTCAAATACGAAACACGGATTTTTCGTGTCATGTATTCGTGTTCTGTGTCAAATTGTTAGGTCTAGGCACCACCCCTGGTCAAGCCTCACTTAACATTTGAATGAGTAATATGAACAAACTCTAAAAATAAGAAACTCCATCTCTTTCTCGAAATTGAAATTATACAAGACGATTAATTGATCGATCAGAAGGATCACATACAATCTTTCATTATGCCAATTGCAGAATATATAGGGGAAATATATAATTGAGGAAACATAGCAAAACTTTGTTTTACTTGGAAAAGCTGCATACCTGAAATCCATGAACAAAAATCACAAGTTTTAGCACGCGACTCCTTTTCTGAAGGTTTGATTCTAGTACTGTGCAAGTTGTAGGTATAATTTTATCATCTGAAGACTTCACGGGTGACATGCAACTGGAAGCGTGCAAAGGAACACTGAAGACATGATGCTCTATGAGAACAACAGGAACACGTGAAGGGTCACCATAGATATGCATATCTTGAATAGAGTGGCTGTTGATCTGAGCAGGGAAGAACACTTCTAAGAAATTTCTTGGTTAAGTGAGGAATGACCTCAATAAGAAAGGACCTCCGCTGAAGGTGCTACTTACATTCATTTGTGCTATACTTTTTCTATGGAGTTCTGCACGAGTTGATGCAGTTTGAGGTGGCTGAATCACACAAACATTTACAAAATTCAGATATTGAAACTAATGTTACTAACAAAGAAATATCTTAATCTCAGCTAGGTTGACATCATTGCAAACGTTGTTCGCCTCTACAAACTGAATATATATATATATATATATATATATATATATATATATATATATATATTGGATTGCTAGCTCACATCTTCACTTGATTTTCGGGAAAGAGACGCTTTTCCAAGTATACTACGTTGGGATGATTCGTCAGCTCCACTTTTTAAATAACGATGTGGGATGTCAGCTTTTGAATGGACCATCCATATTGACCATTCTGCTTTTCTGTCAGCAGCCCAACTTTCACGAAGATACTGTATTATCCTGGTCTTATAAATCCTATAAAAATTTATGAGTTGTAATTGTCAAATAAGACAGTTCTCCACTTAAATAAAACCAGAAAATAACCCCAAAAAAGAATGCATTGGATCATAAAAGCCAATAGTGATTGACAAATTAAAAGAAAGGAATTTCCCACCTATGAACCTTCAAGAATGCATTCCAAAGAAAGGAAAGCTGATTTCCCAATAGATGAAAAGTACAAAACAGCTCTTCACTTAACTGGGAATGGAGCACAATATCACTTGCCGTATCTGTAAACCCATTTGATTTCTGAAAAGAACGGCACACATTTGTTTCAAGATTCAAAATGATAACCAGTAAAATTAAGCAAATGAGAAAAACAAAACAACCTTCAAGCTGCTTCGAAACTCTCCTGACGCTGTTCCCTTTCCTGCCCTGAATCCATAACTTTGACTGACAAAAGTCAGCTTATCGGAACCAAGATTTGAGTCAAAATCTGACAAGTCGTCAATTTCCTGACCAGTTATCTTGCAAATATTCCGAAGTTCTTCAAGGAGCATATCACGAGAAGTTGTTAACGCTTTTACAAGTCCTACCATATTTGGTCCCAGAAGACCCTGGCAATATTTAAGCATTCCAAAAGGAGAAGAATAAAATTGACATCAAAAAAATATAGTTTTCTACCATTTCACCAATGCATGGCTATCATAAAATTCAGGAGACATATTTTGGTTCATCATACTCTATGAAAAGTAATAGAAAAACCCATTTCAAACAGACACAAGAATATACACACACCATATATACACAAGTACACGGTTTACAACTGTAGATAAATAACAGGTGTTCTTCTCTATTTTTGTTGCCACTTTGAAGGAAGATTTCGGCCATTCTTGAAAAATTATGTGTTGGGAGAAGGATGTCTTCTGCTTACAGATTACATAAGTGGTAACAATAGTTCTCTTTTTAAAAGACGGTTGGTCAAAGATGCCAATCAAAAGATCAATCCTTACCATTTTTCAAGAAATTATTGAATGCCATAATTAAAATTCCATTAGTCGTTCTTACTATTTAAATGGTACAATGAATCTTATTCAAGTTTCAATTAGTTATCAAAGAGGTAAGACCCTTATTTTAAGTTGTTTCAGATCTTTACTTATGTTGAGATAAATTAATATAAATCCCCCTCTAGAGATGGAGATGAAGCATAAAGACTGTTAGGATACCTCAAATTAGTAGAAAATTTAGAGAGGAAGGTAGACAAGCTAAAGACAAATTTAAGCCAGAAAATCCCATTTCAACCAAAAAAAAAGTTACCGAGTGTTAACGTAAGCACGTTCTGCTAACTAAAGATCAGCCATCTAGGAACTGCACATATATATACTGTAGAATACAGAGAATAAGAATACCTGTTTATGTACAGCATGATATTCACCAGCATGAACTTCTTTGTCATGTAGACTACTGAAATAATGATTACATTAAATACTGTGTCAGCAAATTCCATATATATATTTATATCCATTAACAAGATCTTAAGAAAGGATAATTTACTTGATGCAATTGCACAAACCTGGTTACCTTCTGCGAAGGTGTGTGAGCACCAGCTCTCATGAGGACAGTATGCACACTGAGATCAATCAGAACAGAGTGAAAGACATCAAAATGCACCGGACAATAAGAATGAAGACCCAGGAGTGCTTTGGGAGGTATGCGGAACTCATGAATAGAAGCTGGAAAGGCATCAAGATCGGCATGCATCTCGTATCTGTAGTAAATTAACTGCTATACTTCAGGATCGACAAAGTGAAAAAGAGGGGGGGAAATCCAAGTTGTACTTGCACAAGATCGAAACCATAATAAATTTGACTCAGGATTAATCACAAGCAATGACGAAAGAGACAATGTGTTGCCAACCTGTTCTCTAACAGTGGAGAATGCAAAAGTTCAAATTTCAATATTACTGCAGACATCGATAAAATCTGAAACAGATGATGTAGATGCCAAAATTCAGGAAGAGAATATGTGTCTCGGTATAAACTTCAAGATATATAAAAAACTACATCCACATCAAATATCTTCTTGCACTCGCTCATGGGCAAAACCATGTGAAAGAAAGTGTGGGAAAATTACAAAAGAGTGCTAAGGAATAAGGATGTGCAAAAGTGAACAATTTCTAAACCAGTGCTTACCTCGTCCTTCCTCAATGGTAGGTTAAAAGAGATCATTATGGATAAAATAACATCCTGCCTAGCATATTTAATTCGGAAAGGTTGAGTAGAAAAACTGTTGTCAGTGTCGTCAATTCTCCACACGCCCAATGCATCTGATGTTAATCCTGGTGCTGTACAATTCCATATCAATAAAATTTAGGACCAAAAAATTAAATTGCAATTTGAGATTGAGTCAATGCATAATGCATCTGTTTCGGGACCTCATGCATCGGGATTATATAATATTAAGACAGGAGAATCTGGCATGGAGCATGAACTAATGGACAAATAAATAAGCATTTTAGTTCATACAGCACATGCAATTTAAACTCTTGATGACATCAACAACGAATGCTAATACACTTTGGCATCTATTATATTCAGCTTCACATGCTGCCATTTATAATACCATCTACTGAGACTGAACAGTGTGCATCTTCATAAAATGAGAAAGAAACCAGAATCTCGTGAAGGTAATCCACTTCATGGTGGCTTAAAGAGAAAGAGAGAAACAACATTCTCAATTCTCAAGCCTTGCAATTGTGAATTTGTGATGGCATCTTCCGTATAGAGCATTCATTCTTAATCTTAACATATCTGACCATCACATATGTAATGTCATTCTCATAAATAACGTCAATTGAGAGATACTAAAGAGGCAACTCTGAAATCACTGTCATATAGATTCAGCAAGTTTTGTTAAACTCAACATGAATTAGTTGTTTCCTCTAATAACATTTCAATGCTGAACAAGTAAAAAGCTACCTTCGTACTGAACAACTCTTGCAGGGGTCCCAAGCGTTTCTCTTCTACTATCTTCCCATCTCATGCTTATCCTTATCTGATACCATCTACCAACACAAAACCAAATGTATCAAACAAAAAGGAAATCCACAAAAAACGGAAGAGAAGCGGAAATTATCTCACCCCTGCTGGAAGAGATCGAGGTTGTGGAACCTATGCAGGTAGATCGCAACCTCGTGCGCTGTCTCCAGCATTGGGGGCGCCCACGAACTCGACTGTCCTCCGCCGAGATCGCAACACAGAGAGCCAAATCGACCGATCTCGACGGAAATGGGGGTGAAATTAGGGTTTCGAGAATCGCCGGAGGAGAGAGAAAGACTAAAGAGAGGGGTCTTGTTGGGGGAGAGAGAGAGAGGCGTTCGTGTTTTGCGAATTTATAGGGGAGATGTGGACCGTTGGATGGAGTGCGGAGGTGGGGTTGGACGGTGGGATGGATCCGCGAAAGGCGGGGAGATCGGGGTTGGTGATGTGGAATGGAGTCGAAATGGAGGAGGATTTGTGGCCGTTGGATTGCATAGTTTTGTGAAGTGTGGTGATGATGTTGTTGGGTCTTTCGATCCCACTCCTTCTTGATCATTTCATTGTTCTCCACCTTTTCAAGTTAATTAACGTATCCACCTAAAAAAAATTAAGTTGTATGTATTTCAAAGAGAACAATATTAACTGGAGTAACAACAGACATGACACTAAAAATCATAGATATATAAACACAAACAGACTCACACAAACAAATACGTATATATAAACCATATATAACAAAAGACAACCTACAAATTAAGACCAAAGCAACTACTCTTTCTGAACCAAACAAAAGCACCAACAACATACGTATATATAGCCATACAGACAACTAAAATTCCCTAATCCACCAACTTATTGATTATAGTCCCTTCCTTCAGGGTTCGTTGTCGGTCGGCCCAAATGGAGAAGCATCACAAAACCCAAAACCCCCCATCATGTTGGGCCAACAGTAGTATTATAACCTTGATAGTGCGGTCCCAAATGGAGAAGATCGACGAAGGAAGGTGGTCGGAGAGTACAAAGATGTTTCAGTTAGGAAAATGATAAACGACCACTCTTGAGGACGCGACTGAGTTGGCACGCATCATGTCAACAGAGAAAAGATATTCTTTTTTTTATTTTATCCCTCCATCCCTCCCTCAATCTCTCATTAATGTGTCTCAGATCACTCCATTTGCGCGCTCCTACACAACAGATGACTTTTCATCTTCATCTCAAGATGCGTCTTTCTTTTTCTTCCCTTCTCCTCTGTGGTCTTTCATCTGTACTCCAATGGAAATCGTTAATGTGTCTTCCCAAGTGGAGCAGCCGACAAACGTTCCTAAGGAGGAGATGTTTTTTCCTTCTTTCGAAGAAACCAAAACATTTTACGAGGCTTATGCTGATTCTTGTGGTTTTGGTGTTAAGATAAGACAATCTCATTACGATCATGGTGTTGTTATACGGGTCACACTGACTTACTCCAAGGAGGGCATGACACCAACAAATCAAGAGCAAGGGAAATTGAAGTCTAGGTTATCTAGTAGAGTCCAATGCACTACTCGGATAAGGGTCTCAGGAAACCCAGCAAGGGGTTACCACATTAACTCTGTGAATCTTAAACATAACCACGTCATGCTTGACCAGGAGAAAATGTGTTTTCTCAGACAAAAATGAATTGTCCTTGAGGCCGCCAAAGCACGCATATTGTGCAATGATACTATTGGGATATCGGCTGCTAAGACCATGCAATATTTTGTGGTCGAGGCTGAAGGTCGTGACAAATTGACTTTCAACGAAAGGGATTTAAGGTTTGTGTTCTTTCTGCCTAACATAATTGAAGTTCAACATTTTTCTTCTGGTCTTAGTGGTTTGATCTGAAATTGATTGTATATGATTTCAAAACCCCATCAGAATTTGATCGTAATTGGCAGGGTTTCCTTCTTGATTTTGACTTGCAGAACCATAACTGGCTCAAATCGATTTATGCAATCCGAGAGTCTTGGATACCTGCATTTGTTGGTGATAGTTTTTTTCGCGGGAACGACATCTACTCAGAGAAGTGAGAGTATGAACGCCTTTTTCGACAGGTATCTGACTTCGAAGACCACCCTTGAGCAGTTTGTTCAACAATACGAACTTGCGTTCCGCCATAAGTACGAGAAGGAAGCTCAATCATATTTTGATTGTATTCATAAGAGACCCCAATTGGTTTCAATGTATCCTTTCGAGAGACATATGAGCGAGTTGTATATGGTAGGGGTCTTCAAGAAAGTGCATTTAGAAGTTGGGAAGATGATATACTGCGATATAACAGAGGAGTTCTTTCATTACAAGGTATCTGAACGTATTTTGGATGGTGAGCAGCCACTGTCAAAATGTTTCCTAGTACAAAATATATCCATGAACTTCACATGTGATTGTAGAATGTTTCAGCACGTTGGCCTTCTATGTTGCCACGTTTTTGTTGTACTTGGACGCTTAAATCCTAATGCATTGCTCCCAGACTCTTACATCGTTAATCGATGGCGAAAGGATATTTGAAGAAGCTATCGAGATAAGATGTACCCAGACGACGGCGTAATGGAGAAGGATGCGCTTCGTCGTCACGATTACATCATGGGTCGTGTCGTTTGGATCGCACAGGAAGCATTCATTTCCTACGAAAGGTATCTTCAGGCCGTGAAGTGTATTGAATTGCTTAAGGCATGTATGCACACTACCCAATTCTTGGTTCAACTTGATGAACCTGAGTGTACGGGTACATCGGTTCTTAATCCAGATAAGGTCAGATGTATAGGAAGACCACCGACTAGACGTCAAGTGTCTTTACCTGAGAAGATAATTAAAAAAGCCATAAAAAACACGCCCAACAAGAGAAGAGAATGTTCAAGATGAAGGTTACATCATCGCTGCACGAAGTCGCACCGAAACCCGGGGATCCTGATTTCTTTGATTGGGACATGAATTTGTATTACGAGGAACTTCCTCCTTAATTTGATATTTCTTGTTATTTTCAGTTCTTGTAAAACCAAGAAACTTCTAATTGTTGATCTGTTTGGATTTGTAATTGGTTGTTATATACGGTCGTTTATCATTTTCCATCTGTAAAGTTGGATATGTTCGGATTTGTTCGGTTTAAGGTGTGGATCTGTTCGTATTTAGGTGTGGATCTGTTCGAATTAAGTTGTGTGATTGTTCAGTTTAAGTTGCATGACTGTTCGGTTTAAGGTTTGAATCTGTTCGGTTTAAGCTGTGGATCTTTTCAGATTAAGGTGTGTGACTCTTCAAGTCTTCAGTTTAAGGTGTGGATCTGTTCGGATTAAGTTGTGTGACTATTCGGTTTAAGGTGTGGCTCTGTTCGGTTTAAGTTGTGTGATTGTTCGGTTTAAGACATGGATCCGTTCAGTTTAAGGTGTGGATCTGTTCGGATTAAGTTGTGTGATTGTTCGGTTTAAGGTTTGGATCCGTTCGGTTTAAGGTATGGAAATGTTCGGTTTATGGTGTGTGACTCTTCAATTAAGGTGTGGAGCTGTTCAAATTAAGTTGTGTGACTATTCGGTTTAAGGTTTGGATCCGTTCGGTTTAAGGTGTGGACCCGTTCGGTTTAAGGTGTGTGGATCTGTTCAGATTAAGTTGTGTGACTGTTCGTTTTAAGGTGTGGATCTGCCCAGATTAGGACTTTACTATAAAAAAGAGTTTGTAATTTGTATATGTAAAAAACAAAATTCTAAACAAATTGGACTTCAGATCTGCACACACGAACGACGGCCCATAAGTAACATGACTGTCAATTCACCCCTGATACAGTGGATGTTCTTGGGTCCTTCTCCTTCGTCGGGTCAAGTTTTAGCATTAGGCACTTTATCCAGTATAAAATATAGGCTCCGCAACCGTTGCTCCCCGGTTTTTGTCGTTGGTTATTTTTCCTGAGGGTTCTCAAGGGCCAGTCCACATTTAGTAGGTCCCTCCAGTATTCAGCCACATCCGCTGCTGCACATTCATGTACGCCTATGGTTTGCTCTGGATCTTCACATCGCTCTAGCTCCCTAGAGATACTGTTGAACGCCAATATCTCCTTGGACGGGCCGTGGACAACCACCAGAGTCCAATGACCTGCAGACCGGCATGGTTGTGTGATTACGGTCTCTGTTGGAGACACACCTTTTATTTTAGGGAGAATAAAATCATCAATTGCTCTGCCTTGGCCACCCACAATTCGCTCTGACTCGAATATTGATATGCACATAACTTTTTGTGGTGGACGTCTTTCTTCGAGAACCAAAAACATAACTTCGATAGTTTGGTCGGTCATATCCATTCCAGGCGTTATAAGTTCCTTCAGGCCGGTGTGTGTTAAACTACACATATCGCCTCTCCAGATCACCTCTTTATTGTCCTTGTTGGCTGCGGTCAAGTTCAATATCATGTTGACCTCATCAGCTGACAATGTTCCCAATGCAGCCATGTCAACATCATGTTTTGTCCCTCCTAAGTGGACAACCAACCTATAATTCTCCTCTCTTTTTTCTTTAGGCTCCTTTGAGCCGCTCTGTCTCTTCTCTGTTGCTATTCTTCTACCTTCTTATTTTTTGGCCCGCTTTTCATCTTCTTTCCTCTGCTGCTCCACGGTGGCTGTCGAGCGTTGTCTTTTCACACCCCAGTTTGGTTTCCTTGCCTTGTTCTCTTGTTCCTTCTCCTATTCTCTTCTTTATTCATCTCTTTTTTCTTCCTCCCCTCCTCCTTCTTCTTCTCTTCCTCTTTCACCACTCTTTTTCTCTCTTCTTCCTTCTCCTCTTCTTCCTTCTTCTTTTCATTCTTCCTCTCCTCCTCCCTCTTTCTCTCTTCCTCCTTCCCCACTCTCTTTCTCTCTTCTTCATTCTCATGTCTAAACAGACATACGTTCATATTCTAAACAGACAAACAACTTAATCTGGAAAGACAAACTACACAATCTGAATAGAGGAACAACCCCGGATATGGACAAACCTTATTCCGAACAGACACACATTTTATTCCGAACAAACACAATTTAATCCGGACAAACACACAACATATTCGGATCAGACACACAACTTAATCTGAACAGACACACAACTTATTCCGAACAGACACATAATTTAATCTGGACAGACACACAACTTAATCTGAACAGACACAACTTAATCTGAACAGACACACAACTTATTCCGAACAGACACACAACTTATTCCGAACAGACACACAATTTAATCCGAACAGACACAACTTAATCTGAACAGAGAAACAACTTATTCCGAACAGACACACAATTTAATCTGGACAGACACACAACTTAATTTAAATAGACAAACAACTTATTCTGGACAGACTCACAATTTAAACCGAACAAACGCATAACTTAAAGAGCAAAAAACGTTTACTTGTAGTATTGTCACACAACCGTTGACGTTCCCCTACCTCATAATGAAGTTCCATGCCTTTCTCCTATCCTGCAATTCTAAGCTGGCTTTCTCCAGGCCCCAAACCAGGGCCCTGTGAACTGCAAGTGCTCATGCGTATCTGTTTATGCGTCTGATGTCCCTCAAATGGTTCATGAACCATTGCTTCGGTCGAAGTGTTCCATCAAAGAACAAAAACTGGTTGAAGATGAAAGAAATCAGGAGACGAATGAAAGGAATGTGTTCTAAAAGTTTTACTTTTATATGTCAATTATCATGAATTGGATGTGCAAACATTTTGTTCCTTGATTATTGTATTCGTCTTTTAGAAGTGTTAAGGAATAGACACATGGTCCTTAACCGTAGAGCTCTAAAAGATAATGGTTTACATAAATTAAAAGTTATTCACAATCACGGTAACTAGATTGTCGTGTTGGTCATCGATTGTTGTAGCTCTACAAATAATTGACGACATGTAGGATTGCATGATATTAGAATAAACACAAAGTAATGTACATAAAATTGTTGAAAGTATGAAATTGATCTTGTATGTTGTATTAATTTTTAAAAAATATATATATATATATTTGGGGACACAAAATCCTACAGTGGTATCAGAGCATTTAGTTCATATTTTTAATGATTATACTATATAATTGATTTTAGTTTACCATCTACAATCGAAACAATTCATGTTCTATGTCTTTTTCTAGTTTTCCGATAGTTTTGTTGATTTAATTCTAATTGATTTTTTGATAGTTCTAAATGTTTTGAAACACATCAGGTGAACGTTAGAATTAAAATTTAGACTTATGTCTGATATATAAAATTTTCGTTTTTAATTAAATGATTATTTTACAATGAATCGACAAAACGAAAAAGGCATATGTTTATTTTTCTTTAACTTTATATTTTTGAAAATTGGATAAACAACGGTTCAAATGTTTTGTGTTTTGAACTATGGATGCATAAAATCATTTTTAATGGATTTCAAATGATTTTATAATTGTTTGATTTAGAGATGCATGATAAACTAAATCGAGTAATATATAGTATATGTACATGCGTTGCTCAAGTTCTCTAATGCAGTGATATGTGAGTTTGTATGTTCCGATGAAGCCATGTGTGAATGAATGAATGAATATGCATGTTATTATTCAATCACATGGGCTTATGTATATGTGAAAGCTAAATTTCTATTTCTATGTATATGCATGCATATGAGAGGATTTTTACATAGGACTTGCACTATACAATTTTCAAAATTGAGAGATGCATGCTTATATTTTTGCAATATTAACATCCATGGTGCAAGATGACCTGGATTCCCGAAAGTAGTAGGTGGTTCCCTAAAACAAATGAACGAAGAAATGAAAGTTCGTCAAAAAAAGAACGAGTAAGGCAAAAAAACTAAATAGACTCATCGGTTCTGGCAAAGGTTCGCTAGCGACGACAGGAGTCGAAGAATCCATTATCGTTGAGAGGGGAAGAGACCGAGAGAAACTATCTTTAGCTTCCTCCATTCACAGGCACTCTAACGAGAAAGAAAGCGGGACTCTCCCTTTCGATCTGGATATTTGTTATCTTCCTTGGTATTAGAACCGTCGTACTTGGAAAGGGTGTCTGGCGCTGTCTTATTTGGGGTTTGGAAAGCAACCGTCGTACTTGGAAAACCGTCGATTTTTTTTAAAACCAATTAAAGACGCGTTTGGAAAGGGTGACGTGTCAATCTGATTAGACGCTGACTCGCCAACTTTTGGGTGTCACGTAAGACGCGTCACGGACGCCCGCGTCTGTGTATATCGATCCTTTCGGTTATATATAATGTCTATTATTTTATAGTTATTATTAGTTTAATATATGTGACTTGAATGGAAACGATGTTAATTATTTTTTGTTTAATGTCGAAAAGAAATCAAGAGCCATATGTAACAGTAAGGAAGTAAATTTTTGAAGCAGGCTGCTCACAATCAAAGACACTTGGACTCACTGGTTATTGACCAATGGGATCTAGATTTTGATTTTTACATTGTTAAGTAAATAGCAATTAGATTTTGCTCTCCTCTCCCCTTGATTTTTTTATTTTACCTGGTAAGTTTAAATCATATTAGATTTTTGAAGTGAATACCACCGAGGGATGTGATTTTGCAATTATTCCGTTGGCTTGCATTTGACTTATAAACCAAGCTACTTTTCATACACACATAAATCGTACAACACATGATAAACATTTTAAATAAAAATGCAAAAAATATACTTGGTTCCACCTAACTTTTTCACTATTCCAAAATTTTATATATTGAATTCAATGTAAAATATGTTTTCTAAAGATTATTCTACAAACTATAACACTCGTAAACGTTACCAAAAGAGCAACGAATGTTACATCCTCTCTCATTTATTCATTTCTATCTTGCTCTTTTCTTTTCCGGTTGATGTAAAATTGAATTTCGCTTGAATGAACATAGTTTCTTACAACAACCATGGTTGTTATCTCAATGCTCAACCTTCTTCTCAACCTTCAGTTGGAAGAAGCAGAGGATTTTTATACTCTGTTTGTCGACATCAAGATAAGACATTTTCATTACTTGCATGGTGTTATCACAAGGCTACATTAATTTGTTGTAAATAGGGGAGTGCTCCACCTCACCAAGGCAATGGTCAACTTAAGTCTCATTTGTCTTCCTGCATCAATTGTCATGCGTGTATCAGGTTTGCTAGCAATCCTTACAAAGGTTATGTCCTTATGGGAATTCATTTGGAGCATAATCACGACATGCTAGACGAACATCAATTGCGTTTTCTTTACGGGAAACACGATGTTTCTGAAGCCAAGAGAGCAATGATTGCCTCTAACGATATTGTTAGCATTTCGATTTCTAAAACCATGCAAGCGTTTATTGTTGAAACCGGTGGTCATTCAAATTTCACCTTCAATGAAATCACATTTTTATTCTTTTAAAAAAAACCCAAAAATGTTGACATAGCCGAGTCCATGTATCAAGACTCAATACATAACATGGATAAAAACAAATAGTAATATCTATGTTCACTTACACATAACTTAACATTTGAAGATCAAGAAACACATGCACCTGAAGAGATTAACACGTTCTAATCATAATATTATTATCTAATGTTTTTTTTAATTTATTCTAAGTTAAATGAGAAAATACACATTGTAAATTGAATTTTTGCAAAAAACTTCCAATACAGATATTCTTTGGAATTTACATCCACTTTCCTTCGTTTTTCCTTTGTATAAAAGAAAATTTATCCACCCAATTCTCACCATTTCACCTCAGAATCTGACGGAAAGCACCAACCCCTCTCCACCCTCGCGACGCCTCCTCTCCTCTCGCCTCGTCGTGCTTTCAGGTGCGTACGAAACCCACCGACTTCGTCCCCTATTTTTGGATATCTTCGATTTAGTGTTTCGTTTTAAGAAGGATGGTGGATTCGACTGCTGGTTTTTGTGTGTGTGTGCGTTTTGGTCCATTGCTGTTAATTTAGGGTTTGGTTTGGATATTGGGGATTCTACATTGTCGTTAGATTTTTAGGGTTTGGTTTGGATATATTGGGAATTCTACCTTGTCGTTGGATTCATATACCAATGATGTGTATTTCACAATTATTTTGTTCAAAATATGGGGTTGTAAGATCAAAATATGGGGTTACACCTGGATTTGTCTTTTTTGGTCCTTCGTTATCTAAAATGGCAGATGTGTTTGAGTACCTTGTCTGATTTAGTCACGGTGGGGAAATTCAGAACCGAAATTCTGAACTAACATATGTTTTTTTTAATACTAGAAACAATTTTTCCATCATCCCATGTGAATCAAATATTTCCATCCCATGTGTTGATTGGAAAGTGGATCGAATTGTATTCAATTAATATGTGTTTCCTTAAGTGACTGTATGATATGTTATGTGGGTTTGAGCATCATTTCAACAGTAAAAGGTAAGCATTTTTCCTATTCTGTAGTAAAAAGAGAACTTAAGATGGAACTTGTCAACTTTTACAATTTTTTAGTTCTTGAATGTAAGTGCTCTTGAGTTTGTTTTATCACAAAGTTTATTTGCTTGTGAGTTTAGTTCATAAGTTTATTTGCTTTTGAGATTATTTTTTTAGGAAAAATGAAAATGAAGTGATGCATTCTAATGCTTACCTGATAGCAAGAAATAATGGTGTTTGATCAGATTTCCCCCCTCCCTTTCCTGATTAATGGTAAGTTTGTATGTTAGTTCAATAAAAACATTGATTGTTTTTTGATGTTTCTGCTTTCGTTTTTTTGGAGAGTTTGTGTAACGTACCCGAAAACAGTGGAAAATTTAAACGATAATAAAGACCGTCAACGGTCAACACAGGGTACGTCACGAGACAACAAGACGAAATATATATATATAGATACAGATCCACGTGGAAGTCAAACTATACAAATGAGTCAACTGTGATTACAACAAAAGTGAATATACATGTAATCACTACCTCAACAAAAGATATACAAAAGAGGACAGGATCTGATCCCGAGGGCACTCTCCTCGGTCACCACCTGACTCTAATGCTACTCGCTACCTGAAATGAAAACAAACAAACATGCCTGAGTTCCCTAAAGAAACCCCGTATACCAAACCTTCTAAAATACAAAAAGGAATTAAAGACAATGCAATACAATGCACATGATCATCCACCTCGGGCCCACAATAATGCCATCACCGCCTCCGCGGCACTGAACCACTCCTGCCACTAGGGTCAAGTCAGTCCACCGCTGCCTCACAAGGGTCAGTCGACACCACTGCTCCCCAAAAGTGCAGAAAGGAACCCCTGGTACACGCCGCCACCCCAGGAGCGAGTCAGCCCGCCGAATACACAACTCGGGTCAGACGACAGTCGCTGCTCCCCAAGAGCCGCCAGACGCGCACCCTGTCGGAACATCCTCGGCCTACCGCTAAACCCTCGCAAACTGCCCAAGGCTTACGGCACACATCCCTCACACCCCGCTCGGTAAGAGAGGCAACAGTAATACAATAATACGCCCTCGTCGAAGGTGAAATCCGTCGCTCCCAAGCCGGTAATCAACCGTCGCCTCGGAGCCGGTAGTCGACCTATACTCAACGGATCACATGTGGATAAATCCACCAACCTGCGGCAGATCGGTCGACCGCTAAAAGCGCACCGGTCGACTGGTCTTCCACACAGTACTCAGTACTGTACAAACAATAGCATCCGGTCGAACCACACCAACCGAATTACCGACCAATCGGTCGAACAAAAGTCATCTAGCGGTCGACCGTTTGGATGGTCTACGCTATACAATTTTATATAATATATATATCCGATCAGTCGAACCAAGGGGCCGTTCAACCGATAACAGGACTTTCAGCATTTTGCCTAAGTGGTATTCGGCCGACCGGAACTGCTATACAGTTCGACCGAAACATCACATGCACTCTACCGCTTAATTAAAATGCTCAGTCGGTCGACCGAAAGTTAAAGAGCGGTCGACCGTTTTGATGGTCAAAGCTCCCAACCGACTTAGCATCGAATAGATCAATCGAACAAGGTTAAGGGCGTTCGACCGTTTAATAAGTCAAAACCCCAAACCGACCTATTCTCATTGTTTTTCGGTCGACCGGCTAAGTGGACTCGTTCGACCGATAACAACATCAACCCTTTTCCCGCACAAATCTGGCATAACGGTCGACCGTCCATAGACATCGTTCGACCGTTCGCGGGTGTAAAACAATATAAGAATAGGATCGGTCGACTGCCCACAGGCACCGGTCGACCGATCGTCGTCTTCAACCTCAGAAAAGGTTGCAATCCGACGGGGAATTCGACACCAACGTCGATCCCCAACACTCACAAAGCTCATGTGAGTTATAATGAAAATTTGGCATACCTGTTAGACGGTTGTAGAAGCTTCCCAAGCTTTGGCAACCTCAACCCACTTCTTCTCCTCTTCTTCTTCTTCACTTCTTCTCTCCTTCTTCTTCTCCAAAGAATCACTTCTCTCACTCTCTGAAGAACACAAATGATCAAGAAAAACGTTTTTCCTTAACCTCAACCCTATTTATACAAGAATCCAAGTTTATCTTCAATTCACCTCCAAATCTTCCAATCAAAACAAGCCACCTCATGCTTCACTAATCAAGGCTTAATTAGGTTAATTAGGTTTAGTTTAGTTTAATTTAGGTGTTTAGATTAGGTTATTACAATCTACCCTCCTTAAAGGAATTTCGTCCGCGAAATTCGAAACAACTGACTTACCGAAATAACTCTGGATACTGCTTCCTGACATCCTCCTCGATCTCCTAGGTAGCCTCTCTGACACTGTGATGCTGCCACCTGACCTTCACCATCGGAATCGATCTCCTCCTGAGCTGATGTACCATCTGATCCACAATCTCAACTGGTCTCTCATCTAATGACAAATCCTGCTGGATCTCCGGTACTGCTATCTCAATCACATGAGCTGGATCGGCCACGTACTTCCTCAGCATAGAAACATGGAAGACGTTGTGAAGTCCTGCGAACTGTGGTGGTAGTGCAATCCTGTATGCCACCTCACCGACCCGATCCAATATCTCAAAAGGTCCGACATACCACGGACTCAGTTTCCCCTTCTTCCCGAATCTCATCACCCCTCTGGAAGGTGAGATCTTCAGAAAGACATGATCTCCTACCTCAAAAGTCAGCTCACGCCTCCGCGTATCAGCATAACTCTTCTGCCTGCTCTGTGCTGTAGCTAGTCGTCTCCGAATCACGTCGACCTTCTCTAAATATAATTGGATAATGTCAGGTCCAACTAGCTGTCTCTCGCCCACATCACTCCAGCATACCGGCGATCTACACGGTCTCCCGTATAATGCCTCATATGGTGTCATCCCAATACTCGAGTGGTAGCTGTTATTGTAAGCGAACTCTATCAGTGGCAAGTGCTCATCCCAATGTCCGGCCCAGTCAAGTGTACACGCTCTCAGCATGTCCTCCAATGTCTGTATCGTCCGCTCTGACTGGCCATCTGTCTGTGGATGAAAAGTTGTGCTAAACTTCAGGCGTGTCCCCAGTGCTCTGTGTAGACTCTCCCAAAATCGCGAAGTAAATCTGGGATCTCTATCTGAAATGATACTGACTGGTACACCATGAAGTCTGACAATCTCATCAATATATAACTTAGCTAGACCCTCCAGAGCAAGAGTGGTCTTAATAGCTAAGAAATGCGCCGACTTGGTCAGTCGATCGACTATAACCCAAATCGCATCGTGGAATCTCCGTGTCTTCGGTAGCCCCGTAACGAAATCCATCGTCACGTGCTCCCACTTCCACTCGGGCAACTCAATCCTCTGCATCTGCCCTGCTGGTCTCTGGTGCTCGATCTTCACCTGCTGATAGACCAAACACCTCGACACAAAGTCTGCGACGTCCTTCTTCATCCCTCGCCACCAGAAGTTTCGCTGCAGGTCTTTGTACATCTTGGTGCTCCCTGGATGAATCGAATATCTTGATCTGTGTGCCTCCTCCATGATATCATGTCTCAGGTCCTCTGTCTTCGGCACCCAGATACGGTCTCTGAATCTCAGACCTCCATCAACTCCAACTCTGAAGTCTGACCCATCTCTGACAGCTAACTGTAACAAACTGCTCAACTCCTCATCTGTAGTCTGAGCATGAATCACTGCTGATACTGTCTGAGGCTCTACTCTCAATCCTGCAATCACTGCACCCTCAGAGCTATCTGTAAATGGTCTCCACTCTGCTAAAGACTCTAGCAGTCGCCACTCCTGAATGCATAGGCCTGCTACTGATACTTCTACCTTCCGGCTCAAAGCGTCTGCAACTGTGTTCGCCTTCCCCGGATGGTAAGAGATAATGAAGTCGTAGTCCTTAATGAACTCAAGTCATCTGCGCTGACTCATGTTCAGCTCCTTCTGCGAGAACAGGTACTTCAGACTCTGATGATCTATAAACACCTCGAACTGCTCGCCATAAAGGTAGTGTCTCCAGGTCTTCAGTGCGTGAACCACTGCTGCTAGCTCCAAATCATGTGTCGGGTAATTCCTCTCATGGACCTTCAGCTGTCTGGATGCGTACGTGATCACCCTCCCGTGCTGCATAAGTACACATCCTAAGCCAACACCTGAGGCGTCGCTATAAATCACGAACCCACCCGTGTCACTCGGCAATGATAAAACTGGTGCTGTGGTCAACAGTCTCTTCAGCTCCTGAAAGTTGTCATCGCACTTCTGCGACCATACAAAGGTGACTCCCTTCTGCGTCAGAGCTGTCAGTGGTGCTGCCAATCTCGAGAAGTCTTTGATGAAGCGACGGTAATAACCCGTCAGTCCAACAAAGCTTCTAATCTCCGTCACGCTCGTAGGGGTCCTCCACTGTGTCACTGCCTCTACCTTCGCCGGATCCACTGATATCCCCTCCGCTGATACAATGTGTCCGAGGAATGCCACTCTGTCCAACCAAAACTCGCATTTTGAGAACTTAGCATATAACTGCTGAGCCCTCAATATGCTGAGTACAATCCTCAGATGCTCTTTGTGCTGCTCCACATCTGGTGAATAGATCAAAATGTCATCCACGAAGACAATCACAAATATATCAATATACTGCCTGAATGTCTGGTGCATCAGATCCATGAACGCTGCCGGAGCGTTCGTCAATCCAAATGGCATCACCAAGAACTCATAGTGTCCATATCTCGTCCTGAAGGCTGTCTTCTGAATGTCCTCATCTCGAATCCTCAATTGGTGATATCCTGAACGCATGTCAATCTTCGAGAAAACCTTCGCTGACTGCAGCTGGTCAAAGAGGTCCTCGATCCTAGGTAAGGGATACCTATTCTTCACCGTCACCTGGTTCAGCATCCTGTAGTCTATGCACATCCTCAAGGATCCGTCCTTCTTCTTTACAAACAAAACCGGTGCACCCCAAGGCGAGACACTCGGTCTGATAAATCCAGAGTCCATCAACTCCTGCAACTGCTTCTTCAACTCTGTCAACTCAGCAGGTGTCATCCGGTATGGAGCTTTCGACTGTGGTGTAGTGCCAGCTACTAACTCTATGTCGAACTCCAACTCTCGGTGTGGTGGTAAACCTGGAATCTCCGCTGGAAAAACATCCGCGAACTCCTGCACCACCTCAATGTCCTCTAGCCTCTGAGACTCTGCCTCCGCAACCACAAGTGTCGCTAAAAATGCTGCACAACCCTGTTGTAACAGTCTCTGAGCTCTCACGGCAGATACAATAATGCGACCTCCTCTGCTTCTGATCCCTCTAATCAGAATATCAGGCAAACCCTTCCTTGGGATCAAAATCTTCTTCTCACGGCACAAGACTCGAACATCATATTGGGACAGCCAATCCATCCCAAGTATGACATCAAAGTCCTCCATCGGTAGCAAGACCAGGTCTGCCGGAAACTCCTGATCTCCCGAAACAACCGTGGCGCCGGGGACAAATCTCCCCACAGTGCCCACCAGACCCAGGGGTGTGCTGACCTCCAAAGTGGCAGTCAACATCGCAAGGGTACAACCCAACACTCCCGCAAATCGCTCTGAGATGAACGAGTGTATCGAGCCACAATCAAAGAGCACCCTAGCTACTGAACCAGCGACAAGAAGCGTACCTTCCACTACAGCGCCTCCATCCCTAGCCTCCTCTGCCTGGATGGTGTAAACTCTGCCAGTGCGTTGTCCATGCTGTGGTCTAAAAGGTGGTCTACCTCCGCCTCCACCTCTGCCTGGTGCTGGTAATCCCGGTGGTCTGCTCGGTCCAGCTCCTCGACTCGGACAACTCCTAATAAAGTGGCCCAGCTGGCCACAACCATGACATGCTCCGGGGGTGAAACACCGCCCGGAGTGAAACCTCCCACAACTACCACAAGGCTCAGGTCGTGGTACTGCAGCTCCTACTCCCTCAAACCGGGGCCTCTTGCCCGGATTCCCTCCAATCTGACCTCCCGGCCTCCCAGAGAACCTACCCGATGGCATCCTCTCATCCTGGTAGTTCTCTCTGTAGTCACGATCGAGAACAGTAGCACTCTTCACTGCATCGGCTAATGTGCTCGGCATATGAGTCAACACCTTCGTCCTCAACTGTTTCCGGAGCCCTCGGACGAATTTCCCAGCCCTCTGCTCCTGTGTGATGTACATCTCGGGACAGTAACGCTCAAGGGCGTTGAACTTCCCGATGTAGCCTGCCAAAGTCATGTCTCCCTGCTGAAGACTCAGAAACTCCTCCCTCTTTGCGTCCTGAACATGCTGCGGAAAGTACTGCTCGTTGAACTCGCCAACGAACTCCTCCCAGGCTATATCATCCCTATCTGCAAACACCACTGCAGATGTGGACCTCCACCAGTTGGACGCAACACCGCCCAAAACGTATGTAGCCAGGCCCACTCTCGCCTCTGGAGGACAACCAATGGCACTGAAGATCTTCTGCATCGTGAAGATCCACTCCTCTGCAGCCTCTGCGTCATACTGCCCCAGAAAGGTAGGCGGATGCTGACGCATAAACCGGTCATGCATAGCGTCAGTCCCCGTCTGCCCAGTCTGTGCTGTCTGCTGCTGTAGCATCTCTGTCAGACGTCCGACCGTATCGAACAACCTCCGACGCTCATCCTCCCAAGCCTCATCCCTCGCAGTCTCACTCTCACCGCGAGTATGGGCAACGACCTTCCCCCGTCTAAGAGGCATCTGACAAAGGAAACAAAACAATTGTCAATTTAAAATATGCATGCATGATCCTCTAAGACCTAAATCCTAACTCAAATGTGGTTTCTTTGGACAAGTACGCCGGAATCAACGCTCTGATACCAAATTGTAACGTACCCGAAAACAACGGAAAATTTAAACGATAATAAAGACCGTCAACGGTCAACACAAGGTACGTCACGAGACAACAAGACGAAATATATATATATATATATATATATATATATACAGATCCACGTGGAAGTCAAATTATACAAATGAGTCAACTGTGATTACAACAAAAGTGAATATACATGTAATCACTACCTCAACAAAAGATATACAAAAGAGGACATGATCTGATCCCGGGGGCACCCTCCTCGGTCACCACCTGACTCTAATGTTACTCGCTACCTGAAATGAAAACAAACAAACATGCCTGAGTTCCCTGAAGGAACCCCGTATACCAAACCTTCTAAAATACAAAAAGGAATTAAAGACAATGCAATACAATGCACATGATCATCCACCTCGGGCCCACAATAATGCCCTCACCGCCTCCGCGACACCGAACCACTCCTGCCACTAGGGTCAAGTCAGTCCACCGCTGCCTCACAAGGGTCAGTCGACACCACTACTCCCCAAAAGTGCAGGAAGGAACCCCGGGTACACGCCGCCACCCCAGGAGCGAGTTAGCCCGCCGAATACACAACTCGGGTCAGACGATGGCTGCTGCTCCCCCAAGAGCCGCCAGACGCGCACCCTGTCGGAACATCCTCGGCCTACCGCTAAACCCTTTGAAACTGCCCAAGGTTTACGACACACATCCCTCACACCCCGCTCGGTAAGAGAGGCAACAGTAATACAATAATACGCCCTCGTCGAAGGTGAAATCCGTCGCTCTCAAAGCCGGTAATCAACCGTCGCCTCGGAGCTGGTAGTCGACCTATACTCAACGGATCGCGTGTGGATAAATCCACCAACTTGCGGCAGATCGGTCGACCGCTAAAAGCGCACCGGTCGACCGGTCTTCCACACAGTACTCAGTACTGTAGAAACAATAGCATCCGGTCGAACCACGCCAACCGAATTACCGACCAATCGGTCGAACAAAAGTCATCTAGCGGTCGACCGTTTGGATGGTCTACGCTATACAATTTTATATAATATATATATCCGATCGGTCGAACCAAGGGGTCGTTCAACCGATAACAGGACTTTCAGCATTTTGCCTAAGTGGTATTCGGTCGACCGGAACTGCTATACAGTTCGACCGAAACATCACAGGCACTCTACCGCTTAATTAAAATGCTCAGTCGGTTGACCGAAAGTTAAAGAGCGGTCGACCGTTTTGATGGTCAAAGCTCCCAACCGACTTAGCATCGAATAGATCGGTCGAACAAGGTTAAGGGCGTTCGACCGTTTAATAAGTCAAAACCCCAAACCGACCTATTCTCATTGTTTTTCGGTCGACCGGCTAAGTGGACTCGTTCGACCGATAACAACATCAACCCTTTTCCCGCACAAATCTAGCATAACGGTCGACCGTCCATAGACATCGTTCGACCGTTCGCGGGTGCAAAACAATATAATAATAGGATCAGTCGACTGCCCACATGCACCGGTCGACCGATCGTCGTCTTCAACCTCAGAAGGTTGCAATCCGACGGGGAATTCGACACCAACGTCGATCCCCAACACTCACAAAGCTCATGTGAGTTATAATGAAAATTTGACATACCTTTTAGACGGTTGTAGAAGCTTCCCAAGCTTTGGCAACCTCAACTCACTTCTTCTCCTCTTCTTCTTCTTCACTTCTTCTCTCCTTCTTCTTCTCCAAAGAATCACTTCTCTCACTCTCTGAAGAACACAAATGATCAAGAAAAACGTTTTTCCTTAACCTCAACCCTATTTATACAAGAATCCAAGTTTATCTTCAATTCACCTCCAAATCTTCCAATCAAAACAAGCCACCTCATGCTTCACTAATCAAGGCTTAATTAGGTTAATTAGGTTTAGTTTAGTTTAATTTAGGTGTTTAGATTAGGTTATTACAGTTTGTATGTCATTACACCTGAATTGATGATGCTTATGTTTATTTGACCTGTTAATTTAATTCATAATATCCACAATTAAGATTAACATTTAGATATGATTCCTGAGGAATTAAAAAAAATTGTTAACTTGTCCTTGTGTCACACTCTCAATATCGTGATTCTAATTATTTTCTCTGAATTTACTTTTTTGCACATTGTCCTGCTGCCTTTATATGCCAAATTACAGAAGTAAGTTTAATTCATTTTGTGAATGCTTTGCTTTTCAAAATTTAATCATATCTTGAGGTTAAAGAGATGGTAATTATGGGTAACTTTTGTTTGTTACATACAAGACCAAAGCCATCCTTAGGTTTTTAAAGTTTTTACAAGAAGATATCCTCTATCACTTTGTTTGCCATGTTCCTCTAAAGAAGAGTGATAATGAGAAGTCGTCCTTTCAGGATTTTAAAATTAAATTATTTTTCTTAACAATTTTATGGCTCTCTGATGTTATTAATATATGTCTTCATACAATTTATATATATGTTGTATCATATTTGAGCATAATGCATTTTACTATAGAATTTACATGTTACAATTGTCTATGTTGTATAGGCTTGTCGAGAAAATTCAGGAGTTGAAGTTAAATTAGCAACAATGATCCTAAATTGGAGTTGTCTTTATAACTCCCACACAAATGAGCAGGAATCAAGCGCACGGCGAGAGGCTTGAAACCACTAAAAATAACTACGGTTGACGAAATCTTGAGTGGAGTTTGTAATTCTGTAGATATTACAATGTCATGTCTTTGCCTGAGTGATATTATATGTTACACTTGCAATTTATTACTAAATGGTAATTTATTCTGCCGTTGAAGAAGTTGTGAACATGAACTTAATGAGAAAAAAATCAGGAAAGAGTAATTAACTATTTAGTAAATGGTGATATGTATTGCATTGTGTGTGGGTTTTGATTGATGGTTGCAGGATGATAAACCTTTATTAGATGTTGGGATTTTAAATACAAAAATCATTAGAAATTGTTAAAAATCTTTGTAACTGTGATGAGTGAATCCAAAAGATAACAATATGGGAAGGAATGTACAGAGCAAAAACAATTGATGCAGCTCAACTAACAAACAAGAGAATGGAAAACAATAATCTGCTAAGGAAGAAGTTGTAATCTCGAGGAAACCAACCATTAAACTAACTCTCAGATATGGAAAAGTACGACAAATTCTACGTGGGTATGTTGAATGTTAACATTTATGTATCATGACATTATGTGGTTTAGATTGTAATATTATTGAGATTAAAACAACAAATTTTCATTTATAAATTTAATGTGGTTTGAATTGTAATATTATTGAGATTAGAGTAATGAATTTTTATTTATAAATTTAAATGTAGTTATAAAGTTTTTCATATTTTTCAATGATAGACATAAACAACATAATCTATTTTATGACGAATTCTAAAGACAGAGAAAGAGATTGTGTTTTCTAGAGACATAAACATATTGTGTTTTCTGTAAATTACTTTCCCCGAGATTATGTTTTCTCCTTAGGGTCCTTATACACGGACGCGGGCGTCACGGACGCGCCCTACGTGGCTTCAAAAAGTGGATGAGTCAGCGTCTACTCGGATTGCCATGTCACGCTTTCCTTCCGAACGCGCCTCAAATTGTTTTAATTTTTTTTGACGGTTTTCGAAGAAGGACGGTTCGTTTCCAGATTAGACAGCGGCAGACACCCTACGAACGACGGTTCGGATACCGAGGAAGATAACATATCCAGAACAAAAGGGAGACTCTCGCTTTCTTTCTTTCTTACCTGTGAACGTAGGAAGCGCACCTGTGAAGCATTCCCGACTTTCTTTCCCTGTGAAGCGCACCTTGTAAACGATAATGGAATCTTCAACTCCGGCCGTCGATATCGAACACGTCCCAGAACCGGTGGGTCTCTAATTTTTTCTTTCCGTGGGTCGTTATTTTTTTTTGATGAACTTCCGTTTATTAAATTATTGGTTTTAGGGAACCACGTACTACTTCCGGGAATCACGATGCTCCTGGAAGGCCATCCGAAAGCAGTTTGACCGGATGAATAAGGTGGAGAAGGAGGCTTTCCGTAGCACCCCATTCGGTCACTTCCTAAACCTTCCTAACATTACGACGGACAACGAAATAGTCGGTTGGTTCGTCGAGCACTACGATACGGAGGAGGTGGGGCTGAGAATAGGATCAGGGGTAGTTCCCCTTACACCGGAAGACATCGCCCTAATTTTGGGGTTACGTACGCATGGGAAGGCCGTGGTGATGGAACCATTGCGCGTCCAGAAGCGAGACGGGGTGAACCTTGACAACACCCAACTTTTAGTTCATCTCATGGCAAACAGTACCATGGGCGAGACGGAGGAGTACGTTCGTCTCCTGATTTCTTTCATCTTCAACAATTTTTTGTTCTATGATGGAACGCTGCGACCGAAGGAATGGTTCATGCACCCTCTGAGGAACATCAAACGCCTAATCAGCTACGCATGGGCAAGTGCAGTTCACAAAACCCTGGTTGGAGGCCTCGAGAAAGCAAGTTTAGAACTGCAGGAGAGGAAAAAGGCAGGGAATTTCATAATGCGGCAGGGGAACGTCGAAGGTTGTGTTGCCATACTACACGTAAGTTTTTGTTCCTGCTTCACACTTCCTCTCTTCCTCTTTTTTTTGTTTTTGTTCTTTTCGGAAGACGATGTGTGTCTGTTCGGAATACGTTGTGAGTCTGTTCGGATTAAGTGGTGGGTCTGTTCGGATTAAGTGGTGGGTCCGTTCGGATTAAATGGTGGGTCTGTTCGGGTTAAGTGGTGGGTCTGTCGGGGTTAAGTGGTGGGTCTGTTCGGATTAAGTGGTGAGTCTGTTCGGAATAAGTGGTGCGTCTGTTCGGATTAAGTTGGGTGTCTGTTCGGATTAAGTGGTGCGTTTGTTCGGATTAAGTGGTGAGTCTGTTCGGATTAAGTGGTGCGTCTGTTCGGATTAAGTGGTGCGTCTGTTCGGATTAAGTGATGCGTCTGTTCGGATTAAGTGGTGGGTCTGTTCGGAATACGTTGTGAGTCTGTTCGGAATATGTTGTGAGTCTGTTCGGATTAAGTGGTGGGGCTGTTCGGAATATGTGGTGGGGTTGTTCGGATTAAGTGTTGGGTCTGTTCGGAATACATTGTGAGTCAGTTCGGAATACATTGTGAGTCTGTTCGAAATACATGGTGAGTCTGTTCGCATTAAGGGGTGGGTCTGTTCAGATTAAGTGGTGGGTCTGTTCGGAATAAGACGTGTGTCTGTTCGGAATAAGAAGTCCGTCTGTTCGGATTAAGTTGGGTGTCTGTTCGGTTTACGTTTAATGTATGTTCGGATTAAGTTGTCTTTCGAATATGAAGGTACGTTGGTATAGTAGTTCTCATTTTTTTCCTTTTGCATTTGAAGGTGTGGCTTTGTGAGAAATTTAAATTGGGGGAGCCCAGAACTGGAGTTTTCCCACGGATGAAAAGATGGACGGAGATGTTTGGGAAACGATTAACCCTGAGGAAATGGGAGGAACGTGGAATTACCTTACATCGAATTTACGACGGCACGTTCGACCTGATGGGGGCTCCATCAATGAGTGAAATGGAGCTGCAACTTATTGGTCCTGTTCGAAAGAGCTCAACTTCAACCGTCAGTTTGCCAAGGCTCCAACTGGCAGACTGCAGCATTCCATGCGACCCGCTGCTCCAAGAATTGGAGCTGAGTGAGGTGAAGACAAAATGGCTGAGGGCCGAAGCTGCCCTTAAGAAGGCCACAGAACAGGTACACGACCTCAGGGAAGAACTGAGGATTTCCCAGGAAGAGTGTGGGAGGCTCAGGAAAGATATTATATATCTTCGAGGGACAGGGACAACTGGAGTCCCTGGTGGGGAGAACGAGCGAGAGCAAGAGGAGGAGAATAGGAAGAAGAGGGAGGCGGAGGAAGAAGAGAATAGGAAGAGGAAGGAGGATGAAGAAGAAGAAGAAAAAAAGAGGAAGGAGGAGGAAGAAGAAAAGAGGAGGGAGGAGGAAGAAGAAAAGAGGAGGGAGGAGGAGGAAGAAGAAAAGAGGAGGGAGGAGGAAGAAGAGGAGGGAGGAGGAGGAAGAAGAAAAGAGGAGGGAGGAGGAAGAAGAGAAGAAGAGGAAGGAGGAGGAGGAACGAGAAAAGAAGAAGAGGAAGGAGGAGGAGGAACGAGAAAAGAGGAAGAGGGAGGAGGAGGAATGTGAGAGAAAAAGGGAGGAGGAAAGGAAGAAGGAAGAAGAGGAGAAGAGGGAGGAGGAGAGGAAGATGGGAGAAAAGAGGAAAATGCTGGAGAATGAGGAAGAGAAGAAGAAGAAGGAGAAGGAAGAAGAAAGAAAGGCCCAGATAGCAAACTGGGTCGCGAAAAGAAAACGCTCGACGGCCACCGTTGAGCAGCAGCTGAAGGAAGGCGAACATCTGGCCAAGAAGAATAAGAAGGAAGAAGAGCAAAAAAGAAAAGATAGAGCGGCTCAAAGGAGCCTGAAGAAAAAAAGGCCGGATGTTGACATGCCTGCATTGGGCACGTTGTCATTTGATGAGGTCAAAATGCTACTGAACCTGACCGAACCCAACAAGGACAATAGGGAGGTCATCTGGAGAGGCGATATGTGCAGTTTAAAACGCTCCGACCTGAAGGAGCTTATAACGCCTAGGATGGATATTAGCGATGAAACTATCGACGCTATGCTATCGGTGCTCGAAGAAAGACGCCACCCAGAAAAAGTTATATGCATATCCACATTCGAGTCGGGGCGAATTCTTGCAGGGCAAGGCAGAGAAGTTGATGATTTTATCCTCCCTAAAATCGTAGGTGCGTCTCCAACACAGACCGTGATCGCACAACCATGCTGGTCTTCAGGTCATTGGACACTGGTGGTTGTCTATGGCCCGTCCAAAGAGATTTTGGCATTCAACAGTCTCTCTAGGGAGCTAGGCGAAGGTGATGATCCGGAGCAGACTGTAGGCCAGCATGAATGTGCAGCAGCGGATGCGGCTGTATACTGGAGGGATCTACTCAAGGTCGACTGGCCCCTGAGAATCCTGAGGAAAGAGAGCCAACAACAACCACCGGGGAGCAACGATTGCGGCGCCTTCGTTTTATACTGGATAAGGTGCCTAATGTTGAATGTTGACCCTACGAAGGAGAAGGACCCCAATACCATCCACTCTATCAGGGGTGAATTGGCGGTCATGTTACTTAGGGATCGTCGGTCGTGTGTGCAGGTCTAAACAGACAAAGATATTTTTAGTTTTGTTTATTTTTTGGTTTACATGTACAAAATGTTTACATATTCAGTTCACAAACTATTTACATGTAAAAATACAAACATTACCAATGTCATTCTTAAGCTAACTTTATTCCGAACAGACAGTCTTCTTATTCCGAACAGACCCAACACTTAATCCGAACAGACGCAACACTTAATCCGAACAGACGCAACACTTAATCCGAATAGACTCACAACTTATTCCGAACAAACGCAACATTTAATCCGAACAGGCTCACTACTTATTCCGAACACAGTCTTCTTATTCCGAACAGACCCAACACTTAATCCGAACAAACGCAACACTTAATCCGAACAGACGCAACACTTAATCCGAACAGACTCACAACTTATTCCGAACACAGTCTTCTATTTCCGAACAGACACAAGTCAATCTGAACTGAACTTGTATAACAACCATTTACAGATCACAACGTATCAACAATTACAAGTTTCTTGGTTTTACAAGAACGGGAAAAAACACAAAAATGTAAATTAAGGAGGAAATTCCTCGTAATACAAACTCATGTCCCAATCGGAGAAATCAGGATCCGCGGGTTTTGGTGCTACTTCGTGAAGCAGCGAAGTAACCTTCATCTTCCACTTTCCCTTCTCTTGTTGGGCGTGTTTTTTATGGCTCTTTTTAATTATCTTCTCAGCTAAAGACACTCGACGTCTAGTCGGCGGTCTTCCTATACGTCTGACCTTTTCCGGATTAAGGACCGATGTACCCGAAGACTCAGGTTCATCAGGTCGAACCAAGTTTTGTGTAGTGTGCATACGTGCCTTAAGCATTTCAATACACTGCACGACCTCAATATACCTTTTGTGGGAGATGAAGGCTTCCTGTGCGATCCAAACGGCACGACCCATGATGTCGTCGTGACGACGTAGCGCATCCTTCGCCATTACACCATCGTCTGGGTACGTCTTATCTCGATAGCTCCTTCGAATATCCTTCCGACATCGATTAAGGATGTAAGAGTCTGGAAGCAATGCATTAGGATTCAAGCGTGCAAGTACAACAAAAACGTGGCAGCATAGAAGCCCAACGTGCTGAAACATTCTGCAATCACATGTAAAATTCATGGATGTGTTTTGTACTAGGAAACGTTTCGACAGTAGCTGCTCACCAGCCAAAACACGTTCAGATACCTTGTACTGGAATGTTTCATTCGTATTGAACTCCTCCGTTATATCGCAGTATATCATCTTCCCAATTTGTAACTGCACTTTTTTGAAGACCCCTACGGTATACAACTCGCTCAACTGACTCTCGAATGGATAAATTGAAACCAACTGGGGTTTTTTATGAAGACAATCAAATTCTGATTGAGCTTCCTTCTCGTACTTGTGGCGGAGCGCAAGTTCGTATTGTTGAACAAACTGCTTAAGGGTGGTCTTCGAAGTAAGATACTTGTCGAAGAAGGCGTTCATACTCTCGCTCCTCTGAGTAGATGCCATTCCCGCGAAAAAAAAATCACCAATAAATGCAGGGATCCACGACTCTCGGATTGCATAAATGGATTTGAGCCAGCTGTGGTTCTGCAGGTCAAAATCAAGAAGGAAACCCTGCCAATTACGATCAAATTCTGCTGGGGTTTTGGAATCATATACAATCAATTTCAGATCAAATAATATGTGATCCCGATACTGCGTCGGCAACTTCACGGGAGCTTTGTTCATTATGTGCCATATACAGAATCTGTGTCTTGAATCTGGGAAGACATTCCTTACAGCAGCAGTAATGGCACCACATTGATCTGTTATTATAGCTGGGGGGTATATCTGCATAAGGGACCCAATTAGAAAGGAGTGAGACATTATTCCGAACACAGACTTCTTAATCCAAAACAGACAGTCTTCTTATTCCGAACAGACACAACACTTAATCCGAACAGTCAGGCCACTTATTCCGAACAGACACAACACTTAATCCGAACAGTCAGACTTCTTATTCCGAACAGACAGACTACTTATTCCGAACAGTCAGACTTCTTATTCCGAACAAACACAACACTTAATCCGAACAGTCAAACCACTTATTCCGAACAGACACAACACTTAATCCGAACAGTCAGACTTCTTATTCCGAACAGACACAACACTTATTCCGAACAGAACGAACACTTAATCCGAACAGACTCACAACTTAATCCGAACAGAACCACCACTTATTCCGAACAGACCGAACACTTATTCCGAACAGACCCACCACTTATTCCGAACAGACTCACAACTTATTCCGAACAGACTCACAACTTATTCCGAACAGACTCACAACTTATTCCGAACAGACACAACACTTAATCCGAACAGACACAACACTTAATCTGAACAGTCCGACCACTTATTCCGAACAGACACAACACTTAATCCGAACAGTCAAACTTCTTATTCCGAACAGACACAACACTTAATCCGAACAATCCGACTTCTTATTCCGAACAAACGCAACACTTAATCCGAACAGAGAGACTTCTTAATACGAACAGACAGACTTCTTATTCCGAACATACACTCTTCTTATTCCGAACAGACAGACTTTTTATTACGAATAGACAAACAAAAAAGAGGAAGATATGAAGAGGGAAGAAGGAAAAAAACTTACCGTTCATGCACGACAACCAGGTTTGGAACAACCATATGTAATTTTCAGTAGTCTCATAGGACAGCAAAGCGCAACCGAGCAAAACTGATTCGAAATAGTGATTGACTCCTACAAATGGGGCGAATGGCATGTCGTATTTGTTGGTAATGTAGGTTGTGTCGAAACATATTGCGTCTCCAAAGTATGAATATGCAGCTCTAGAACGACTGTCAGCCCAAAAAACGTTGCGTAGTCTTCCTTCGTCATCCATATCTATTACATAAAAAAACATGGAATCAATCTTCTGCATCCTAATGAAATAGTCCTGAAGAGCTTGTGCATCACCAGGTCCCATCTTCAAATTTCTGACTTGGTTTACAACATTCCTGCAAACAGGAACCAGTAAGACCAGGCGCAAAATGTTCAACTTCAATTATGTTAGACGGAAAGAACACAAACCTTAAATCCCTTTCGTTGAAAGTCAATTTGTCATAACCTCCAGCCTCGACCACAAGAGATTGCATGGTCTTAGCAGCCGATATCCCAGCTTCATCATTAACCGATATCCGTGCTACGACGGCCTCAGGGACGGTTCGTTTTTGCCTGAGAAATCGCATTTGCTCCGGGTCAAGCATGAGATGGTTATGGTTAAGATCCACAAAGTTAACGTTGTAACCCCTTGCTGTGTTTCCGGATACCCTTATCCGAGCAGTGCATTGTACTCTGCTGGATAACCTAGGCTTCAATTTTCCTTGCCCTTGGTCCGTTGGTGCGGTGCCCTCCTTGGAGCAAGTCAGCGTGACCCGTATAACAACACCACGATCGTAATGAGATTGTCTTGTCTTAACGCCAAAACCACAATAATCGGCATAGGCCACGTAAAATGTTTTGGCTTCTTCGAAAGAGGGGAAAAACATCCCCTCATGGGGAACGTTTGATGGCTGCTCCACTAGGGAAGGCACGGGAACGATTTCCATTTGAGTACAGAGGAATGACCACAGAAGAGAAGGGAAGGAAAAAGGAAGAGGCATCTTGAGATTGATAACAAGTCTTCTGTGCCGTGTAGGAGCGCCGAGCGCCAAAATGATGAAGGAAGAGAGTGATTTGAGTCGCATTAATGAGGGATGGAGGGAAGGATGGTGGAAATGATGACGGTACGAAAATAGAGGAATAAAAAAACAAAAAACTTTTCATATCTCATCGCGCCAACTAAGCAGCGTCTGCTGAGTGGACTGGCCACATCAGCGCGCGTCCCGAACGCGCGCGTCCACTAAACATTTTCCTTCTCCTTATTTCCGTTTCACTGAAATTTATTTTGAGAAGCTTTCCGCGCGACTAACACGCAAGGTAAGAAAGAACGGAAGGGAAGGAAAGGGTTTTGGAGAGATGGGAGTGGAGTTGCCGGAGAAGGAGGCGTGGGTGCTGAGAGGGCACGAGGGTGCTGTTCTGGCCGTCCGATTCAACTCGGACGGGAACTACTGCCTGAGCTGCGGCAAGGACCGGACACTTCGGCTCTGGAACCCCCATCGCGGCATCCACATCAAGACCTACAAATCCCATGGCCGCGAGGTCCGCGACGTCCACGTCACCTCGTAAAGTTCCCATTTTTTTCTTTTTCTACTTAAAAATTGGATTTTTATGGCTCAAAGATGGATATATGGAGTGGGTCAGTCTTAATGGTTTCAAGTCCAAATTAAAGGTGAGATCTTTTGTTGTTCTTAAGGCTCAGATCAGATGTGGTATTTTGTCTTCCGCAGGGACAATGCTAAGTTGACCTCATGTGGCGGTGACCGACAAGTTTTCTACTGGGACGTGTCGTCTGCCCGCGTTATCCGCAAATTCCGCGGTCATGATAGTGAGGTCCGTTGCGTTTTATTTGTGTTCGCATCTCATTTCTTCTTTTACGTTTCTGTTGCAAATTAGATTGTTGGGCCGGTCGTATATTGATTGATTTGAACATTGCTTGGATTGATGTTGAAGGTGAAAAGTTGTTTTTCCCCGATTGGATTGTTAGGTATAGTTATTAGCAAAACGATTATTCTTTGTCTCCAGATTGTGGAGGTGTTCCATGTTTTGACCAGATGAATTTAGTGTCTTGGACATTGAGTGGAAAAGTGCAGCCGAAACTATTGCTCAAATGATATTTAGGACCACAAATCATTTGTAAGCTTGCGTAAGACAGTGGCACCTGTTATTGCTTTTATTAGTTTGTTCTGCTATTGATCTTTTTATACATGCAGAACCGTCATAATAAATTTATCTGTTAATCTGTCTGAAATAGATTTGAGGAGTTATTATTATAGTTGGATATTTTGTCAGGAATTTTTATTTTCTCAACGAGTATACGAGAGCTTTAAGCATGCTTGTTGCAGGTTAATGCCGTTAAATTCAATGACTACGGTTCTGTGGTAATATCCGCTGGATATGATCGTTCAGTAAGGGTGTGGGACTGCAGATCTCATAGCACCGAGCCTATCCAGGTGTGATCTCATCTTCGAACCTGGAATTTATTTCTGGTAGTTCTTTCTTTTAAGATGATACAAAACATATCAGTTATGGTACAGTTTTTGTGTGATAGGTCATTGATACTTTTACGGACAGTGTGATGTCTATTTGTTTGACAAAGAGTGAGATTATTGCCGGTAGTGTTGATGGAACTGTGCGGACCTTTGACATTCGAATCGGTAGGTAGGTACAAATATTATCAGCTGATCGTGGGTTTTTATCAGTGTTTATGCTGATTTTGGTCCATAATCTGAACAATGCATTTTCTGGATTCACTAACATAGCTTAATTTACTCTACTACCGGTTTTAAAATTTTGTTTTCTTTGCATGACAGAGAACTCGTGGACAACTTGGGCCACCCTGTGAATTGCATTTCGCTGTCAAATGATGCCAACTGTGTGTTAGCAAGTTGTTTGGATTCCACTATACGTCTTGTTGACAAGTAATGTACTCAATGAGATTGCTCAAAATTATACTGATCAGGTTTTGTTAAATCTACTTATGGTTTCTTAATTACAATAGGGTCTCCGGGGAACTTCTCCAAGAATACAAGGGTCACATGTGCAAGGTGCGTGCATAATTTGCAGCACAATCATAGGATGTTATACATTTGTTTCAATGGTGTTCTTGGTGTCAACATTTTTCAACCGAGGAAAACTCAAATACTTGGCAATGACAATACAGAACAGTGCAACCTGGCCAGTGCAATTTATTTGCCAATGCAGCAACTAGGCTCTCTAGATGGGTTTTTTGTGAATTTCCATTGAAGCTGCATATTTTTGAACCTACATAAAGGAGGATAAAACTGAATGATTATGATCAATTGACAGAAGTTGTTGCCCATTTCTACCACGAACTTCTAACTTATAGTTATAGGTTTAGGTTTGTGGCTTGATTGGAATTGCATATTAGTATCATAATATTCTTCTCTGTAATTTATTTACCGCCATTTACAGTCATACAAGATGGATTGCTGCCTTACCAACACTGATGCTCATGTTACTGGAGGATCTGAAGACGGTTTTATTTACTTCTGGGACCTAGTAGACGCATCTGTGGTGTCAAAATTCCAAGCACACTCATCAGTGGTATTGTCTTTCAAACTTTCTGTGACTGTACATCCACTTTCAGACTTTCATCACTTCATTTTTGTTGAGCTAAATAACCAAGGTTACCTAGCATATCATGACTATTTTGTAGAAGTTGCATAGCTATATTGGTTGATAAAACTATGACGATATCAGTTCTTTAATTTGAAAATATCAACTGAATGGTTGTTAGCCTTATGTTTTCATACATCAAAAAGATTTAGAGGATTCCAGCAATCACAATCAGCATGCCACATTGAGTCCCATAGATTCTTCGATTTAGAGGATTCCAGCCACCACAATCAGCATGCCACATCGAGTCCCATAGATTCTTCGGTCTATTTCATATTAATTTGCTACGTGAAGTGTGAAGTCAGTCTTCTCTACGTAACTCTTAAAATGTTGTATAGTGATTAACATTATCGCACTCCTGAAGCAAAAAAAATTCTCGTGCATTGACGGTCGATTTCAGGTGACAAGTGTGAGTTACCACCCAAAAGATTGTTGCATGGTAACATCGTCTGTGGATGGAACTGTTCGGGTATGGAAAACATGATCCCTGGTACTCTGTGTTGGCACTCCAATCTGTGCTTCTGAGCTAATCGACGTGACCCAGTTGGCCAAGCATAGGAGTTTTTTGTTTTGTTTTGACAAGGACGAGTTATATTCAAGTCCTACTTTCGTAGACTTGAATGTGTCTTGCTCCGAACATCAGGAGAACTGGTTTGGATCATCCTTACTCCGAGCAGCCTTTGTTCTTCGACGCCATCCTACTTTGCGGCGTTGGCATGCATTTGTTTACTGTATTGAGAGCTGTTTTTGTACTTATTATTCCGTTGTTCGACAAGGGGACAAACTTACCTTGAACAAATGAAGTCCATTCGCAAATTTATTGGTCACCGCTTTATTGTTGTGAAAACTCTTGATTATATGAATTGCATTCTGTTTGTTTTACAGTTTCCAGATGTAAATCCAACTTTTGATCAAATCCTGCATATACTTTGGTTTTGGTGATGAACAAGGCCTGAACTTTTGGTAATGTTGGTTGTCCTAGATTTTTTTGTTACGTTTGCATGTCCTTATTTGCATGCAAGTGCCAATGATGGAAGAGGAAAAGAGGATCTACGCCTTATTTTTGGAATTTGCCATTAAAGTTCTTAAGCCCAAGTATCTAGATGAAGTACTACAAGTGGAATTTGAGCAGGAAGTCCATGTATTAAGGTGGTACACTTATCAACTTGCTGGCAGGGTTGTTGGTTTAGACTGTTTAGTTCTGCTAAAAAATTAGTTACAACATAATTTATCTACTTGCATTTCCCCTTTTAGTTTTGTGCATCTTATATGTTGTTGTAGATTGATAAACAAAAAAAAGCTTGTTATACATCTCTCTGAAATTATTGGGTATTGCGTGATTGCTTGGCTCTTCAAATTTCCTCATACATGTTTGAGAAATTTATTTTACAATCTAAAAGTCAATGCTTTGTTGCATTTCAATTTTTGTTTCCATTCATATTGAATATCATGATTCATGAATGTTGGTCCTCGTTTGATCCACTCAAAGCCTTCCATCATGAAAGTGACAGGTGAAATTATCTTTTTGGCACAATTGCATGAATGTTGCTATTGCAAGTCCTATATTGATGCTACTGTTGAATTGTCTTGTATAAAATTGTACTTAAGCACCTTGACTATATTTTCAGCAAATACCACTTTTTTCTAGATGTGTCGTAACTTTGAAAAATGGTGATCATATTCATAAACCATCAAATTTACCACCTTGTTAATGCATATATATTATTGGGACTTTCTCATTTCAGTAGGCAGATCCAACATGAGAATATTGTTCGATTTATTGGTGCATGTACAAAACTTCCAAAGTTGTGCATTGTAACAGGTACGCTAACATCCACGCCTTGCTACTTATGTTTCAGTTTTTTTAACCACCAATTTTCATAAGTGAACCCTGGGAGATATTTTACGTTATCATCCTAGATCCTCATGCGTTAGAATGTTATAAAAACGAGTTTATAACTAACTAGGCTAGCAATTTATAAGCAGTTCTCTGTCTCAGATTCCCTTACTTTCCTTTCACGCCCGCAGTCGTAGATGTTTGTGATCACTGCTACGACTCTACCTGTGGGTTTGCTTGTGTTTCTTTTGATTGATTACAATATATTTCTTGTTTGGGATTGACTGCTTTACAGCTGTTGCGTGATATTTTCCTTGAGAATCTAGAAAATGAATTTTTAGAAGATGAACCCATTGTAGTTAACGAGAATCAATCAAGTAAAAGGAACATATTTTCCGGTTGTCTAATTACTTATTACCTTCTTATCATGTTAAACTTTGAAGTATCCATATTTGTTCATTAAAAGTTATAACAGAATGGCTATTTCTGGCTGACTCCATCAGGGATCATTTTCTGGTGTCGTAATTGTAACTAAAAGCTGTATAAGGGCTTTTATTTTGCAAAGTATTCCCTCCGTCCTATTTTGTTTTTCTTACTTTTCATTTTGGGGTGTCTCAATTTAATCTTCTCATTTGACCAAAAAAACTAAAATGCCCACTCAAAACCTGAAGACTTACTATGTTCTCGCTTTCAGTAGTTCCCCTGATCAAACTAGAGGTTTCTCTCATAACCTCAACCTTGCGGCCTCCCTATTTCTTCTTTCCACCATTCTCTCCTGTCTCTCTTTCAACATTCTCAGTCTCCCCGCTTGTGTCTGCAAGCATGACAACGAACCCTGCCCAATCTATAACATGCGAGCCCGTTGTTTTTCACCCGCTTGTGAATGAGTCAAATCCAGTTGATTTTGTTGTCCACGACATATGAGGCCAAGACGCTTTGTAGCGACGTCGAGGATGATGTCACAGATTTGGAGGATGATGTCGACTCATACTACCCTAAGCTCTTTCCACGACGACAATAATTTTTCAACAAGACATTCAAGCTTTTTTATCCATGCGCAAAGGGATTGCTTGAAAAATAGTGGTGGTTTGCTCCTTTATCCCTCTCCTCCTACCTCTGCCTTTTGGATTTTTTGAGATTAATTTGACCAAATGGGCCAAAATAGGATTTCTGGTTGGTACAAGTTGTTGGTGTTTGTTTTGTATGTGGGTTTGCGATTTGTTAGGGGTTTTTACTGTTTGCTGGGGGTTGTGATTTGCGTGTGTTATTTTATTGTTTACTTTTGTAATTTATGCCAAAGCGAGGGTTGTTTGAAGCGAAGTAAGAGTTGTTACAGTAGGAAAATGACAACTTGTTACATTACTACCATCAATTTGTAATAAAATGTTGGAGGTAAAACAACACCACTTCAAAAATTTGCATTACCCAAAATAACAACCGTACATAAAAATGTGAACAAAAATGTTTCCTGTCAATCTAGTTGCATAAATTATTTACAAACTTACACTAAAATGACAACAAAAGTATTCCTGCCCATATGCTTCCACTAGTTAGTTACAAAATGTTCTTCACAAATGATCTGACTAGCATCTACAACCCCCTCACTTAATGCTTTATATGTTGCTTCCACCATGTTTATTTCTATGGTTCTTGAGATTGGTAGCATGTCTTATCTATCAAGTGCAACTTTGCCTATATGTGAAGGATTGTATGCATTACTTCATTTTAAGTTGATCACCTCAGCAATGCATAAAATGCAGAGACAACCATATATTGTTGAGTGCATATGGATGTAAATCATCAAATGATTATTGACAAACCTGAACCAACTCAAAAACAGTTGAATGAGCTGATTCCTGCTATAGTGATTGAATTGCCCTGAAATATTCCAAGTCTAGGATATTTAAATCTAGACTATTAGATGGTTGGCATGTCAATTGTATGTCCTACACATTTGCTGTGGCTGCTTGAATGAAATCTAGTGGAAGTTATGTCTATTTTAAGTAGAGAGTTTGTCTATTTTAAACAGATGTTCTGTCTATTTTAAGTAGAAAGTCCGACCATTTTAAGTGGAGGTTATGTCTATTTTAAGAAGCGAGTCTGTCCATTTTAAGTAGAGATTTTGTACACTTTAAGTAGAGATTCTGTCCATTTTAAGCAAAGAGTGTTCATTTTAAGTGGAGGTTCTGCCCATTTTATTTTAAGCAGAGAGTTTGTCCATTTTTAAGTAGATGTTATGCCCATTTGCATCTCTGGCCTTGTAGAAGCGATAATTTTTCTTAAGGTAGTAATACCATTTTTTTCAAGCTATTCATTTTCCAGATTCCGGAGACAATTACTTCTTTAACGTGAAGGGTTTCTCTCTTTCTGGCTTTCTGCGTAGGAAATGATGGTGCATTTTCCTCTGTACCTTCAGAAGCAAAAAGGTACACTTTCTTGTGGGGGAGCTGAACATACAACTTATTCATATCCCTTTTCTCTTATATGATGCTTTAAACAAAATTTATGGTAGCTTCCTTTCAATTCCACTCTCACCTCTTGTCTATGAGTACAAATCTGACCGGAATAGGTTGTCATATCTAAACAATACATTTTTTAAAGATTAATCTGTAAGATATCACTTGTCATCATAATACTACTACTCTATCTGTGATCTACATACCTTCTGGCTTCTAACTTGTTGCAAAATCAACAGAATGTTTTTCATCTTAATTCATGTCAATGTCAGATTCATACAAGAAGATATTACATCTGATATATTGCAAGAAATGGATATCAGATAGGAGGTTCCTCTGATTCCTTCTCAAAATTAAGTAGAAAACCGAAAAGATACATAATTCAAGATTTGCTTAAATCTAAAAATACCATATGAACTGGTTCTGTTATCTCTCTCTTCCAGTACAAGTAGCTGGAGAGGTGTATGTATAGTAGAAAACAGAACGTCAGTAAAGCACCTCTGGTTCTTGCTTTATTGGATGGTTATCTCCTCAGCCAAGTGATGAGGAGGAATTTCTTTAATGTCGGCACTCAAGATCATCTGCACATACTGCAATTATCTTGTCATCCTTCTCGCCTTGTTGGTCACAAAAAAATTAACATCAATTAAGAAAAGCAGGTTTATAACTTAATGCTGTTGTTGGACTTATGGAAGACCTGATCAATCATGGGCATGAGACCAATGGCACGGGCTCGAAGAAAACAACCAAGAACTACTGGTTCCTGAAGAAAATAGACAGAAACAAGGTAAACGACTGGGAGCTTTGATTGAAATCTAGTCCATTGACGAAGCAGAATTATGATTAAAACATCCATAGGGTTGATATCTAGTTGATACCTGCATTATGACTAAAACATCCATAGGCTCGTTGTCCTCGCAAAGTGTTCTTGGGATGAAGCTATAGTTGTGGGGGTAAACAACTGAAGCATATAGGATCCTATCGACCTGCAATGATCCACATCAAGATGGATGATCAATACACAAATGTAAAAAAGAGAGAAGAGGATGTCGGAAGACCAAATCTGTCTATTCATGCATGCATACCTTAATCAGACCTGTTTTCTTGTCAAGTTCATACTTGACTTTGCCCCCTTTTGGAATTTCCACAACCTGAACAACCCAAACAAAAACCAGAAGAAATTTCAGAAGAATTCACGATATCATGGTTTTGGCTCAATTTTTGATTCAAGAGTGATGGAAGTAGGATGTCGGAGCTCGAGGCAATATAAGTAGGATGTGGATGGAAGTTAGATTTGGAGTAACTAAAGGAGGTGAGTTTAATTAAATGGTGTAATCAATCGTCCATCAAATTTAGATTGGACGGAGTTTAACAATGTCAATTACGGGTGCACTATTCAATGAGTTGTGGGAATCACGTGATGTAAAAAAATCACAAGTTGTTAAACATTACATAGTAGTATAAAAACATATATCAAGTACATTCATCATACTCAAGTTTAGATCATAAATAACCATACATGGGCTATCCCCACCCGCCATGCTTTCTCTTTGACACGTCAGCTTACCAAACCCATTTCAAAAAACTCTTAACCACATGGGCTACCCCATCCACCCTACATCTTTTTACATCCACGTCATTTTGAGATTAATCTTGAGTAAAATAAATAAAAAAATCAAAAAAAATTCTACAAAATCAAAACAAATAAAAAACTTATTTTCAGAAAAAATATCTAGAAAAACAATTTAAAACGAATTTATAAATATTTTCAACAAATAACAATTTTTTTTTTTTTTCCAGACCAACGGGAACATGTACTCCCAACCCAACAGGACATCCGGGTGTCCATTCAGGAGCTCCGACGCCGAAGAGGCACCCTCCTCTTTAACACTGCCCTTAAGTCGGATTCATGACACGGTGACTACTCAAAATCAGAACGAAAATTCGGAGTCTATCCTTTCGATTCGATTCGTAATTCGTAAGTTTAAAATTAAAATGGCGGTGACATCATCAAATCCAATCCCTGACGACGCCAAACCCTAATCTCTCTTCTCGATCCCCCAAACCACCCCCGCCCGCCATCGTCTCTCATCTCATCTCCTCTCCTCTCCAGACTCAAGGTAAGCTCTCCTTCCTTCTCGATTCCCCCCAAAGATCCGATTCTTACCTTCCCAGGCTTCTCCCTCGCCCACTTCTCGCTCAGGAGGATCGAGATCGGGCCGAAATATTTCATCTTTTTGCCGTTTCTCCAAAGTGCAGGAAGATGTCGGAGCCTTCGAAGGTGATCCACGTCCGCAACGTCGGTCTCGAGATCTCCGAGGTCGTTTTTCCTTCGGCTTGGGTTTTCTCTTTCGAGATCGAGTGCTCGATTTGTAATTTTATTTTTATTTTTTTGACTTGTGTTGCAGAATGATCTTCTCCAGCTTGTGCAGCCGTTCGGCGTCGTCTCGAAGCTCGTAATGCTTCGAGCCAAGAATCAGGTAAGGGTTGTCTTTTTGGTGATCGGTTTCGTTGTGATTGGAGGCTTTTGGTTATTAAAGCTTTTCTTTTATGTGTTTGCAGGCTCTTCTTCAGATGCAAGACGTGTCTTCCGCCGTCAATGCTCTGCAGTACTATTCAGGCATCCAACCCAGCATCAGGTTTGTGTGATCGTATCTATACTGTTATAATTGTGACGATGATGATTCGGTCTCGTGAATTCTTACATGACAAAGTATGATGGTTTGAAATATCAGCATTGTCTACAATTTTCTAGTTTTCAAGAAGTTGGTTTGCAACTTCAAAATGCTTCCATTTGAAAAAATAATTGTCATTCCCTTTCATCCTTGCGTTGTGAATTGATCATTTGATTGTTTCGATGTCCTACTATGAAGTTGGTCGTGGTACTGTTTTTCCTTTTTTGGTGTTATATATTAGTCCCTTTGGTAACTTTACAGGGGAAGGAATGTTTACATGCAATTCTCTTCACATCAAGAGCTGACGACAGATCAGAATACACAGGCACGCAGAGACCAGGTTTGTATTCGAGGAGATGTCATTAGCCACAGCCATGTTGTTCCAGTTGTTTTAGCATGTTGCCGTCTAAATACTTGCGTTGGATTTGTCAAACTCTCTTTTCGTGTTTTTTGATTTAGTAAGTTACCATTTTTAACTAATATATAACTATATAAGTTTCTCTTCATAATAGTTATTTTTTATTGTTAGTATATTATACTTGTTCCCGTATTCCTTGACGGGTTCTCCAGTATGGTCTCTTCCTATGGAAAATTATGTTGAAATTTACTTCGTTCTGGTAACTTGGTAGTTATGCATGCGGATGGATCTTTTGTTGACCTGGAGATCACTACTTGATCTCCAGGTCTAGACCACCTGTTTAATTCATTGATCAAACTAAAATTGAATACAGTACTGCAGTAGAGGCATTAGACCATTACCCTTGAAGATTTCAATACAATTATTGGGATGAAATTGATTTTTTTCCGTGTCACACCCAAAAAGAGTAATTGAACCATGAAAGTTTTCTAATCAGGGAAGACATAGGATTTCTATTTCTTACAGGCTAAAGAATGTCGCTTCTACTGTTCTGTATAAGCACGTAAATGGACACTCTGTGGCTCTGTGCTACTGAGATGAGCTATGTGAAACTGGGAAATGAAGCATCTTTTGGTTTAAGTTAGTATGCGATCATTCTCTCCAGGTTAAAATAGAATGAAGTTGATAAAAGTGCCGATTGGAATATTTCCTTGACTGCCGATAAAGAAAAAGAATATTTCCTCAACTTTAAATTAGTTTGTACTCTTTCCCAATAAAATTTAGAAGAGCTTGAATTAAAAGATTTGAGAGTCATTGTTTACTGTTTTATAGTTGCTGGGATTTTTTCTTCATTCATTCTGATTTTTTAGACTTTCACTGACACTCAATTTAGATAAGATAGTTGTATGAAAGATCAATGCTTCGCAGGAAATTGGATTGATCTTTTTTGTTCTTTATATTCATCTTATAAAATGCTGCAATTGAAAATATTCCTCTTCCCTTTCCATTTCCTTTTCTTCTATGGAATGTCTTTCTCCCCTATTCATTCTTCTCTCTCTCTTACTTTCTATGTATCTCTGCTGTGGGACACACACTCAGGATTCAGAACCCAACAGAATCCTCTTAGTTACAATCCACCACATGCTCTATCCTATTACAGTAGAAGTGCTGCATCAAGTCTTTTCTCCTCACGGGTTTGTCGAAAAGATCGTCACCTTCCAGAAGTCAGCTGGTCAGCTCATCCAAGTTTCTTTTTTTTGATTTTATTATTGTCTTCTGGTCTTGTACTGGAGAATATTCTTGGTGTCTGATTCTTAATTAAGTATGACTTTAGCATTGGTATCAATGTCCGATTACTAGTACATTCAATGGTATGGTAGCATTGGGACGCCTGGCATGTTTATTTTGTATTTGTTTGTGGGGGACATTTGCAGGTTTTCAAGCTCTCATCCAGTACCAATCTATGGAAAGTGCTGTTCAAGCAAGAAGTGCATTGCAAGTATGTGGATCTGTCTCTGTTTAGATCTGTGCTGAAACATTTAATCAAAAACTTCTCCCTCTCTCTTTTCAGGGTCGCAATATTTATGATGGCTGCTGTCAGCTTGATATTCAGTTCTCCAAGTATTGTTTTTGTCGTAATTTTTCTTGTTAGTATTGTTTTCAGCCTTCTGCTAAGTTGCTTAACGCCCGTTGTTGAAAATGCAGTTTAAGTGAGCTTCAAGTGAATTACAACAATGACCGGTCCAGGTAAATCTTGCTGTATCTGCAACTTATTTTTATCCTCAAAATTTATGACAAATTATTCATGGTTTTTACTCCAGTGGAAATGTCAGTGTCGAAATTAAACGTTCATCCTATCAGTTTGCTTGGTGCTATGCAGGGACTTTACAAATCCTTCATTACCTACAGAGCAGAAAGGAAGATCTTCACAGCAGGTACGCAGCCTTTCCGCAGTTAGTTTTTATTCTTCAAATAAACATTTTCAGCTTTGGCATGAAATAAGATTTTACTTTCATTGGTTCTTCACTACAGCATGGATATGGAGATCCCGCAGCTCTTTATGGCAGGACAGGTCTTTTGCTGAATATTACTTTACATTTTGTCACTTCTGTTTGATATTTCTCTCATCATGTTTCTAACCTGATTTCTTTCCTTTTACTTTTTTTGTGTGCAGTTGGATATCCACAGGTTGGTAATGGTGTTTTTCATTCCTCTCTGAAATGAGTCTATATGTAAATTTATTATTTTGCGGCATTGGGTTTATGTAAGATCTCATTGATGATCAATCTTCTTGGGTGGGTCCTGTCACCAGATGACTAGTGCAGCAGCCGTGGCAGCTGCTTTTGGTGGAGGTTTGCCTCCTGGAATAACCGGCAATAACGACAGGTGCACCATCCTAGTCTCTAATCTAGATCCTGATGTAAGCCCTCCTCCCCATCTTCCTCCTTTTCTTTCCTTATTCTTCTTTTCTGTGTCGAATTTGCATTTTATAACATACTTGATTTTGCTACACCTCAGAAAATTGATGAGGACAAGCTTTTCAACTTGTTCAGTCTTTATGGCAACATTGTAAGAATCAAACTTCTGCACAACAAGCCAGATCATGCTCTTGTCCAGATGGAAGATGGGTTTCAGGCTGAGATGGCTGTGCATTTTTTGAAGGTTGGATTACAGTACATGTTTGTTGATATCAAACCTTCTTCCTTAAATATTAGCTTTCTGATAGGTGTGTTGTAGATCAGCGCTTGGTTTTGCACATTGATTGCATGTTGTCTATTCTGAATATTTTTCTGTTTCCCTAGATAAGAGCTTGTTTCTTTTGGTTCCCTTATCATTTAATTCCCCTTGTAGTCTGAAAGACGGTAGCATAAAATACTGCCTGATATGATCCATACTGTGCGCAAATATGATATTCCATCAACCTAGTATATTCCTGGACTTAATCAATTTTCAAAAATCCTATTTATGTTGAAGAGTTTGAGATATCTAGTTGGAAAATGTTTTCAAGATCAACAACCATTGACATAGTTATATGAAACGGTTGTCTTTTGTTACAGGGAGCCATGCTATCTGGGAAGCCTTTGGAGGTTAACTATTCAAAGCATCCAAATATCACTCCAACACCAGATGCCCGAGACTATTCAGGATCCAACCTCAACCGCTTCACTCGCAATGCTGCAAAGAATTACCGCTACTGCTGCAGCCCAACAAAAATGATCCATATTTCTTCACTGCCTGAGGAGGTTGTTGAGGATGATATCATTTCCCATCTAGAGGAACATGGCACCATTGTAAACACTAAGCTTTTTGAGGTAAATGGGAAGAAACAAGCCTTGGTTCTTTTCGATAACGAAGAAGAAGCAACTGAGGCTCTCGTGTGCAAACATGCCACAACTATTGATCGGTCTGTGATCCGTATATCGTTCTCACAGTTGCAGAGCATCTAGGTCTTGAAACCGAGCTGGAAGTTGAAATTCTCATCTTTGTTTGTCAATTCCTGCATTGTAATCCTCTAGAACTCTTAAGTTTGATGTTTTAATTTATGGTTTCAGTGTGGACCCTGATATATGCAATACAATGGGTCTGTTATTGGCAGCCTTTTATCTGCTATTATTTGTTCACTCGTGCAGTTCATTTGGGATTTCCCAAATTCAATGTAAGATGCTTGATGTTTGTCATGGTTATGTTTTTTTAAAATCATAACAAGGGAGTTCTATCCATCCTTTAATTATCCTCTGCTTTTCATGAGGGGTTTTCCCTTGATTGATGTTGTAATAGTCTGTTACTGAAGGAATAATTATCTCAATATTAGATGAAGGTAGAGTGTGATCTTTGTTTTTGTTGGTAATCAGAAATTTAGTTACTGAACAACATATTCAGATCGGAATCTGTATTGTATTGATGGGAAAAAGGTACTTTCATGAGTACTGGTGCAGATTTGAAGAACCAGGTTATCCCAGTGACCAATTTGAATTGTGCAAAACCTGGCTCTCCGATTCAACTCTGGTTTTCAGTACTATGAAACATCGGAAGATGTTCTTATGAAACAATTGAAGGAAGTGAAGCAGCAGCAGTGGTAATAGCAGAACCCTGTCGTGTGGTAGGAAAGAATTCCCAGGGTGGCCCGAGTGGTGCATTTTGAGGGAAATTGAGCTTTGCTCGGTTTCCTCGGAACCGCAATGCGGCTCTGTCATAGGCTTCAGCTGCAGCTTCAGCGGTTTCAAAAGTACCAAGCCAAACACGGGCGGCTTTGTGTGGATCTCTTATCTCTGCAGCCCATTTGCCCGAAGGGCGCTGCCGAACTCCTCCATGGTACGTCGGCCGTCTGCTCTCTGCCAGCACTTGGGTGATCTCGACAACCGTGGGATTTGCTTCAGTTGCTGTCCACAATTAACCATGTATAGACGTTCAGAAGAAACAATTTGAAGTCAAAACAGATGAGAAAATTTCTTTGGTGAAGTATTATTAGAATCTACACATCACTGTCAACTGATTTGAGAGATACAGAATAAGAACAAAAAACCCTTCAGATTCATACCTCCAGACACAAGAATGGGATGAAGTCTGCCAAAATATATACGATCTAGGTTTTCACTGTGACAATTATTGTCTTACATTCTTTGACCAAGAATTAGTATACAACAGTCAGATATGGTAAGCTGCTACGAGAATAAGTTTCAACTATTTAATTTTGTTTTCCTTTCTTTAAATTTCAAACTTGGATCAGCAGACTTTCGTGAAAGAGAGCTTTTTTCAACTGTTTGTGTTGCCCATCAAAAAGCTTAAACTAAAGCAAATCCAAATATCTATATCTGGATGGTTCACATTTAGATAATGTGATTTTAACAACTCCAAATCAGTTTCTTTTCTAAATGTTTAACTAGAGGTACAGGTTACCTCTTGCCGTTGAAGATTTATCCTGCACTTTCAAAATGACAGGGAACAAATCCTAATGAAATCGTGTAAACATTATTTTATTAAAACTCCAAAACATTATTAAATTTTATATTATCACGTGTATCAAGTAAAGTTACTAAAACGTACGACAAATGAACATCAAAGGCCATTAACTTTTTCGGGAAAGATGATAGTTTCTACTCTCTCTTTTCATATCAAAAATATATATTCTGAAATGAGGTAAACAGAAAAGCAATTAGAGTACTAAAATGAAAAGTTTAATGTCACCTGTTATTATATCTGAAGAAGTCCAAAGAGAGCCATTCCATTTCCACCCTCTGTGAGACACAGGACACTCCTCCCTCCCTCTCTTATTGCTCCCACCACCAATAGAACTATTACTATTAGTAGTACAAGAAGAATTTGTGGTATAAGAAGAAGAGATCGATGGTGATGAGGAAGAGAAAGCTGAGACATCACCACCACCACCACCACAAATAACATGTTTGAGAGCACACACCATGGCTGACATCTCCATCTCCCTGCTTTCCTCTGAAAACACCACCATCTTGCTCAAATTTCCATCTTCCATCAACCCAAAACTTGAAAATTATGCACATGCAGAGATCATATTGGTATGCATGGATTTATAAAGAATTGCGTTTGCATAGCATATCGTGCATGCATGAATGCCGTTGAAGGTTTCTGTTCTCACTTGGGGCTGACTTCGGTTGATTTGACTTTTCTTTAAGAAATGGTGGTTGACAATTTTGTTTGTACCTTCAAGCGATTTGAAATTTCAAGAACATCTTCATTTTTAGCTGACTTTAAATTTAATGAAGGAGTTATTCAATTTCAATTGACCACATGAAGTCATTATGAGATCAAGAGGATTAATTGTCAGTCAGACCCCAAACATGGTAAACATACAAATGAGCATGGTGATATTTTGAGAAATACTAAAGGGTGTTTGGTGATATTTTGAGTCATGGGAAGGACACTTATGGATTTATGATCTATTTATGAAACCAGTCGAATGATATTTTGTCGGATGTGATCTTTCTTTAAACCCGGACCACATGGAAGGATATATTGTTTCAAAAAAAAAAGGCTATGTATTTCGACTGGTCCATGATTTTTCTCAAAAAATACATTCAATAATTTAGCTGAAAATCCAGCGATGCCCATTAAATTCTAGACTGGTCGGCAAAAAGTTTGATGTTAAATAGTTCTAGACCTCGTCGACAAAGAGTAATGATAAATTCCAAGTTAAATGCCCTTGACTCAGTTTTATTCATCCATTTTTTCAAATAATCCACGTTTTTCCCCTCCTTCTGTTGTCCACTTGTCAATTCTACATGAGCCGACCTATAAAATCAAAAGCTTACTTTGATATTTTGTAGGTAATATGACTGAACGTTCAATACTCAAATCGGCGGTCAAAACTTGGAAACGAGACTTTTCTACCCGATAAGGTATTTTCTGTGGACTGGTGTTATAAATACTATCACTTGTCTTTTTTGTTGTTGAATAATGTAATACATCAGGCCACGTGTGAAGAATGAAAAAACGGGTACTTTTGAAAATATATATCATTTTTTCCAGAAGTTACGAAAGAATACAGCGTATATTCGTGATTAATCATTTTAAATAACCGCAAGTACACGATGTTGGTGAACACATGACAAGTACAGATCGGTCCACAAGGATCGTGATTGTTCAATTCACAACTAATTTCGTAATCGAATTGGCAAAAAAATAGAGAAGGGAATTGATTTATCTTACTTTACACTAAACTACAATTATCTAAATACAACTTAGCTAACACTTAGAATATGAGAACTATGGATTATGCATAGATTAAGATGATGTGTAATTGACATGAAACATAAGCGGTGTCATTAGAGTCATGAAAGCATGAAAGGTGTTAAAAATTATGGCAAACATTGATCAAACATTAACATTTAATTTTGAATTAGTGATGAGAGCACGGAATGTATCTAAAGATTATGACAAACATTCATCAAACCATTCACATAACTCATTATTAAGGTCGAATATGTATTCTAAATAATATTTAAGACAATGCACTTAGATATGAGCACGAAGCGTGAAACCATTTAAGAAACGGCATTTCTTTAAACACCTAATGAGCATGTACCTTAAAGAAGTAAATCTAAATATTACAGTCTTAAGCACCACATTCAATGTAAAAATAACACACAACCACCATTAATCTATCCTACCATCATTCCTACCTCCTAAGAGGTGGTTCAACCACACATTAACATGAGAAGTAGTAGAGAAGGAAGTGAGTGAAGGTACTTACCAAATAAATGTTACAATACAAAAGTGAAATTAAATATACTCCTAACATATTCTAACTTACTCTAATAGGGGAAAAAGAAAAAAAATAGAAGAGAAGGGAAATGAAAGAGAGGTTAATCTCTCCTTATATAGGCTTAAAGTACTAGATCTTCTTGACGAACTCAATCCAACGATCAAGATGATTTCCCACATTTTTCATCAATGTTTTATGAATTTCTCCTGACGTGGAGCATATATTGGAAACCTGAGTGTAGATTTAGATTCCTCTCGTTAAACTAGTCGATTTGTGTTATGTCCCTAACCCAGATTAGGATTGGATTAGGGTTAAGTGAGGTTTGACTTGGAGGAGAGAGGAGGTATGGTGGAGTTGTTGTGGAGGTATGGGTTGGAGTGTAGGAGTATGGTGTAGGGTGAGGGTGAGGTGTTGGGGGTAGAGTATTTAAGTTGGGTTTTCTCTCTCTCTCTCTCCCTTACTTGCTCTCTCTCACTCTCTCTCCATTTTTCTGTCCGGCGACCAGCGGAGGAAGAAGGCGCGGAGGCTCCGGCGTGAGGAGGTCGCGGCGAGGAGGAGGTTGCGCGTGCGGAGGTGCGGAGGCGCGAGCGTTGCTCCGGCGTTTCTCCGTCGTTGGTTGAGGTATGCCGCTCATTAGTGTGATTTTGTTGCTCACCCTTGTGGAAGGGTGTTGTTGGTCGGTCGGGGGAGGTCGAGGACCTCTCCGGCGACGCGTTTCTTCGTAAATCCTCGGCTGGCGCGAGGTTGAAGACGACCAACGGTCGACCGGGCCTTTCGGGCGGTCGACCGTTTTAGCACTGTTTGCCCGATTTTAACCTTCACCGGTCGAACGATGCCTTGGGGCGGTCGACCGGTAGTGCATTATTGCTGGTGAGTTGGGTTTTTCTACCTGTTATCGGTCGACCGGTCCTTGTTTTGTTCGACCGATTTTATATTGCGTTCGACCGATTGCATGTTTGTTCGACCGGTAGTATGTTTACGTTCGACCGTTTGATGACGTAGAATACTAGGTTGACCCTGTTAGTTTTCGGTCGACCGGGACCCCTGAGTCGGTCGACCGATAGAGTTGAATTTAATGTTGACCAGACTCCGGATTTTGACCTCGTTCGGTCGACCGGTTTTAGACTTTTGTTCGACCGTTTGGGAATTAGTGTTGCGCCGTGAGTTCTACCGATTCAGACTTTCGGTCGATCGAATTCCTCGTGGAAACGGTCGACCGGTTAGACTATTTCGGTCGACCGAATCTGCTCAGAACTGAATTCCTAGGTCCCGTTGTGAATGCCAACTCTGTCCACGGAAACCCGTGTCCTCGCCTTGTGCGTGAGCCGGGAGGTGACGGTGGGCGCGTGATGCGTGCCTGCCCAGGGACCGCCGTTGGGAAGAGTGTGAGTGTTCGGAACGCGTCACCTCCATGTATGGACCGTGACTTTTGAGATGGTTGTTGGCACTTTGTAGTATAGCAGGCCTGAGGGATCGCGGATCCCAGTGTTGATGTTGTGCGGGCACGCAACTGGCGTTGGGTGAGGTGACTACCGGCCCACGGGCTACGGAGGTCGCTGCCCTACTTTTATAGCGGCGTGGTTGGTGTTCGCGGCTCGAGGAGCCTGATGACCTGGCAGACTTCGGTCTGGACCGTCCGATGCTGTGCCGGACGTTGTGATGGACCACCGATGCTGTGCCGGTGATGCCGCCGAGGCTGTGCCGGCGATGATGATTGTTGGGCCGAGGCTGTGCCGGCTATGTTGTTTTCCTCGGCTGGGCACCTACCGAGATGTTGTTGTTATACCTTCCGGGCGACGGCCCCGTTGGTCCCTGTGGCCCCGACCACTGAGATTTACAGATCTGTTTCTATCGGCGCGTAGACGTGACAGAGGCTCCCTGCCGAACCCTTGTGTAGTGTAGCTGCGTGTGGGGGGTGCGATGTCGCGGGCTACTAGACTGCATGTGCCTGCAGTAGGTCTCTTCGGGAGACCCGATGATTGATTGTCGGACTGATGTCCTGTTTTACCCTTCGGGGGAACTGTTTTCCATATCTGTTGATGCCATGACATGCTACTAGTATGATAGGTTCATTATGTGGTGCATGCATATAGGTGAGTTGGTATACGGGGTTTCCTTCTGGAAACTCAGGCATTGTTGTTGCATCTTTTTCAGGACCGCAGTAGGTCCGGGTGGGTGGTGACCGAGGACGGAGCGCTTTGGAGTCGGATCCTCTTCGGCAGTTGCTAGACCGTACGACTACTTGTATTCTCTTCCTTTGTATCAGTATAGTAGTTGTATTTCTTTTGGAAAACTCCTTGTATTTTGGGTGCACCCGGATTTATATATTTATATATTAGTGACGTTCCCGCGTGAGTTGTCTGTTATGTTGGTTATTTTGAAATTTAAAATCTTCCGCTGTTTCGGGATGTTACAACTTGGTATCAGAGCGGTCGATTCCTGTGTCTTCGTCTAAAGAACCACCCTTAGGAGTAGTGCTAGAGGCATGCATTATTTTTGTAGCTTTTGCATGCATTGTTGCTTATCTGTTGATTGTTGTGGTGACAGATGGCACCTAGGCGTGTGAGGAGTTCTCCACGCGATCGTGATCCCAGTGACGACACTTCAGGTGCTCAGTGGGACAGACTGGGCGAGTTTCTGGAGCGTCAGGCAGCTCAGAGCGCCCAAGGCGGAGTGGGAGTTGAGCACGATCGGTTCATGTGTCAGCACCCGCCGACTTTCGATGGCAGGAGGGCCCCAGAGGTTGCAGAGGACTGGGTCTTCAGGATGGAGAAGATTTTCCGTGCTATTGGTGTAGCACCTGAGAGGATGGTGGAGCTGGCCACCTACGTGTTCGATGGCGAGGCCGCCAACTGGTGGAGATCTACGTCCACAGTTCTGTTTGATGACCGTGCAGATGTCAGCTGGGAGGAGTTCTTGGAGGTGTTTCATGAGCAGTACTTCCCCCAGCATGTCAGAGATCAGAAGAGGGAGGAGTTCATGTCGCTGGAGCAGAAGGACATGACACTGACGAGCTACATCAGCAGGTTCAACGCTTTGGAGCGTTACTGCCCTGAGATTTGTGTGACCCCAGAGCAGCGGGCGAGGAAGTTCGTGAAGGGACTGAGGCAGCCGCTTCGTTCACGGGTGATCAACAGCATGCCGCGGACCCTTGCTGATGCGGTGAAGCATGCTACGATCATCGAGCAGGACCAGAGGGAGTGTATTCAGGAGGCGCGGAAGGCGCCAGTGAGCACCGACAGCAGAGTAGCTGGTCGTGGAGCAGGGAACTCGGGCAAGAGGCCCAGGTTCGATGGTGGAGGAGCACGTCAGTCAGGAGCGTGCACTTACTGCGGGAGGTTCCATCCAGGGCAGGAGTGTCCCCGTCGGACTGGAGCGTGCATGGGTTGCGGCCAGATGGGGCATTTTGTCCGTGATTGTCCTCAGAGGCAGGGAGAGCCGAGCAGGAGGCCAGGACCACCAGCAGTAGGCAGAGGCGGAGGCAGCCGGTCAGTTGTTCCACAGGGCCAGAGCAGGAGGACCGGGCGAGTCTTCACTATCCAAGCTGAGGAGGCGAGGGACTCCAACACCGTCGTGGAAGGTACGCTTTCAGTTTCTGGTTCAGTAGCGCGTGTGTTGTTTGATTGTGGCGCCACTCACTCCTTCATCTCGGAGAAGTTTGCTGGCGAGTTGGGTCGGACCCCTGTGCTGCTGACTGATGTTTTGGAGGTCAGCACGCCCATGGGTGAGGTGGGCACTGTGGGGAGCTTTTTCCCCGGCACCACAGTTGCTTCGGGAGACCACGATTTTCCGGCAGATCTGGTCTTGTTACCGATGGTGGACTTCGACGTCATACTGGGGATGGACTGGCTGTCCCGGTACGACGTGCGGGTCTTTTGCCGTGAGAAGAAGATCCTGATTCCGATGGAGGGTCTGCCAGATGTTCTGATCAGAGGTGCGAGGAGCAGAGGGGGTCGTCTGATTGTGTCTGCAGTTAGGGCACAGAGACTGATACAGCAGGGATGCAGAGCGTTTGTGGCCACGCTGGTAGTTCCTGATCCTGAGACGAGGAGGCTGGAGGACATAGAGATTGTGCAGGAGTTTCCGGATGTGTTTCCAGCGGAGATTCCAGCTTTACCGCCGCACCGAGAGATCGAGTTCGGCATCGAGCTGGTGGCGGGTACGACACCTCAGTCGAAGGCACCGTATCGTATGGCACCTGCTGAGTTGACAGAGTTGAAGAAGCAGTTGCAGGAGTTGATGGAGTCCGGGTTCATTCGACCGAGTGTTTCTCCATGGGGAGCGCCTGTGCTCTTCGTGAAGAAGAAGGATGGGTCGTTGCGGATGTGCATCGACTACAGGATGCTGAATAAGGTTACCGTTCGGAACCGGTACCCTTTGCCCAGGATTGATGATTTGTTTGATCAGTTGCAGACGGCGAGAGTGTTCTCGAAGATCGATCTGCGTTCGGGTTATCATCAGTTGCGGATCAGGGAGGCAGATGTTCAGAAGACAGCCTTCAGGACGCGGTACGACCACTACGAGTTCTTGGTGATGCCATTTGGACTGACGAATGCGCCTGCATCATTCATGGATCTGATGAATAGGACCTTCCAGCCGTACCTCGACAGATTTGTCGTTGTATTCGTAGACGACATCTTGATATACTCGCCTGACAGGGAGCAGCATCGAGAGCACCTGAGGATTGTGCTTGGCATCTTGAGGGATCAGTAGCTATATGCCAAGTACACGAAGTGCGAGTTTTGGTTGGATCAGGTGGATTTTCTGGGGCATATTGTGTCAGCGGATGGGATTGCAGTGGATCCGGCGAAGGTCGAGGCAGTGACTCAGTGGAGAGCCCCGACGAGCGTGACGGAGATCAGGAGTTTCGTTGGACTGGCAGGGTATTACAGACGATTCATCCAGGATTTCTCCAGACTTGCGTCGCCGCTGACAGCGTTGACGCAGAAGGGCGTCAAGTTCGTTTGGTCCCAGAAGTGCGAGGATAGCTTTCAGGAGCTGAAGAGGCGATTGACGACAGCACCTATTCTGACGCTACCGAGTGGCAGTGGAGGCTACGTGATTTACAGCGATGCATCAGGGATAGGCTTGGGTTGTGTTCTGATGCAGCATGGGAAGGTTTTCGCGTACGCTTCGAGGCAACTGAAGGTGCACGAGAAGAACTACCCTACTCATGATCTGGAGTTGGCGGCGGTAGTTCACGCGTTGAAGACCTGGCGGCACTATCTGTATGGCGAGCAGTTCGAGGTCTTCACCGATCATCAGAGTCTGAAGTACTTGTTCTCGCAGAAGGAGCTGAATATGAGGCAGCGTAGATGGCTCGAGTTCATTAAGGACTACGACTTCACCATTTCCTATCATCCGGGGAAGGCGAATTCGGTTGCAGATGCGCTGAGCAGGAAGGTGGAGGTTTCAGTTGCGAGTCTGTGCATCCAGGAGTGGAGGCTACTCGAGGCCTTGTCAGAGTGGAGACCGTTCACAGAGGGTACCGAGGGAGCAGTGATTGCTGGGCTTCGGGTTGAGCCGCAGACTGTCTCACGGTTAGTTCAGGCTCAGCAGGGGGATGAAGAGTTAGCTGGTCTGCTACAGTTAGCTTCCAGAGATGGATCAGATTTCAGTGTGGGGGTTGATGGTGGTCTGAGGTTCAGGAGTCGGATTTGGGTGCCGAAGGTTGATGGGCTGAGAGATGACATCATGGAGGAGGCACACAGAGCTAGATACACCATTCATCCGGGGAGCACGAAAATGTATAAGGACCTGCAGCGGAACTTCTGGTGGAAGGGCATGAAGAGGGATATTGCAGAGTTTGTGGAGCGATGCTTGGTCTGCCAGCAGGTGAAGATTGAGCATCAGAGGCCAGCAGGACCGATGCAGTGTATTGAGCTTCCTGAGTGGAAGTGGGAGCACGTGACGATGGATTTTGTCACGGGTTTGCCGAAGACGAGGAGATTCCACGACGCGATTTGGGTGATAGTCGATCGACTGACCAAGTCGGCGCACTTCTTAGCGATCCGGACCACGTTGCCTTTGGAGGGTCTGGCTAAGTTGTACGTGGAGGAGATAGTCAGGTTACATGGGGTGCCAGTGAGCATCATCTCTGATCGAGATCCTCGTTTCACTTCCAGATTTTGGGGGAGTCTGCAGCAGGCTTTGGGGACGCGTCTGAGATTCAGTACAGCGTTTCATCCGCAGACCGATGGTCAGTCAGAGAGGACGATTCAGACCTTGGAGGATATGCTGAGAGCATGCACGCTGGACTGGGCAGGGCACTGGGATGAGCACCTGCCGCTGATAGAGTTTGCCTACAACAACAGCTACCATTCGAGTATTGGGATGGCACCGTACGAGGCGTTGTACGGGAGACCTTGTAGATCACCGGTATGCTGGAGTGATGTGGGCGAGAGGCAGTTAGTGGGGCCGGAGATCGTACAGATGTATGCTGAGAAGGTGGATGTGATCCGGAGGAGACTGGCCACAGCACAGAGCAGACAGAAGAGTTATGCAGATCGACGCAGACGAGTGCTGAGTTTCGAGGTGGGCGACCATGTGTTTCTGAAGATTTCCCCAGCCAGAGGTGTGATGAGGTTTGGGAAGAAGGGGAAGCTCAGTCCGAGATATGTTGGACCATTTGAGATCCTCGACCGAGTTGGAGAGGTTGCCTACCGGATTGCGTTGCCGCCGCAGTTTTCAGGTCTGCATAATGTCTTCCATGTGTCGATGCTGAGGAGGTATGTGGTAGATCTGTCGCACGTTATTGAGATAGCAGTGCCAGAGATTCAGCAGGACTTGTCGCTCGAGGAGAGACCCGTTGCGATTGTCGATCGCATGGATCATCAGCTCAGGAGGAGGACCATTCCGATGGTGAAGGTCAGGTGGCAGCATCACAGCGAGCGCGAGGCCACTTGGGAGATCGAGGAGGACGTCAGGAGGCAGTATCCAGAGCTTTTCGGTGAGTAGTTGCTTTGATTTCGGGACGAAATCCTTTTAAGTTGGGTGGATTGTTATGTCCCTAACCCGGATTAGGATTGGATTAGGGTTAAGTGAGGTTTGACTTGGAGGAGAGAGGAGGTATGGTGGAGTTGTTGTGGAGGTATGGGTTGGAGTGTAGGAGTATGGTGTAGGGTGAGGGTGAGGTGTTGGGGGTAGAGTATTTAAGTTGGGTTTTCTCTCTCTCTCTCTCTCCCTTACTTGCTCTCTCTCACTCTCTCTCCATTTTTCTGTCCGGCGACCAGCGGAGGAAGAAGGCGCGGAGGCTCCGGCGTGAGGAGGTCGCGGCGAGGAGGAGGTTGCGCGTGCGGAGGTGCGAGCGTTGCTCCGGCGTTTCTCCGTCGTTGGTTGAGGTATGCCGCTCATTAGTGTGATTTTGTTGCTCACCCTTGTGGAAGGGTGTTGTTGGTCGGTCGGGGGAGGTCGAGGACCTCTCCGGCGACGCGTTTCTTCGTAAATCCTCGGCTGGCGCGAGGTTGAAGACGACCAACGGTCGACCGGGCCCTTCGGGCGGTCGACCGTTTTAGCACTGTTTGCCCGATTTTAACCTTCACCGGTCGAACGATGCCTTGGGGCGGTCGACCGGTAGTGCATTATTGCTGGTGAGTTGGGTTTTTCTACCTGTTATCGGTCGACCGGTCCTTGTTTTGTTCGACCGATTTTATATTGCGTTCGACCGATTGCATGTTTGTTCGACCGGTAGTATGTTTACGTTCGACCGTTTGATGACGTAGAATACTAGGTTGACCCTGTTAGTTTTCGGTCGACCGGGACCCCTGAGTCGGTCGACCGATAGAGTTGAATTTAATGTTGACCAGACTCCGGATTTTGACCTCGTTCGGTCGACCGATTTTAGACTTTTGTTCGACCGTTTGGGAATTAGTGTTGCGCCGTGAGTTCTACCGATTCAGACTTTCGGTCGATCGAATTCCTCGTGGAAACGGTCGACCGGTTAGACTATTTCGGTCGACCGAATCTGCTCAGAACTGAATTCCTAGGTCCCGTTGTGAATGCCAACTCTGTCCACGAAAACCCGTGTCCTCGCCTTGTGCGTGAGCCGGGAGGTGACGGTGGGCGCGTGATGCGTGCCTGCCCAGGGACCGCCGTTGGGAAGAGTGTGGGTGTTCGGAACGCGTCACCTCCATGTATGGACCGTGACTTTTGAGATGGTTGTTGGCACTTTGTAGTATAGCAGGCCTGAGGGATCGCGGATCCCAGTGTTGATGTTGTGCGGGCACGCAACTGGCGTTGGGTGAGGTGACTACCGGCCCACGGGCTACGGAGGTCGCTGCCCTGCTTTTATAGCGGCGCGGTTGGTGTTCGCGGCTCGAGGAGCCTGATGACCTGGCAGACTTCGGTCTGGACCGTCCGATGCTGTGCCGGACGTTGTGATGGACCACCGATGCTGTGCCAGTGATGCCGCCGAGGCTGTGCCGGCGATGATGATTGTTGGGCCGAGGTTGTGCCGGCTATGTTGTTTTCCTCGGCTGGGCACCTACCGAGATGTTGTTGTTATACCTTCCGGGCGACGGCCCCGTTGGTCCCTGTGGCCCCGACCACTGAGATTTACAGATCTGTTTCTATCGGCGCGTAGACGTGACAGAGGCTCCCTGCCGAACCCTTGTGTAGTGTAGCTGCGTGTGGGGGGTGCGATGTCGCGGGCTACTAGACTGCATGTGCCTGCAGTAGGTCTCTTCGGGAGACCCGATGATTGATTGTCGGACTGATGTCCTGTTTTACCCTTCGGGGGAACTGTTTTCCATATCTGTTGATGCCATGACATGCTACTAGTATGATAGGTTCATTATGTGGTGCATGCATATAGGTGAGTTGGTATACGGGGTTTCCTTCTGGAAACTCAGGCATTGTTGTTGCATCTTTTTCAGGACCGCAGTAGGTCCGGGTGGGTGGTGACCGAGGACGGAGCGCTTTGGAGTCGGATCCTCTTCGGCAGTTGCTAGACTGTACGACTACTTGTATTCTCTTCCTTTGTATCAGTATAGTAGTTGTATTTCTTTTGGAAAACTTCTTGTATTTTGGGTGCACCCGGATTTATATATTTATGTATTAGTGACGTTCCCGCGTGAGTTGCCTGTTATGTTGGTTATTTTGAAATTTAAAATCTTCCGCTGTTTCGGGACGTTACAATTTGAGTATCAATTCAATATAATCTGAACTTTTATAGACTCGTGGAGAGACCTTTTAAGTCCATGTATTATTTTCAATGAGATTAGAATTCAATTGGTTTTATATTCAGTACGTAATTCTTTATTATAACCTAAATATCTTTATTTCTAAAATACTTGTAAACATACTTGAGTAGAACTAGTAGACAGTCAAATTAAACAAATATATAATCAATATTACATACAATACGTTACTAATCAATTCGTCACGCTTTGAGAACAAGAGTTCTGAAATTGTCGTCTCAACTTAATATTAATTTATTTGACTTCCGTATAGGTTACTCTAAACTTTGGAATGAAATTATTAAATATAAAATGAGAGTATTGACCGGGCACGTAACATGTCCAATTTGACCTACCAACCCCGATCACGTTTTACAAGAGGCCGACCAAATACATCTATTAATTGCCTTGCTTTTAATATAGTTTTGTATTCAACTTCACAGGTTCCCATCTTGATTCTTGTGAACACACAGCAAAACGCATGAACCATGATATATTGATTTATAAAGTAGGCATTTCCAGGTTCACATCTTGATTTATTTGAACACACGATTAATTTTAGAGTCCTTATACACGGACGCGGGCGTCCGTGACGCGCCCTACGTGGCTTCAAAAAGTGGAGGAGTCAGCGTCTACTCGGATTGCCATGTCACGCTTTCCTTCCGAACGCGCCTTAAATTGTTTTAAATTTTTTTTGACGGTTTTCGAAGAAGGACGGTTCGTTTCCAGATTAGACAGCGGCAGACACCCTACGAACGATGGTTCGGATACCGAGGAAGATAACATATCCAGAACTAAAAGGAGACTCTCGCTTTCTTTCTTTCTTACCTGTGAACGTAGGAAGCGCACCTGTGAAGCTTTCCCGACTTTCTTTCCCTGTGAAGCGCACCTTGTAAACGATAATGGATTCTTCAACTCCGGCCGTCGATATCGAACACGTCCCAGAACCGGTGGGTCTCTAATTTTTTCTTTCCCTGGGTCGTTATGTTTTTTGATGAACTTCCGTTTATTAAATTATTGGTTTTAGGGAACCACGTACTACTTCCGGGAATCACGATGCTCCTGGAAGGCCATCCGAAAGCAGTTTGACAGGATGAATAAGGTGGAGAAGGAGGCTTTCCGTAGCACCCCATTCGGTCACTTCCTAAACCTTCCTAACATTACGACGGACAACGAAATAGTCGGTTGGTTCGTCGAGCACTACGATACGGAGGAGGTGGGGCTGAGAATAGGATCAGGGGTAGTTCCCCTTACACCGGAAGACATCGCCCTAATTTTGGGGTTACGTACGCATGGGAAGGCCGTGGTGATGGAACCATTGCGCGTCCAGAAGCGAGACGGGGTGAACCTTGACAACACCCAACTTTTAGTTCATCTAATGGCAAACAGTACCATGGGCGAGACGGAGGAGTACGTTCGTCTCCTGATTTCTTTCATCTTCAATAATTTTTTGTTCTATGATGGAACGCTGCGACCGAAGGAATGGTTCATGCACCCTCTGAGGAACATCAAACGCCTAAATAGCTACGCATGGGCAAGTGCAGTTCACAAAACCCTGGTTGGAGGCCTCGAGAAAGCAAGTTTAGAACTGCAGGAGAGGAAAAAGGCAGGGAATTTCATAATGAGGCAGGGGAACGTCGAAGGTTGTGTTGCCATACTACACGTAAGTTTTTGTTCCTGCTTCACACTTCCTCTCTTCCTCTTTTTTTGTTTTTGTTCTTTTCGGAATACGATGTGTGTCTGTTCGGAATACGTTGTGAGTCTGTTCGGATTAAGTGGTGGGTCTGTTCGGATTAAATGGTGGGTCTGTTCGGGTTAAGTGGTGGGTCTGTTCGGATTAAGTGGTGGGTCTGTTCGGGTTAAGTGGTGGGTCTGTTCGGATTAAGTGGTGAGTCTGTTCGGAATAAGTGGTGGTTCTGTTCGGATTAAGTGTTGTGTCTGTTCGGAATAAGAAGTCGGACTGTTCGGATTAAGTGTTGTGTCTGTTCGGAATAAGTGTTGCGTCTGTTCGGATTAAGTTGGGTGTCTGTTCGGATTAAGTGGTGCGTTTGTTCGGATTAAGTTGTACGTCTGTTCGGATTAAGTTGGGTGTCTGTTCGGATTAAGTTGTGCGTCTGTTCGGATTAAGTGGTGCGTCTGTTCGGATTAAGTGGTGCGTCTGTTCGGGTGAGGTGGTGCGTCTGTTCGGATTAAGTGGTGGGTCTGTTCGGAATACGTTGTGAGTCTGTTCGGAATACGTTGTGGGTCTGTTCGGATTAAGTGTTGGGGCTGTTCGGAATATGTGGTGGGGTTGTTCGGATTAAGTGTTGGGTCTGTTCGGAATACATTGTGAGTCAGTTCGGAATGCATTGTGAGTCTGTTCGAAATACATTGTGAGTCTGTTCGCATTAAGGGGTGGGTCTGTTCGGATTAAGTGGTGGGTCTGTTCGGAATAAGACGTGTGTCTGTTCGGAATAAGAAGTCCGTCTGTTCGGATTAAGTTGGGTGTCTGTTCGGTTTACGTTTAATGTATGTTCGGATTCAGTTGTCTTTCGAATATGAAGGTACGTTGGTATAGTAGTTCTCATTTTTTTCCTTTCCATTTGAAGGTGTGACTTTGTGAGAAATTTAAATTGGGGGAGCCCAGAACTGGAGTTTTCCCACGGATGAAAAGATGGACGGAGCTGTTTGGGAAACGATTAACCCTGAGGAAATGGGAGGAACGTGGAATTACCTTACATCAGATTTACGACGGCACGTTCGACCTGATGGGGGCTCCATCAATGAGTGAAAGGGAGCTGCAACTTATTGGTCATGTTGGAACTCCTGTTCGAAAGAGCTCAACTTCAACCGTCAGTTTGCCAAGGCTCCAACTGGCAGACTGCAGCATTCCATGCGACCCGCTGCTCCAAGAATTGGAGCTGAGTGAGGTGAAGACAAAATGGCTGAGGGCCGAAGCTGCCCTTAAGAAGGCCACAGAACAGGTACACGACCTCAGGGAAGAACTGAGGATTTCCCAGGAAGAGTGTGGGAGGCTCAGGAAAGATATTATATATCTTCGAGGGACAGGGACAACTGGAAAACCTGGTGGGGAGAACGAGCGAGAGCAAGAGGAGGAGAATAGGAAGAAGAGGGAGGCGGAGGAAGAAGAGAATAGGAAGAGGAAGGATGATGAAGAAGAAGAAGAAAAAAAGAGGAAGGAGGAGGAAGAAGAAAAGAGGAGGGAGGAGGAAGAAGAAAAGAGGAGGGAGGAGGAGGAGGAACGAGAAAAGAAGAAGAGGAAGGAGGAGGAGGAACGAGAAAAGAGGAAGAGGGAGGAGGAGGAATGTGAGAGAAAAAGGGAGGAGGAAAGGAAGAAGGAAGAAGAGGAGAAGAAAGAAGAGAGGAAGAGAATAGAGAGGGAGGAAGAGAAGAGGAGGGAGGAGGAGAGGAAAATAGTGGAGAAGGAGGAAGAGAAGAAGAGGGAAGAGAAGAAGAAGAAGGAGAAGGAAGAAGAAAGCAAGGCCCAGATAGCAAACTGGGTCGCGAAAAGAAAACGCTCGACGGCCACCGTTGAGCAGCAGCTGAAGGAAGGCGAACATCTGGCCAAGAAGAATAAGAAGGAAGAAGAGCAAAAAAGAAAAGATAGAGCGGCTCAAAGGAGCCTAAAGAAAAAAAGGCCGGATGTTGACATGCCTGCATTGGGCACGTTGTCAGTTGATGAGGTCAAAATGCTACTGAACCTGACCGAACCCAACAAGGACAATAGGGAGGTCATCTGGAGAGGCGATATGTGCAGTTTAAAACGCTCCGACCTGAAGGAGCTTATAACGCCTAAGATGGATATTAGCGATGAAACTATCGACGTTATGCTATCGGTGCTCGAAGAAAGACGCCACCCAGAAAAAGTTATATGCATATCCACATTCGAGTCGGGGCGAATTCTTGGAGGGCAAGGCAGAGAAGTTGATGATTTTATCCTCCCTAAAATCGTAGGTGCGTCTCCAACACAGACCGTGATCGCACAACCATGCTGGTCTTCAGGTCATTGGACTCTGGTGGTTGTCTATGGCCCGTCCAAAGAGATTTTGGCATTCAACAGTCTCTCTAGGGAGCTAGGCGAAGGTGATGATCCGGAGCAGACTGTAGGCCTACATGAATGTGCAGCAGCGGATGCGGCTGTATACTGGAGGGATCTACTCAAGGTCGACTGGCCCCTGAGAATCTTGAGGAAAGAGAGCCAACAACAACCACCGGGGAGCAACGATTGCGGCGCATTCGTTTTATACTGGATAAGGTGCCTAATGTTCAATCTTGACCCTACGAAGGAGAAGGACCCCAATACCATCCACTCTATCAGGGGTGAATTGGCGGTCATGTTACTTAGGGATCGTCGGTCGTATGTGCAGGTCTAAACAGACAAAGATATTTTAAGTTTTGTTTATTTTTTGGTTTACATGTACAAAATGTTTACATATTCAGTTCACAAACTATTTACATGTACAAATACAAACATTACCAATGTCATTCTTAAGCTAACTTTATTCCGAACAGACAGTCTTCTTATTCCGAACAGACCCACCACTTATTCCGAACAGACTCAACACTTAATCCGAACAGACGCAACACTTAATCCGAACAGACTCACAACTTAATCCGAACAAACGCAACATTTAATCCGAACAGGCTCACAACTTATTCCGAACACAGTCTTCTTATTCCGAACATACCCAACACTTAATCCGAACAGACCCAACACTTAATCCGAACAGACGCAACACTTAATCCGAACAGACTCACAACTTAATCCGAACAAACGCAACATTTAATCCGAACAGGCTCACAACTTATTCCGAACACAGTCTTCTTATTCCGAACAGACCCACCACTTATTCCGAACAGACCCAACACTTAATCCGAACAGACGCAACACTTAATCCGAACAGACTCACAACTTAATCCGAACAAACGCAACATTTAATCCGAACAGGCTCACAACTTATTCCGAACACAGTCTTCTTAATCCGAACAGACCCAACACTTAATCCGAACAGACCCACAACTTAATCGGAACAGAACCACCACTTATTCCGAACAGACCGAACACTTAATCCGAACAGACTCACAACTTAATCCGAACAGAACCACGACTTATTCCGAACAGACCGAACACTTAATCAGAACCAACGTTCAGGCACCGCCTAGGCGAGCCTAGGCGGCCGGCGGCGTCCGGTCGCCTGGGCGATCGCCTAGGCGGTTGTGCGACCGCCCAGGGCTGGGCGGTAAATTTTTTTTTTTTAAATTCAATTAATTTTCATAAAATAGATAAAAAAATCAGGAAAAATCGGGAAAAATAGAAAAAAATACACAAATATTTTCTAAAACTACCATACATGTTTAGGCTTCGAAAAGACACCTAGTTCCTCGACCAAGGCCTCACTAGGCACCCCCTCTACCCACCTAAACACTTAGGTATACAATTTATTGCTCAGTAGTACGATTACAAAGTAACTCAGAGTTCATACAATAGTAGATAAAAGAGAAAGTAGAATTACAAGCTAACTAACTAATTCCATTGGACACATTGATCTAATGTCCAACTGGGAACCATATCATATCCTCCACCACCATCAGAGTCGTCGGAGTTGTTCTCATTCGGATTGTCGACGTAGACATCATCTTCTTCAGTTTCTTCATCGTCGGTTTGGACATATTGCTCGTCGATGTCCATCGGTGGTTGAGAACTCGATGCACCTGGATCTCTAGAACTGATGTGAACGATGGCATCATCCATGCCACGACCTAATAATGGCGCGTCAGATGCAGTAGAACACCGCGGGTCAGATGCAGTGGACATGGATCGAGCAAAGCGTCTCCGTGAAGAAGAATGTCCCAAAGCTGCTTCCTCGACATCGGCCCATGTAAGCTCCTCTCCAGCGAAGACCGGATCTTCAGTTTCTACCAACCACGGATGCTCGTCGAAGAGATCGTACTCCACACTGATGGGGTCATAAAATCCAGGCTTCTCCATCCTTTGCTGAAACCTTTGCCTTAACTTTTGGTTGTAGTTCACATACACCAAGTCATTCATCTTCTTCACAGCCAACCTGTTCCTTCTCGTTGAGTGCAACTGCTCGAAGACACTCCAATTCCGCTCACAACCTGATGCCGAACATGTCAATCCCAACACCCTCACGGCCAACCTCTGTAATGCAGTCTCTCCCATGTCTGCGCCATACGATTGCCACCAATCTATAGGTCTTCTTTCCGACCTTTGTCTGACGACCATATCCCTCGAGAATATTCCGAGGGAGTTCTTGTAACGATCAAGTAAACCGCAAATCTTGTCTTGTTCTGCAGGAGTGGGGACGAGCCGCTCTACGACATCCATGAATCCAGGCATATGCTCATTGAAAGCTATATTTCGATCCTGAGGTGGGACGGAGAAGAAGGTACCAGGGTTGAGTAAGAAACCAGCAGAATGTAGCGGTGATGACATCATCTTCCCTGGACCCCACCTGGTGTCGATGAGGTCGATGACTTGCTTGTACAACCTCGGGTTTCCGTCAAAGTTCCTCATGATTTGTTCTTTGGCTTTCTCCATTGCGTCACACAGATATCCCATCGCTGGTTTCTCATCGCCGTCAACAAGTCTAAGAACCTGAACCATAGGTTGTGAGGCCTTCAGTGCCTTTACGACGTTGGTCCAGAAACCACTTTGTAGAATGGTCTCGGCAACTTCAGTAGAGATCTCCTTCTTTTTCTTGTTCTTTATCCAACTTGCATTAGGATCGTTGTACCCCGGGGAAACAACAAAGGCTCGGAGTTTGTCTTTCTTCAGAAATAACCTTTGCAAACTCAGAAATGCGGTGGCAAATCTCGTGACAGCAGGGCGTAGCAGGTTCCCTTCAATGGCAATTCGCATCCTCTTCAACAACATGGCAGAGCTGTTGAAATGTTTGATGATCTTCCGAGCTAAAGCAATAGTCTTCAAAAACAACTTGCCAATATCCTCCAAGATGAGATCGATGCAATGCGCTGCACAGGGAGTCCAAAACAATCTCCTTCTTTTTTGTTGCAACATCCTACCGGCAAGTACGTACGCGGCGGCGTTGTCGGTGACCACCTGAACAACGTGTTCTTCGCCAATCTCGCCAACTACCTTGTCCATCAGCTTGTACAGGTAGTCTGCGGTGTGAGAGTGACCGGAAGCATCTACAGACCTCATGAACATGGTACCTGTCGGACAATTTACTAGAAAATTGATTATACTCCTACCGGACCTATCAGTCCACCCATCTGTCATCAACGTGCACCCGTATGTTGCCCAATCTTGTCTGTACGATTCTAGTATACCTCTAGTGTAGTCAATTTCTTGTTTAAGGCACGAGTCACTAACTTCATGATACGTCATGGGTTTAAGTCCGGGTCCGTAAGTACTAGTAGCGGATATTGCTTCCTTCCACTCAGGCGTCCTTACAGTGTTGAATGATATACCACATCTATAGAAAAACCTAGCCCATTTTTGATTAATTGTTTTCCTATCTTCTTTTCTAAAGGTTCTTTCGATGGTTGTTTGTTGGGGGCCGGAAACCACGTCCTTCCCACGTCCGCAAAATGGTGCCCACAAACGTTGTTTTTGTCTCTTTCGACCAGGAACGGGGCGAGAACGGGAGGTTGGGGTCGGAGCAGAACCGGAACCCGACCCGGTTTCTAGATCAAATTCTATGTTTTCTCGGTCTACATAATCATCAAGACATACATTTTCGTTTTGTAATGTCCTACTGTTTCTAATCATGTATGCAGTTATGTCTTGTTTAATAGAGTCAGGAACTTTATCACAAGGTCTAGCATTGCTACCGGGTGTGTGTGCAAGATGTTGTTTGTGACGGGCTATACCACCTCTAGTTTCCTTACCACATAACTCACAGACAATACAATTTTTATCATTAGCGCTAATGTAATGGGCAGTATTCCAACCGGGGTCATTTGTACGGGTAGGTCTTAGGTCATCGTAACTCTCGTGATGCATAGGTAGACTAGTGCCGGGTACGTAAGCCATATCTTAAAACTAGACTAATATAAAATTTAGACTAATATGAAAATAAAATACTAATTAATTTAATTCTAAAGAGAAGTTAGAAAGAGTGCACTTGATTTTGACGGTTGAAGAATGAAGAAACGGATCGGAGACTTCACTTTCCAACTTCAAAACTAAGCACCAGACCGGAGACTTAATCGCAAAACTTGATGATTAGGAAGGTTGATGATGAGAATAGGATTATGAAGAAGAAGAGAATGAGAGATGTGTGAAAAATGAAGAGGTTTGGAGGGGTTTATATAGGATTTGGGGCTAGTGGCAAAGTTGTAATTTTTGAAAAAAAAAATAATAAAAAAATTAAAAGGAGAGAGCCGTTGGAGAGCCTCCAACGGCTCTCGCCTAGGCGAAATGATCGCCTAGGCGATCGCCTATTTCGCCCAGCTCTGCTGGGCGAAAGGCGGTGGTCGCCCAGGCGACCACCGCCACCGGCGACCGCCTAACGCCTAGGCGGTCGCCTACGTAAACGTTGATCAGAACAGACCCAACACTTAATCCGAACAGAACCACCACTTATTCCGAACAGACTCACAACTTATTCCGAACAGACACACCACTTAATCCGAACACACACAACTTATTCCTAACACACCCACAACATATTCCGAACAGGAAAAACTTATTTCGATCAGACACAAGTAAATCTGAACTGAACTTGTATAACAACCATTTACAGATCAAAACAGATCAACAATTACAAGTTTCTTGGTTTTACAAGAACGGGAAAAAACAAAAAAATGTAAATTAAGGAGGAAATTACAAGTTTCTTGGTTTTACAAAAACGTTGCGTAGTCTTCCTTCGTCATCCATATCTATTACATAAAAAAACATGGAATCAATCTTCTGCATCCTAATGAAATAGTCCTGAAGAGCTTGTGCATCACCAGGTCCCATCTTCAAATTTTTGACTTGGTTTACAACATTCCTGCAAACAGGAACCAGTAAGACCAGGCGCAAAATGTTCAACTTCAATTATGTTAGACGGAAAGAAGACAAACCTTAAATCCCTTTCGTTGAAAATCAATTTGTCATAACCTCCAGCCTCGACCACAAGAGATTGCATGGTCTTAGCAGCCAATATCCCAGCTTCATCATTAACCGATATCCGTGCTACGACGACCTCAGAGATGGTTCGTTTTTGCCTGAGAAATCGCATTTGCTCCGGGTCAAACATGGGATGGTTATGGTTAAGATCTACAAAGTTAACGTTGTAACCCCTTGCTGTGTTTCCGGATACCATTATCCGAGCAGTGCATTGTACTCTGCTGGATAACCTAGGCTTCAATTTTCCTTGCCCTTGGTCCGTTGGTGCGGTGCCCTCCTTGGAGCAAGTCAGCGTGGCCCGTATAACAACACCACGATCGTAATGAGATTGTCTTGTCTTAACGCCAAAACCACAATAATCGGCATAGGCCACGTAAAATGCTTTGGCTTCTTCGAAAGAGGGGAAAAACATCCCCTCATGGGGAACGTTTGATGGCTGCTCCACTAGGGAAGGCACGGGAACGATTTCCATTTGAGTACAGAGGAATGACCACAGAAGAGAAGGGAAGGAAAAGGAAGAGGCATCTTGAGATTGATAACAAGTCTTCTGTGCCGTGTAGGAGCGTCGAGCGCCAAAATGATGAAGGAAGAGAGTGATTTGAGTCGCATTAATGAGGGATGGAGGGAAGGATGGTGGAAATGATGAAGGCACGAAAATAGAGGAATAAAAAAACCAAAAACATTTCATATCCCTTCGCGCCAACAAAGCAGCGTCTGCTGAGTGGACTGGCCACATCAGCGCGCGTCCCGGACGCGCGCGTCCACTAAACATTTTCCTTAATTTTATATATGTGAATCGCAACTACCAACCATATCTCGTTTCTAGCAAGCGTTCTACAATATTAACTGAATTATAAAGGTCTTGTAGGTCTTACTTATGCCAAATCAAACTCTAAATGTTGGTACAAAATATTGTTTCTAGCTATGATAAAAATTGCTAATGATACATATTATGATACGTATAATTTAGACCATTTAACACCACAAGTGCTTTAAACTTACGTTATACATATTTTAGTACGCTAAATAAATATAATGATAGTAAATATCATCATTATATTATTAATATTTAAAGACATTGATGTTACTAGTCATGTTCGGCTTGATTGTGCTCTTCTTGGATGTTCTCTTCCCATCCATGAGCTAACACATCCTTGATGTCCCCATTCCACTCGTATTGGTGTTCGCCTGCAAATCCAACCATCAATTCATTCGACAAAGCATCAATGGCAATCTCCAAGTTACCAACATTGTCAGTGTTACATCCCTTATGACTTGAACTACCCTCCGACGACATCAACTCATTTTTGACCTCCTCGATGGCTGGAATAATAAGATCCTTCATCTTATTATAAGCGCTTGTCGAAACCCTACACTTCTTGTTGTTCTTTATCTGCTTAACACGATCAGTTCGGAATAAAATTTGCTGCAAAAATGTGGGCTTACCAAGAGCTCTCATAAGGAATGACATGGTCTTGTGTTGTTTGGTTAGAGTGTTGAACTTCTTCTCCATTGCCACCAATTGTTTTCTTAGTTCGGAGTTCTCATGTTGGAGCATTTCATTCTCTTTCTCGAACTTGTCGAGTTCGGAGGTTTGTTGCAGCTGAACGAATTCCACGAAAGATCCGCCCGTTCCTTGTTCTTCTGGTGGTTGTAGTTGTGACAGTGATTGTTGTTGTTTCTTTTGTTGCTTCTCTTCATACTTCTTCCTTTGAATGTTATTCAATAGATGTTTTTGACCAGCTAAAAAGTTCTCATTAGCAAATTCCCAACTTCCGCCAATCTTTTTAAAACCCTGCAATTATGTTGAGAAATGTAAATGTAATTACAACATTGTTGATAATGTATTAGTGTAAACCCAACTTAACAATGGAAACATATTATTATATATACCAAACTCCCAAGTCAGGACCAGCAATCTAAATATTTTACCTTAGTTATTGAGAATTTGGCATCTGATTTGGGTAAGCATATATGCAATGGTAAAATATATCAAACACAATAAAACTAGAAAATTACAAGAACTGAGCTCGAATATGTTACATGACAAAACCCCAACGAACAATTGAGTTAATGATTCCTGCGGAAGGTCTCTCAAAAAATAATGCATGGTAAAAAAATCTCTCAAAGCTCCAAAAGAGGAATGAAGGTATTGAAAGTAACAATGAGTGAAGAGTAAGTTTCTATCTTACGAAGAAGACATTACTTATATCATAAGATATTTGAATAATACTAATACAAATATTCCTGCTTCAAAACAATAAATCAAAAAATTCGAAAAGGCAACGAAAAACACAAAAATATAGGGGCATAAACATAAACCATCTATACATCAAACATTAATTGAGTTACAAATACCAAAAGAAAAAAATATCCATCCTAAGAAGAAAGAGCAAAACTAGATGACGAAAAAGTACAACAGGTTACAATTAACTGTCAAACATAGCGAAAATAAGCCAAAAATGAAGTTAAGCATATGAAAAACAACACATGACAATTAATCAACAAACACAAGCCCCCCACCCCCAAAAAAAAAAAGTTTGAGTAGACTGGAAGAAAAATTAAGGAGAAGGAAGAACATACGTAGCAATTGAGCTGACGAATGAAGCTGGAGAAGTTATCATGTTTGAAGTAGCTTGGCAATATATTGCTTGCCAACATGTGAGCATCCCAGACAATGAAACTGTTCAGACTAGGACTCCACGAAACAACGTCGTTGGTCATTGGATCATCCACCATATCGTATGTTTTGGTGAGAAATAGAGGTGTTTTCACCTCTCGAAGGCAATGCAGAGGCTGAGGAAGAACGTCCATGCTGTTGTGTTCTTCTTCCTTAACCCTTACTTGGTTCAGGTCTACTAATTAATGCATGGTCCATCTTGTTTTTTTACTTTAAATAAACTTGGGTGGATGTGAAATGAAGTTACGACTATTATCAAAAAAAAAAAAATCAAATGAAGTTGAAGTCTAAGATTGAAGAATGTGGGATTTTACATATAGATAGATGTGTTGTTGCACCATTGCATGTGAAGCCTATATATGAGGCATTGGTTGGGACGAGTGAGCCAAACAAACACATAAACACTGGGTTCATCACATGGGTCAATTTCTGATTAAATCCCTTACATAGAAAACAAGCACAAAACGATGAACCAAAAAAGGACATCAATAAAAAAGAATAGTTTCACATGGTAAGAGAATATGATAGGTACAAAATTGTGGTGTTTTGAAGTTTCACCGGAGAGGCAATCAGGAATCTATCTATACAGGGAAAAAGTGCAACCATATGTGTGGGCATAACCATAAAGCTTTACTTTTGAACTCCTGGAATGAAATCAAGTTGGAGATGCTTCCTGTCCTTTACTGCAAAAGGTACGTTCATATTGAATCGTTATAGTACAGGTTTTGCGTTCCAGTAATAGCCCACTACAATACTATTCTCAAAAAGAGAGAGGACATTTTAGAGTAACTAGAACTAAAACATGTGCGAGAAAAAGAAAGAAAATGGAAAACTACAACTAAAGAATACCTAAACTTGTATATATATTTGAATAGTTAGAAGCAAAAGCAAACTTCCATGAATATCAAGGGCAAAAATGACCTAGAGAAATTTGATTTTTGACTTTCAGAATACTAAAATACCAACATGCATCAACTAGCTGTTGTGAACTTGTGATGCTTGTATTCCTAAATTTCTTACTATAGTCCAACCGATTAGTGGAGACTATGATACAACAGTAACAACACCTAACAAGATTGTATTATGTATCGTTGCAATCCAATAAATATCATATTGAAGTGTGGGTGTGTAACTCAAAACGAATTGGTGATGAATGGAGTAACGCATGATCTTATAAGTCACAACAATAATCCAAATTGTCCAATGTAGGACTATTCTCAACAATCTTCTATAGGTAAGCTTACTCTATTCATAGATATGTTTGTTCAGTACTCATAATGTTTACGCAAACGCAATTCTGTAAAATGATCATAATTTTGTCGATATGGTATTATTAGCACTATAATAGTTTTGGCACAATGCAAGCACACCATATGTACCAAGATTGTGAAGTCCTTCGATCTTTAGGGAGGTCAAATGGTTAATGGCTAATCGTCAACAAATATGAAGAGTTTAAGGTGCTCAGAATAAACAAAATCACAATGTTTTGATTTTTTAAACTTGTCTACCAATTATCTATCTTTCCATCAACCCTACTTTAGTTATACCGTGGGATGCAAACTTCATCAAAATTCAATCTTTGATTTTGGTTATTACAAAATTCAAAAATGTACCAACTAGAGTGGCCTCAATTCTGTCACATCCTTGGTAATCACTATAGCTGAGAGTCAAACAATATGAACAAACAAGGGTGACGACTTGCAGCATATTCTTCAAGAGCAAAAGCTTCAACAATGTCAGAATTCAGACTTGTATTATTACTATAGACAGGAACCTGAAAGGAAAAGAACCTACTCTTCTGTAAACGTCAGCGCCGTATTCATCGAATGATGGCTACATTTATTAAACTGAAACTGAAAGCTTATCCAATCGCACCCAACCATATGCACTTTGGTCTCGGATCTTCTTGATCGTGCTAGACGCTAAACTAATGATTGGCTTGATCCTTGTTAGTTCATTTTCAAATAAAAGCCGTATATTTTGGTCCATCTGTAGAAGGTACAATTGGTTAGCATTTCAACGGAGAAGTTGCCCTGTGAAATTTAAACTGTGTAAAGAATTTACCTTCTCTTTGCACCGTTCTATATCAAAAATGTATTAGAAATAACTAAGCTGTTTATACAGCTCTGCCTCTGTATACTGTAAAGGAGAAGAGCACATTCTTAATGATTTAAGTAATATAAGACATTGTTTGGATAATGATTAAGCAAGATCCAAACCTGTCTAATGAGGTGTCCGTTGCATTGTGGATAATTTGGACAAACAGTTCCTCTTTCATCATAGCCAATCACTCGAAGAGTAAGGTTACGAGTTCTATACTTGCACATTTCATCATCACACTAAAACAAGGGGAAATTCCCACAGGAGAGTTGTTGCTTTATCTCAATAAAAAGTTAAAAAGAAAGAAAAAAAAACCATATAAATAAAACTTACCATCATAACCCCTATATAATACATAGAGATAAAATTCTCAGCTTGTCTTTTCACCTAGAAAATGGAAATGTAGGCCAACAATCTTACTAATTCGTTTCAAATTATAGATCATTATAGATCAACCAAAAGAGCATTTTAGGTGAACAATTACCTGATTGGCCATCATGGCAGCAGATATTTTACACCCCTCAACATCATCTGGACATCGAGGACAGCGCATCCTTTGCCAGAAGTTAAGATCCGATTTATTCTCGTTATCTGAGTCAATTGTTTTTTTTATCATACTAGAAAATAAACTAGAAAGTGGGGCGCAGTCAAAACTACTTGAACAGCTTGGACATGATAACCTCAGTGGTTCACATCCATGATACCTGCTTGATATGGACACTTAATGTTTAATTATTTGATGGTGATTGACGGTATTTAAAAAAATATAAAGATGTTATTAACTTTCTACCTATCATCATCATCCAACATATAAGCCAGTACATAGGAGGGATCATTACTGGTAGATTCAGTATTTCTCTGGAACTGAACAGTGGAAAGCATTACCCATAGACCCAAACTAGACGGACAAAAGAGTACTAAAAGCATCATCCTAGAACAGTTTGAAACCACTTACCTTAGAAGAATCAAGACCCAGACAGTCGGCCAGCCTTGCTGGACTAGTTCCCTGAATAGATGCACATAGACGAGCAACTACAGGATGTATCTGTAATGTATGACAAAGTGAGCAAAACAAATAGCAAATAAATTATTGACAGTGTGTAACATGTGATAGAAACCTGCTGTGAAAGGTAATAATCAATGTCAATAGTCCAATTTTCGTTATCCCTTTTCAGTTCATCAGGATGTCTAGCCCTTCCTGCAATTCCACCAGATGAACTAGAACTAGTGCCCTGGTCAAGTTAGAAAATTTTAGAAAGATTTATAAAGTTAAAATAAATAGTAGCACGGTTTATTAGACAGCCTATAGCCACAGTATTGAATTACATTGTGCTGCACTCCAAATTAACTAAGATGGGACAGTTTTGTTTAGTAATGTCTGCTGTGTATTGAACAATGAAAGATGATCATGATAGTATGAGTTGAAGAGATGGTGACACAGTTGTGGTACCTGCTCATAACAAATGACGTATGGAACCGTATCACCAGCATAACAACCTGAAGTATAACCACTCTGCCTTGGTCTTAGAGCCACCTGAGAAAGTAGTAGAAATACCATACATTAATATGGGTGGGTGGGTGGGGCGTAGGGTAGGGAATCACTGTTTTAAAAACCGGACCGGACCGGCCGGTTCAACCGGTTCAACCGTGAACCGGTGGCTGGTCCGGTCCGATAAAGCCCAAAAACTGGAAATTGCATTGAACCGGCTTGAACCGGCGGTTCAACCGGCCGGTTCAACCCGGTTCAGACCAGTTCAACCTCAAATTTTGTGTGTTTTTAATTTTAATTTACCTAAACTCCTTCTTATGTACCTAAATTTCTTATTTGGATATTTATATATATTTATTTAATTATTTATGACGTCACCGGTTCAACCTTTGAACCTTTGAACCTTTAAGAATTCCGGTTCGACGTCCGATTCGGTTCTGAAACCCATGTAGGGAATAATTGTTCCATGGGCATCTATCCTAAATGAATCAGTTTACCTGCACGTGAGGTTGGTTTTTTCCATCAGGATATTCTTCTGGTGGTTTTGTTAGTGTCTTTGTGATGACATATTTTTCAAGTTCTATTTCACCATTTCTCATATCTTTCTGGACCTGTTTCACAATCAGAATATTCTCACTGTGAGGGAGATCACAAAACAACCAATGAAATATGATGGAACATGCATTTTCAATCAACGGCAACAGAAAAAAAAATATCACTGAATATCTGCAAATGACAACTGAAATAGATCACTGGCATTTCAAAGTTTTACAGGTTAATTAATGGTTAGAGACTAACCTCCATGAGATGATTGTGAATTGTTTCCACAACCTCATCGCATGACCTGTAAGGTCAGAATTTTAAGAACAAGTGTACCACGGAAATAGTAAAAGCATTTGGAATCTCTATTGCTGTAATGCATTAAGAAACAGGAACAAAGGTGTATACCCTCCAGATAAAATTTGAGAGAGACAGAAATCTCCTAATTCTTTGGACAGCAAACTCCAGTCACGTCGAACCATATCAAGCCCCTTGCGTTCGATGACCTATTTCATGATTATTAAAGTATACAAAATTGTGATTTAAAAGTGTGGCATAAGTCTGCACTGCAAGCATAAACCGTGATTTAAAAGTGACCAAAACATCTGTTAAAACCTCATGTGGTTTCCCATCGTTATATTGCAATTTGACTGCAGCATACTTCTTTTTCTTGAGAAGCAGCATTCTCTTGTAGTGGCCATCAAGATCAATCTCCAAACATCGGTACTTCTTGTTAACCTGGAATATTGAATATGTTTAGGAAGAGATCTGATGTGTGTGATAATTTCCAGAAATAAATGACAGGAATCTGATGATGCTGTTTTTTGACTAGTCAGTTTGCATAAATGGTAAATTAAATATGCACACCCTCACCTCTTTAATAACTTTAGTAGCCACAGCTTTGGCTTTCACGACGTCGTCAAGTCCACTGTGAATCATAATCGAATCTGTATCACCATAAATTACCTGCAGAAACACCACATTGTTATGTATAACAATTGGGGAAATGAATCGCAACAAAAACATTTTCTACCACGTATGTTTTTGCAAAAATATGTATACCTAAAAGGTATCATTGATATTCAATTTTGAATTACATGTTATAAAAAGAATCTGTCCTTGATTGAGTTGCTTCATGTACAGTTCATTAAGAAATTTAGATTGGGAGACTGGGAGCAAGAAATATTGCCAGCTGTGCAGGGTATATTACTAAGTTCTAACAAAAAGACCGGAATGGTCCTGATGCAGGAAGGTAAAATGAATAAAAACGATGTCACTTTATTCTGCGCAAGTGTTTTGAGAGATCGTAAAATTGGTGATACAAGACGTGCAGTAACAACAATAACAAACACATGCATTAGATATCAATATCTTGTTCAAGTCTCAGAGTTGCAAAATAAGACAAATACCTCTAAATTTAGTACGTTCTGGACTAAATCAACAGTACTCTGTAAGATCTCTCTTCCCTGCAATTAGAGCAACAACTATGATATCAAATTTATCTTGAAGGAAATCATACATTACATGACCAAATTGCACACTTCCAACGTACTTGCAATGTTATAAGCTCAGCAATAGGTTTAGCATAAAATCTTGAATATGGAAACCCCAAGCAGCCATACATGCTGTTCAACAATTACACCAGAGGAGTAAATTAAACATTAGAACCAGAGATTACAAAAAGAAACAAAACTAGAACGTAAAGATTCTCTGAACCTATTAGCCGTGAGCTTCAATGCTTGCTGCTGTATGTCAAATTGTTGAACCATCATGCCGGTGGCAGTTTTAAGCCACGATTTGACCAGTCTTCTCCTCTCAACAAGATTCTTCAATAACTATATATTAAAGAAAGTATTCACTGTATTAGTTACCTAAGAAATCCTCCCAGAATTTCACAGTGCAAACTGCTTATGTACAAAAGCTATGCAAACACAAGCAAGAAAGAAAGTATCCACACTTTTGACTCCCCACATCTGGAGCATGGTTTCAGTACTATAGTATCAAGTAGTAAGCAGCTGAGGTCAAATGCCAAGAGTATTATAAACAGCGGTTGCAACATAAAACCATGTTTCAGCTAGAGAAAATCAGACTAATTATTTCGGCTATGAACGATTGATCATCCAAAAGAGAATGCTAAAAAACTTTATTCGCATCAAATGATATTTATCAGTTATCATTGTTTACTTACTGGAAAAAGACTAAATGTTTCTGGTTCACCCGTTCACCCCGTGAAATTGTCATTTGTAAAAGGATGATTCTTTACGTCATTTTATCTATTGACCAGCAATGCTGACATAACATCACACAAGTTTCCCAAAGTCTCACTGCAAGGTTTGAAAAATCTTCAGGTATGATTAATGTTTCAACTTTCAATCACATGGAGGGAGAGTTGGTTTGTCACAACTTGCTGATCATCAGAGTTTTTTCTTGCAGAGTACCAATTACAGTTTAAAAACGTAATTATTGACAAAATCTCTGCATATTTGTTATTTGTTAAGTTTCCAACAAAGTCATGGATAAATACCTCAGGTAGAACTCCTGTAATTCTAGATGATGGCAGACTTGGAGCTGATCCATCCAAAGTTCTTTTTATCGTTGTAAAGCAGATGTTGTATTCCTGCCAAGCAGCTTGAAGTGTTATATAGTGAGAAATGGGACATTTAAAATGTGAACTGATCATGACAGAATATACTGGCAACCTGAATAATCGAAGGGTACAGACTATTGAAATCCAGTAGCAATACAATTTTGTCATACAATCCTTTTTTTGGGTTCTAAAACCAACCCACCAACGTAAGCAGGGCCTTTTTTGTTTTTAACTCGACCAAGAAGTTGAGGATCAGTATCAAGAACTGCATTATCGGTGTTTGTCTTCTGCATTTTCATAAGTTGTACCAGAATTACGTTCCCTCTTTGATGAGCTGGGTGCTTTGCTTTTTACAAAACTCTTATCTGAAACGATATACTTCTTAGCATGAAACACATGCAACAAGAGAAATTCCACTCTTTGTGCCCTGGCACCCTGAATAAAAATGGGCAAATGTGAGGAAAATGTCAGATATAAATGTACAAGTTAAATCTTAATAGGAAAGAAATACGTACTTGCTTACCTGTAGAGTCTTTCCCCAGAGATTGCCACTAATATTTGTCAATTGTCGAGTCAACGGGAGAATACTTAGATGAAACATGAGCTCCAACGATAACCAAGCATCAGTTTCACCACAATCAACCTGAATGTCATCATTATTATCCTCAGCACGGTCATACAATAAGAATATATTTTCTACTGAAAACTATTGGTTTATTGTCAACTAAACTAGATATAAGAAAACAAATAAGATAAAAATAATAACACTTACAAAGTTTAGAAGAGATCCCGATGCTTGAAACATATGAGGAACATCATGAGGATAAATTTCGTGTCTATCTTTGTTCAGTTGTGTCTTAGCAAGTTGTGTCAAAGAATAACTCACTTATAGACAGAACAGATTTTATCAATCAATTTGCCATTCTAATTCGAAATGCAAATCAAGTTTCATCCATTACAATAACTGGGAATACCTCCTTCACTAGGTCTCTGGAAGACAAGTAAGTATCACAGAGAAGCCTGCCAGCAATACAGGATATGATACCACGGCTTGCTCCAGACCCATAAAGTGTATTTCCTTTGGTTAGTTTTGGCATGATAGAGCGCTTTAGACGACCAATTTTGGACCACATGCTGCTGGGCACCGTACAAGCCTACAGAATGGAAACAAATATGACTATGACATGGTCAACTCAATCAATGTGAAAACAAAATGCTAATCTGAAGACTAACCATAACAACTCGATCAATGTGAAGATAAAATGCTAGCCAAAAAATGATGCTCAAAAGAAAAGTAATCAGACTTACAAAACATATACCTGTGATCTATGAAGTACATCAAGATCAAACCCCGAGATATTATGTCCAACAAGAACATCACTATCAAGTTTATGCAGCTCGATCATCAAACGATTCAATAACGCTCTCTCACTATAAGAACATAACAGCATAATGTTAAAATAAGAAATAAAATATAAGGTAAAGGGCATCTTAAAGTTCATCAAAAGATGAACTTTTATGTTGTGGAACAAATCCCAACCTACTCTCCATCGCCAGAACCTTCGAGCCTGCCTTTGAATTCCTATCAGCAACTTGTTTATCAAAACCCATGGGAAATATGCCTCCATCAAGCTTTCTAATAATACTAAAATAACTAAGTATGCCAGGCCTTTCGCACTCCGACACTATCATCGGACCATCAATCTAAAAATTATAGTTGCAAATGTAAGAATCAATAAACAATTCTGCAGCCAAAATGTCAAAGATATTATGTTAAGAAAAATAAATGTTTAGTAGATTAAAGAATATAGGTGTAAACTTTGCCCACACTACCCAGTAAAATGTAACGTTGAAAGATTGTGCAAAATGAAATGCTCAATGATGTTAGATACAAATGGCTTTATTAAGAAAAAAGTACCTTGACCTGGCGGCAGCAGATGACAGATGCTGAGACTATTTCACTGACAATTTTTTTCTGGTTTATGATTGTTTTCAAGTTTATCGCTGTGACAATTACTGTAGGTATTTCTAACACTTTCTTTGGAGTTGAAACCCTTATATCCTTTGGAAAATCAACAACCATTTCATATTTGCACCAGCTCACCTGGGTACATGAAAAACAATTGAGTAATATGGCCTATAAACAATTAAACATTTGAAGGGATATAGTAACGTCCATGTATTATAATTACAGATAATACTCATAAAGCTGAAATGAAAGCAAGAGACAACCCTTTCATGAGGAGGAGATACGGAAAATCTTGAAATTGATAACCAAGAAGGCCCCTTGATTTTCCTTTTTAGTAGAAAGAGTTCTAAAGCACTGCAAACCAGGTAATGTGGTTAAATAGAGAAATAGTCTAAAAATAACAATAATAAGCATAATACTCTCTTTAAAGGAACACAAAAATACAAAAGAAAACAATCTCGAAGAAGCAATTAGATTTTTACTTGATATTCACATAGAAAGTTAACAAAGACATAAATGGTCTGTTGATAACAAATAGGTGACATGGCAAAAAAGTACTATTTTTATATTTGCTGGTAAATATATTCCAATACTTGTGTCGGGGAGCTCATTGAAATTGTGCCATTAATCATACAACAGTACAAAGAAGTATTGGACACAACAACCACTAGATTCAATTATGTGGAAATAGGCAATGAAATATAGTGTCCTAATTTGTAGACAAAATATTTTGTAAAACATTTGTATAACAAATATTATCTTGTGAAGCCGTGATAACAACCTGGTGTTTGTTCCAAACAATGCATAAAAGAGATCCCCTGTAAGATCTGATGGAAGCGAGGGATCCTGAAGAAAACAAATCAGAACATAACTCTTTAGCATGCATACAAATCGACATCACTTACTAACAAATATATTTTTAATCAATTACTAACAAATAGATATCTTTAAGCGAAGGATTTTTTTAAAACTTCTTTCATGTAAAGTTCAAGTATGGTTAGTGAATATCAAACCATGGGATTTGAGTCTTTGACCCTAACACCAAAATTCACCTAAAAGTTCAAGAAAAATGATAATGTTGCCAGTTTGCATTTCTGAAGTATCAAAATTGTTTTATAACCACTTGCTGTTTGTTGACAATCAAATTCAACTCAAAATGAAGATATGCCGTCAAAAGGCATTATTAAGATAATTGAAAATATGTACCAAGAGCACTTAGGTGTACATGACCTACATAGTTTGGAAGAATAAGTCAAAGAACCACCATACCTTGAACGGATAGCTGATTTTGAGAACATATTGCTCCCCCATGGGTATATCAACCCGCTCAAATGCATAACCCCGCTGCAACGAGGTCACAAAAGTGTGAAAATGTGCACTATGATAACTAATTGATGAATTGAGAGATGAAAAATATGTCATTCTAAACCTTAACAGGTGTCATGGTGAAACTGGAAATATTATGATCCACCAGTACTTCAGCAATCTCACTCTTTAAATCAGATGACATTTCCTTCCAAGAGAAAAACAATCATTTACATAAATCTTCAGGCTTCAGGCAATGTGGGACAACATATTTCAAGAGACGACAAAAAATCACCTACCTGTAACTTTGTTCGGAAAGCCCCACGAGAAATGCTAGAGCTTGTATGTTCTTTTTAAAGGTTTGAAATCTCAGCACTCTGGAACACGGTACTTTTTGGGATAGCGTATATACATCTCTGCATGTTCTTCACAACTATACAACAACTCTGATATGTAGTACCTGTCTTGACCTTTTCATTTAGAAAGAGATGTACCAATCATCAGAAAAGGAATTGTAAGTAGACATATAATTGGAGAATGGAATAATCCCTCCACAGTCCAAATAGTATAGAAACAACAGTTCCATGGGCTAAAAGGCAGCATTACATCAAAAAATAAAAAAAAATGAGAAGAGAGAATATCACCTTCCCAAACAAATAAAGAGTTCCTGAATTAGCACCATATGATTCCTCGTGGACATCAATCAGATAGAACGGCAGTGGGCCATCAGAATCTAGCACAAACTCCGAATTCTCATCCAAAATCGCACTTTCACCTCCACCAACTTCCGGTTTGATGCTACCTCTGCCCCCATCTTCGCACAAGGCCTTCCACCCATCAGTCGCACTTACCACGTTCACATCCTTCTCAGTTTTAATCGTAGCATTAAGAGTGGATGGAAAAACCTTTTTTCGGACATAGGCTCCACATTAACCTCACCTACATGCATCTCGATATCCATGGTCACAACACCGTTGTCTTCTGCTGCAGTTTCATTCTTCAAATCCACAACTTTTTCCTCTTCACAATTCTCGACTTCAATTTCACCGTTCTCGATTTTAACTTCACCGTTCTCTCTCAACTTCACCTCAACTCCAACATCTGCTCCCTTTTCCAACTCAGAAACCCTAAAACCTGAAGCCACCGGAACAGCCGCAACGCCTCCTCTCCTCGCGATCCTTCTCATCTGGCGCAAACTCCGCAATAATATCGTCAACCATACTCTCAATCGAACCCGAACCCGAACAGTTTTTTCTCTCGTTCTTCCTGAACGCGGACGAAGTGAACATCGCGGACAACTTTTGCTTCCCCATCAATGCGGCCGCAGACGTCAGCGAACTTGCCGGAGGAGGCTTCTTCTTGACGACCTCGGTCTCCCGCTTAACAACCTTGTTCCTCCTCTTCCTAGGGGCGTTAGATCCGTCGTGTTCGTCGTCGTCGGAGGATGAGGGAGGGAGGGCGAATCGGGCCCAGTCCTCCTCCTTGCCCTCATCGACGTACCCGAGGCCGTCGTCATCGACGATGAAGTTGCGAGCGGACTCCTGGCGGGCGGCGACGAGGCGGTCGTAGTCGTCGTCGGCGACGGTGTCGTAGATCGGGTCCTCGAGTTTGAGTTCCGGGCGGTGTTTGCTTTTCAGGAGCTCTAGGGCTTTGGCCCGACCTTTGTCCGCGGATCGACCTGATCTCCGGCGACCGGAAACGGGCTCTTCCGACATATTTAATTTTGGTCTTACTTACTTACTTACTTACTTACTCTCTCTCTCTCTCTAGATTAGACTAGAAATCCGACTGACTGTCGTTTCTCTCTCTAGAAATTTGGGAGTGGAGACTGTTTTCGTTTCGGATTTTTTGGCGGGAGAGATTAGGGTTTCACGCGCCAAGCTGTTGATCCGATAGTGAGCCCGATTGTGGATCCGGGTGTGTATGGGCTTGGGCCTTGCAGTCAACGGCCCAATATGTTTTATCTTCTGTTCTGTTCTGTTATTGTCCTGTTGTTTGTTTTCCTAAATAAACAAACAAACAAACAAAAGAATGGAACATTTGACCTTCATCCCACTCTCCCTCTACTTCAGTTGAGCATCCGTCCGTCCTCGAGTGAGCTGGAGGATGAGAATGTGATTGGGGAAGATGGGTATGGGATTGTGTACTACTGTGGAGTGAGTGTTGGAGGTGGAGGGTGGTCACTCTCAGTGATGTGTTGTCTGTCATATGATATTGTGCGTGCCCACTCTCAGGGTCATCACAATCCGTGTGTTTCTTTGGTGCTGTACAAAAGAACATCGTTATTTCACATGATTCGTTTATACCTTTCCATTTTGCTCTCCCCAACGTTATCTCAATGCTTCTTCCTTCACACATCTTGACGTTTAATGAGGAATAAAAGGACAATTTGTAGTGGCATGTTGGAAGTAAGTACTATTATTTGTAAGTGATAAACCCATCTGTTCATGAATGATGATTTATGAGTACCTTCGGCTTGGTTAGAAAAGGACTTGGCCCCGAATCTTTTTATTTTTTGTTGGTATGCTCAGCTCAATCATATAAATCGTGGACCCTTGGATTCTGATATCAGCCATGGATTAATGCTAATGAATGTTCTTTGTTTTTTTTTTTACAGCAGCAATCTTATGTGGTTACTAACAGAGTGTTTTATTTTTGTTTTACCCTTCATTTGGAATTCTTGTTTGGTTTGTATTGTTGAGTGCCTTCAGTTCAGTTCAGTTTGTGCCCCTCCAGTATACCATTCTCTCTCCATCCCATTTTATCAGCACTACTGTCTTTCCATGTGGTTGGTTTGTCAGCCACTTAATACTAAAATTTCAAGTGGATTTATGTTATCTCAAGTGGATCTATAATATAAGATTGAGTTTTTTTATATAGAAAAGATACAAAGTAAAATGTAACAGTTGCTGCACTCATTTTCCCAGGAATACATATGTTCTTCAGCATATGCCAATTGTTTCTGATCTTTGTACCGTGCCTTGAAGTAGTAGGGAAGCCCCCCTATCAATGCTTGTTTTTCTGTGTGCTTGTCTTCTCATTTAATAAATTTTTAAGACCTCAAGTCATCGACACCTAACTCGAAAACAAGGTCTGAAAAATCTCCATTTGGAAATTAAATTCAAGTGCCCCAAGAGTGAATCCTCAAATTCACATCACTTACTGTCATTTCCTTTTGTTGAGCAACACTGAGGTAGTAGTTTCTGTGTAAACTAAATTTAGACCAGTCCAAGGTATTTAGTTGGGTTTTTCACCTTTACGGTTAGTAAGTTATCACATACTAGTACCACTAGGTCCACTACCACCACCTCTCAATCGTATCTTTACTGAAAGCTTATCTTTAACCACGTAAAACCCCTTTCAATCAAATCCTTAGACAGTGCTCTCAATGGAACATATTCAATTGAATTTACAGCGTAAATCCAGTGTGGATCCAATTTTATTACTGAATTGTAAAAAGTTAAAATTAGATGAAACTCAGTTTAAAAAAATATACTTTAATTTTATTCCTAAAATTCATGTTATCATTGCTTACAAAAGAATTAGACATACACAAAGCTCTTGATTCGAAACTAGTTGGGGGTAGTAGACATGCATGACAATGCATAAAATGGCTTTACCCATATATCTTATGTCTCCATACATTTATTTATTTATTTATTTGGTCGGTGTCTCCTTACAAGTTTTATTGGCTCGAAGAAAATCTTTGCTATTTGTAAGTTCAATTTCAGTACAACTTTTGCATTGGAAATATTATAGATGGCATGTAGAGGAAGTACAGATATGCAAAACACATAATGCGAGTGACCATCACTTGTGAATTATTATTACCAAGAAATATCAATGAGGAGTTGAGGACCTTACGCGTGCACAATTTGCAGAGCAAGGACTAAAAAGAAATTAAAAATGAAGCTTGCTTACTTCAACGGTTGTTATAACATTTAGCATACATACATTGACGATGATCATTGATCCTCCTGATATTTTGCATAGATTCCCCGTTGAGATAGATGTCAAACAGCAGTTGCATGAAATACGTACTTAGTTAGCAGCTATAGGTGTTGGTAGACTCAGGCCGCAGGGAGAGAGTAATTCATGTTATCATTTTCCTGCATAAAATCGCTTCAAGATGTTAACAAGGCAAGCATTTCATTATCAACGGTTTAACAATAAGAGATCAGTTGTAGTCAAGCTTACGGATTTAAGCTGGAGCGATCTGATCAAGACAATAATAGAGACAACATCATCGAAACAATTAGGAGCAAACATGACCACGCCTGTTGTTTGGTGGTGGCTAAGGAAGCTGATCCTGTATTGACTGTTGAATTGGCTAGGGGTATAGCGTAGGTCGCTGCGGCCTTCGGAACCGGACCACACTTCCCAAAACTACCATTAGCCTACAGGAACAAGAGCAATTTGTTGGTAATAAGATCAATATCTATTTGCCATGGTAAATGCAAAATCAAGCCACTGCAACAGAAGGTTGCTACCTTGCATAATTCTATGTTGTTGCACCCGCATACAAGATGCCCATTTGCTACATCAGCGGCCAATGGGGCTCCACCTCCATCGCTTCTCTATGAACATATATATAACAAATATGCTTCATGAGAACTTATATTGTTTCTACATTATTCAACAATCAATACAGAAGTCTCATTTTTTGGCAACTAATTTCAGACTATATTCTCTTAGCATTTTTATACCTTGTAAAAGTCTACTGCTATAAAATTTGCCCACCGATTGCCAGATAAGTTGTGGCATGTGTTCAACATGTTGAGGAGCTGAGCAGAGTTATGTTTGCAGGCAGCAGGGAAATTCGGAAGGCTCGGAAAATAATTCATAAGAACCAGAGACCTCGAGGTGGTACTCATGGGAGCAGATTCTGCTCGATTTGGACATAAACCATCCTTCATCCCGCCATTTCCATCTGCATTGCCCATGACAGAACATAAATGAAAATTGTTTGAAACAAATGTAACTGATGAAGCATATGCTATATATGTATTAGTATCAGTCAATCCACGCACATCATGAGCTAGCAGCATATAGCAAATGAATAAGGTTGTTACGTACATTGATTTTCGACTATGTATCTCCATTCATAGGCAATGCCTTCCGAAGCTTCTTTGCTTGATATCGAGGTGAACACTATCAACCGCTGGTTTTTGCTGATCATGTCGCTTACCAACGGCCAATCTCCCCCATTCTTAGGCATTCTAGAAACTGGAAACCAAAACTTTCTCAATCCTGCTGCATCGAAAACATTAGTCAAGCCCCGTGGGGACTTGACGTAGTCCTCAATGAAGATTGTGATGATCTCAGTTGGATTTGCTTCAAGGAAGGATTGTATTTCTCTAAGAACATTAATGGCAGGTTGCTGGTGGGAAGGAAACATTAATGGCAGATTTAATTTGTAGGTAAGCACATATATATACATATAATCTAGTACGACAAACATTTGATTCAAGAGTCGCATAGAAAGACTTAATTAATTGCTGAAATTGAAAAGTAGCGTACGTAAGCAGTGAAGTTATAGCAATTGCCACCAAAGGAGTGGCACAACCATAAGTCGTTCTGGAAGTCATACATATCCAACAGCATTAGACCCCTCACGCCATTCTGAAACCACAAATTTAAGATCGACAAAGAATCAAACCACGCGTGAGACAAATTAAATTAAAAAAAAAAAAAACATAAGCTTACAGAGAGTTGTTGTGAGACGGAGTCCTGCTGGTTGGAAGGCGAAACCCCAGTAAAAGACCTCTTCTGATTCAGCAACGCGAAGGAGTTGTGGGAGGTGATCCACGAGTAGCTGTTGAAAGGCAACCCCGTACCCCCCTTGGATTTGGGATCGATTGGTTGGAATCGGGTGCAGCGGGGACGGAAGCCGCCGTCGGCGAGGCAGGTCTCGCAGTGGAGGCCTCTACCGCACATTATGTTGGACAAGCACGAGGTCCCCACCTTTGGAGAATCAGATGACGAAACCAAAGGGAACAATAAGAAGACCAGAAGCAGCAGCAGCAGCAGCAGCAGCAGCAGCAGAATGGGGGATGATTGCTTCCCCTTCTTCTCCATCTTTTCTTTTCTCTTGTCTTCTCTTCTCTCCACTCCAAGGAATTAAGGAAGGAAGAGAGAAGAGAGAAGAGAGAAGAGAGGACTGTTAGCCAGGAGTGAGGCTGTATTTGTTTGTTTCCCGGACCTACGTGGATCATTCCTTTTATCTATCTATGCCTTCACACAAACTACATGCTTCTTCATTAATCATCATTACTATAACAACTTGCATCCACCAAACTCACTCCGATGGTTTGCTTTTGCTTTCAGCAAACCTAGCTATCATACACCTCTACTACTTTTACGTGGTTTTCTTTTAAGCTTTGCCTCAACTTTTCTTTTTCTTTACATCATTAATATGATTGATGGTGAAGTTTTTCACAATACGAACATCTCTACACCAAAACATACGATATGGTGGACGATCAAATGACCAACGACGTTGTTTCGTGGAGTCCTAGTCTTAACAGTTTCACTGTCTGGGATGCTCATCTTAGTTTCTGTTTGTTGATTAATTGTCATGTGTTGTTTTTCATCTTAGTTTTGCTGTGTATATTAATTGTTTTTCATTGGTCTGTTAGGATAGATATTTTCTTTTTGGTGTCTGTAACTTAATGTTTGATGTGTATATGGTTGTTATTTAATTATTTTTCACTGTGCCCTTGTTCCGTTTGCTGAGTTTTTTTTCTTGCTGTGTTTGTTGCTGGTTCTTAAAAAAATCAGGTTTCGTTTTGTTTAAATTAAAAGCAGCAGTAATTAGTATTGATATATATATATATGGAAAATGATACACGGTCGTTCTTGAGGACGTTACTTGAGGACGCGGCTTAGTTGACAATCTCCATGTCAGCAGAGAAAAAAAATTCTTTTTTTTATTTTATCTCTCAATTCTTTGGTTGCCCGTACAAATGTCATGAGCAATCACTTCATCTCTCCATCCCTCCCTTCATCCCTCGTTAATGCGTCTCAAATTACTCCATTCCTTTCTCATTTTGGCGCTCCTACAGAGCAGAAGACTTTTCATCTTCATCTCAAGATGCGTCTTCTTTTTTCTTCCCTTCTCTTCTGTGGTCATTCTTCTGTACTTCAATGAAAATCGTTAATGTGCTTTCCCAAGTGGAGCAACCGGCAAACGTTCATAAGAAGGAGATGTTTTTTCCTTCTTTCGAAAAAGTCAAAACATTTTACGTGTCCTATGCCGATTCTTGTGGTTTTGGTGTTAAGACAATGCAATCTCATTACGATCGTGGTATTGTTATACGGGTCACACCGACTTGCTCCAAGGAGGGCACGACACCAACAACCAAGGACAAGGGAAATTAAAGCCTAGGTTATCCAGTAGAGTCTAATGCACTGCTCGGATAAGAGTCTCCGGAAACCCAGCAATGAGTTACCACATTAACTTTGTGAATCTTAAATTGCCCCTCTTAATTGAGTGATGATATTAGTGGGCCCCCTTGATAAAGCAAAGTTATAATGTGCACAATGTGATTTGAGTTAAGTCACATATTTATAACTAGTTTAAAGAGATCAAGAAATGAATACTAATACAAAGATGACACAATACTACTTTCTGTGTATTCTTAATATCATGAGGCAAGGGACGGACACAAGTGGTGCACTCCATCACTAAATAGATCGGGTTTTGATTCCAGTGGAATTAAGACATCTAACTAATTGCGAGCTATAATGTTTAGCTAGATACCGCTTATACCTTGTGATATTAAGTTCTTAATATCACTGTCAACTTGGTTTAGATCCTCCCATAGGTCACACCACAAAACTGGGAAACGAGAAATGTGGATTTTGAGTTCATAAGATGTGTCGAGTTTCATGTAGAAAATATGACACATTGTGTGAACAAGCAAAATCAAACTTATGTTGTGATTAATAACATAATTAGAATCTAAATTAAATTCATATGTGATGTAAATATTATGGGGTGTAATGATTTATCATTACATAGGATAATATGTTACATAAGTTATGAATTTACTACTACTCCCGATATGTCAAATTTGGTAGGGGTTAAACCGAAATTTGACAAGTCTGCAGTACTGTGCACAAACGGTCGACCGATTAACAGTAAACGGTCGACCGAACGTGCACGGTCGACCGGACACGGTCGATAGGAATTTTCGTCTGTTCGGAACGGTCGACCGAACATTGTGATGAAATATTTTATTGTTGCGAGCGGTCGACCGAAACTTGGTTCGAGCGGTCGACCGAACCTCCAAACGGTCGACCGGTCCAGACGGTTTTATGCAGAATTAATTTAAGAATTAATTAGATCATGCATGGAACTGGTCCATAATTGATTTAATTCGTGGCTGAGATTATCTGTTAGCAAATAATGGATGGTTAGATGGAAGTTTGCATGAAATCATGGGTAAGAGGTTGCACATGAATAGGTAATTTGGAGAGAACTTATATATACAAGTTTATCTCATTACCTCAAATTAATTGATTTGTTTTTCTCATGCAAAAACTCTCTCCATAATTCTCCACGAAATTTCCTTAATTCTTAAGATTAGTTTTAGTTTTCAGAGATCATCTTCTCAAGGGAACTAAAGAGGGTTAGTAATTAGATTCTAAACCTTATTGGAGATTGAGAGGCTAACTCTTCTCTCTCCAATCTCGTTTAGAGTTTGGTGAATACTCGGAGGCAATCCACCGGGCGATTCAACCGTCAACGCGACTCCGGATCTTCGAAAGGTTTTAGAGAACCTCTAGGTATGATTCTCTTTGCAATTGTTTGTTTATTCTAATGCATATTAAATAATTAGGATAAACAAATACATGTCTATATGAAAATCGAAGAAAATATGAATACTACGATCCTATATGTTTATAAAATTTCAAAAATATATACATACTATAGGGCACGAAATCCAACAAACTTGCCGTTGTAAATCTGAGGTAAGGTAATTCTACGTTCCTCCCATTTCCTCAGGATTAAACGTTTCCCAAACATTTCCGTCCAACTTTTCATTCGTGGAAATGCTCCAGTTCTGGGCTCCCCCAATCTGAATTTCTCACAAAGTCACACCTTCAAATGGAAAAGTTCAACTGTTTAGAACGACTGAACAAACATACGTTCATATTCTAAACAGACACACAACATATTCCGAACAGACACACAACTTATTCCGAACAAACACACAACATATCCCGATCAGACAAACAATTTAATCCGAACAGACACACAATTTATTCTGAACATACACACAACATATTCCGAACATACAAATTTAATCCGAACAGACACACAATTTATTATGAACAGACAAACAATTTAATCCGAACAGACACACAACTTATTCCGAACAGACACACAACAAATTCCGAACAGATACACAATTTAATTCAAATAGACACACAACATATTCCGAACAGATACACAATTTAATCCAAACAGACAAACAATTTAATCCGAACAGACACACAACTTAATCCGAACAGACACACAACTTATTCCGAACAGACACACAATTTAAACGGAACAGGCGCATAACTTAAAGAGCAAAAACGCTTACTTGTAGTATTGCCACACAACCGTCGACGTTCCCCTGCCTCATAATGAAGTTTCATGCCTTTCTCCTCTCTTGCAGTTCGAAGCTGGCTTTTTCCAGGCCCCCAACCAGGGCTCCGTGAACTGCACGTGCCTATGCGTATCTGTTTATGCGTCTGATGTCCCTCAAATGGTGCATGAATCATTGCTTCGGTCGAAGTGTTCCATCGAATAACAAAAAATGCTTGAAGATGAAAGAAATTAGGATACGAGCGTACTCCTCCGTCTCGACCATGACACTGGTTGCCGTTAGCTGACCTAACAGTTGTGTGTTGTCAAGGTTCACCCCTTCTCGCCTCTGTACATTCAATGGTTCCATCACAACGGTCTTCCCATGCATACTTAACCCTAAATTAGGGCAACGTCTTTAGGTGTAAGGGGAATTACCCCTGATCCTATTCTCAGCCCCACCTCTTGTGCATCGTAGTGTTCGACGAACCAATCAATTATTTCGTTGTTCGTAGTAATGTTAGGAAGGTATAGGAAGTGACCGAAAGGGTGCTCCGGAAAACCTCTTTCTCAACCTTCTTCATCCCGTCAAACTGTTTTCGGATGACCGTCCAGGAGCACCGGGATTCCCAGAAGTAGTAGGTGGTTTCCTAAAATAAAAAAAATTGAAAAACGAAAGTTCCTCAAAAAAAGAACGACAAAGGAAAAAAAACTAAATAGACCCACCGGTTCTGGCACAGTTCCGCTATTGACGGCAGGAGTCGAAGAATTCATTATCGTTTAGAGGGAAAGAAAGAAAGCGGAATAGGTTCACATGTTCGCTTCCTCCGTTCACAGGTAATCCAACGAGAAAGAAAACGGGACTCTCCCTTTCGATCTGGATATTTTTAATCTTCCTCGGTATCTGAACCGTCGTTCTTAGGGTGTCTGGCGCTGTCTTATCTGGGGTTTGGAAAGCAACTGTCGTACTTGGAAAACTGTAAAAAAAAATTAAAAACCCATTAAAGATGCGTTTGGAAATGGTGACATGTCAATTCGACTAGACGCTGACTCGTCAACTTTTGAAAATACTTGCTTCTTTTTATTTTTTTAATCTTATTTTTATATTTTGAAAATAATAATATGTGTTTTATGCATTTAGTATACAAATACCAATTTCTTGAATATATATATAACAATCATTTTGCTAATAAATAAACTTATATATGTTAGTATTAGACCATTATCTTAATTTTTTTAGTGATATGAATGTATTTTGAAAACACAACGTTACTTATATCTTAAAGTTGAACAAGTACATAAAAATTATCATTAAAATGACCGGGGAAAAAAGATATCATGCTACAAAATCATAGATTTTAGCTAAACAATAATATAAAAAAGAAACTATAAATTACACATAAAAATAGGCATGATTGTTGAAATCCAAACTGGAATTGGTGGCGGTCCAACAACGTCCACGATTACAACATGTACGCAAATACTCTGTATAGTGCCTCCCATTATTTTTTATATTTTTCCATAGAACATCCTTTAAGACTCAAGGGTGCATACTTAGACAAAGAAACCAAATAACCAGATATAATATACCATGATATGGTTTCTTTTTAGTTCTTATTCTAAAACCAGTACGTGCCTCCTCAAACTTAAGTGTAATTATCGCTAGAAATGGTAACAATACGATATGTACCAATATAGGCTATCTCGATGTGATATTTGACCTCTAAATTGCAACATTCTCATAGTCAGGGTAATATTAAATGGTCTGAATATATGATATCAGCTCAAGATCAATATCACATTCGATTAGAATGGAATGGAATGTAATGTAAGTATTCGAGTTGGAACCTCAACTCATGAATTGTGGTACGCAAAAACAATTAACAACATGTATCAAAATGCAAAAAAACACTAACCGGGAAGTCGAACCCTATAAATAACCAAACCATTCAAACCCCACCAAATTCAGATCTAGACTTGAGATTTCCCCCAAAATGTCGCAATTCGATCGCCAAACCGGAACGGTGAAGTGGTTTAACGCCCACAAGGGCTTCGGGTTCATCGTCCCGTAATCCGGCGGCGAGGACCTCTTCGTCCACCAGACCTCGATCCGATCGGAGGGTAACCGGACCCTCTCGGAGGGAGACGCCGTTGAGTTCGTCGTGGAGCACAACCAGGACGGACGAACCAAGGCCGTCGACGTCACTGACCCCAAAAGATCCACCTTTTCCTCCTCCGGTGGCGGGTCTTGCTACAAGTGCGGGAAAATGGGGCATTTCTCGAGGGATTGTGGAGTCGAGGGTGGTGGAGGTGAGGGATCTTGCTATAACTGTGGGAAAGTTTGCCACTTTTCGAGAGATTGTACGGAGAAAGGAGGACGCGGAGGGCGATTCGGCGGCGGCGGCGGTGGGTGTTATAGCTGTGGAGAGGCGGGCCACTTTGCTAGGGAGTGCCCTGTTGGGGTCCAGAGAGTTTGATTCATCTTTTGGTAAAGATTGGATCTTTGTTTTGATTCTTGAAGTTTTTTATTTTATTTTAAAATTTCGATTTGGGTGTCGGACGGAGGATTGGATGAGCGTAAAGGTCGAAGCTTGATAGATTTGTGCATGATGTCTACATTATTTTTCTGCCAAACGGCCAAAACCTGATTAGTTCTTGGTAGATTGCCCATGAAATTGAGGTTTTTTTATATTTCATTGTAGTATTGTACCTTCGGCCTTCAAAGTATGTAGATAATACTAAGAACAATCAAACCGTGCTACGATCCGCGGGTACATCAAGGATTCAAAGTTCCCCCCTCATGGGTTACATATCTAAATGGACACGAGTCCAATAAGTCTTACAGCAAGGCAAGCCGACAAAGCTACATTCTATAACAGTATAACCAATCGCCAACTATCTCCAAAAACTAAAGCATCATGTGAATTGTGACTCACACAATGTTACCTATACCACAGTCTGATTTGTCGAATCTGATGAGATTTGTTGCCACTGAGGACCGCAGGTGATGTTTTGAACCCACCCCATACGACTGAAGATACAATTGATTGATTATGTGTGTCATCTTAAAAGTCTAAGTAAATCTAAAGAAACCATTACGTATGGCAAGAAAAAAACACATAATAGCTCATACCACTTCAACCGTAAGCCTGCTGGCAAAGTTAAGCCTACAACACAAACTAGTATCTTCCCCAAAAAAAAATTAAAGAAAATTGAATTTTCCCCAAGTTATAGAAATAGTATGATGATAGCTGCTTCTTTATCTATAGAAGTTTAGTTAAAGCTGCTTGTTCTGGTCACTCTTCTTTTGTTTCTTAGAAGTACTGCTGCCTTTGTCTGATTTCTTCACCTTAGCCTCGCGTCTTTCCCTCTTCAATCCCTTCACGTCACCTGATAAAGGCATGCTTTTAACCTGCAAGCAAACATTTTCATCAGTAAAGATGAGAGGCAATGACTTTAGTAACGTTGAGTTCAATAGTGACATTAAGCAGAGCTTACCTTTTGATCTGGAATGTAGATTCTCCCAAGTTTACCTTGCACAACATCACTGCTAACATTTTTAATCTGCAAGTAGGGGGGAAATGTAGTTAGACTACATATGAATAGCAAGAAATGCTGCTCGAAGGCAGGAAAAGGGGCGACGTATCGTGGTGATGTAGGAAAATGGCAAGTATGTACTGAAAACCTTCTTTGTTTGTTTCGGTACAGTTTTCATAGCTTCTTTCTTCATGCTCTCATTAGGTAAGCGATGCCTCCGGACAACCAAGTCCATGGATGGTCCGACTTCTACAAGTTCCATTCTTGGTATGCTGGTACCTGACTTTTTAAGGCGAAGAGCACAGTGCATAAATAGTACTGTGTTTGAAGAGGTGGCTGTGCAAACATAGACACGATCTACTCCAACAAGATTTAAACTTTCAACAACCTGCACTAAGCAACATGACTATTTTTTTCAAGGCCATAGAACATAATAACTCTATGAAACTTAATTAATAAGGTTAGCAAATAAACGGTTAACAACATGCCTCTCCTCGGAAAAGATCAAGCAGCATCTCCTTCAGATGTTTAAGCTCTTCCACATTCTCAAATCCTTCTCCAATGAAAGCAAATAGAGGCTTCGACCCAACCTTGGGACATAATTTCTTGTCGTATGAAAATGACTGCAAGGATTTGAAGTTTTCTATCCCAACCTCAACAAGATCGTAAATATGATGATCATATGTCCGACCAAGAACTAAATTGTTGGGCCTTTTCTTAGAATGGGAACCATACTGCAAAAAAGGGGGGAAAGTTATTAGCAAACAGCCTGCATAAAAAAACAACAGTTGTACACATCGTTCTTTCACAGCAACATTTAGCTAGTTCAACATGTATGAGGAGATAATCCATTTACATGGGTTTTCAGGAAAGACCAAGAAAAAATGTAAACATCCACTTTCTGTGCTGAGAATTTTTTGCAATTGGAAAATGAAATCTTAGTCCAAGTCACAATAAAAGAATTTTAGTTTTTCGGCTACTTATACGAGCGAGCCCAAGCATCATATTTAAGTTTCCGAAGTTCAAAAGAAAAATTCATCTCATGTGCATATACAGTTGCTAGTTTTATGGTTGATACTTTAGGAGGGAAAAAAGAGAATTATAGAGTCCATTTGACATTAAAAATCTCTACAACATTGCTATCAACAATGAGAGGATGTAGGAACAATTTCTACAAAAACATGGCAACACGATGACAAAGACATTGATACAATAAGAAAAAAAAGCATTTGAATAACTTATGAATCAGAAAATTTTGGAGAATAGTCCTTCCGCTATGTCATGTGATGATTGTTCGATGTCATACTATTTGTTTTCCAATATTGTATCATCTTTAACAATTCAAACGAGTTAATAAGTCCATCCTATACAAAATAAAGTCATAGCATATGTGATATATCACACATAATAAAACCACTAGTGACAGAGAAAAGGTTGCTTGTCGGAAGAAAGGAGTAGTTTACTTCTAGAAAAGAAACTTGTGAAAGATTACACAAGGCGTAGTAGCCATGCCCATCGTGATGGTCAAACTGAATTCTGCAAATTAGAATAATGGAAATGTTTGAAATTAACTTCATACCACAAACAAGCTGCAATCGGTCTTGAGAGAGAAGAACTCCAAGGAAGTCTCACCACCACTCTCAAACGGCCTAATTTTATCATTCTTCTTCGTGTACCTCACGGCCGCACCCTTCTTCAAGTGGTATATCTCCATCAAAACAGTGTTCAACACCGCACTGGACTTTGTGCCCTGGAGTATGAGGGTCTTCTTCGGGTTCTCCACCTACACACGACACACAGCGATAGTAGCCTAAGAACCAAATATCACAACTTAACAGCAAACACGCAATGGCTTCAACTACTAGAATAGTGAAGTTTCACGCGTTTAGGTCGAAAATCGCAACTTCACTTCACGGCAAAACATAATACTAGAATGGTGAAAAAATTGACGAGTTTAGGGCAAATATCACAAGATTGGAGGGCAAAAACTGAGATTTCGACCAACGATCTGAACTTAACTATTGAAATCCATGATTTTTACCCTGAAAAAGGTGTGTAGACAGAACTTAGTGCGGAAAATGAAGATTTGGAAGAGTGAAAGCAGGAAAGATGTGAACTTTACCAGCTTGGGAGCTTTGTTATCGAGGTCGCGCTTGGCGCGGTGGGTCTTGGCTATCTTCGCCTTCATCATCCTCGAAAGATGGGGTTTTGGACCGAAACCCTAATCGTCGGGAGGGTTTGGTCGTTTGGGGTTTTGGTGGCCGCAGAGGTTTGGGAAATTATTATTATTAGTGTTAGGGTTTGGACCACAGAGAAGAACCAACTAAACCACGAGGCTTTAATATAAAATTTACAAGTTTTCAAATAGGAAAATGTTTAGTAGACGCCCGCGTCACAGACGCCCGCGTCACAGACGCGACTGACGTGGCGGAGAACTTTTGTCCATTCAGCATCCAGTCAGCATATACACTAAGCTTCTCAGAGCAATGATGTCTCTCTTATTTGTCTTCCCGATGCATTAAATGCGTATCTACTTAGATACCACATTTTCTTTTGGCGCTCAACGGAGATCCACTAAAGATCCCTTAACGTGTCACGTCACCTATTTTTTTACTCATTTTTCTTTTTTTTCCGGACAAGCGCATGACTTATTCCGGACACAGTTACTATGTAATCCTGACAGTTGGAACACTTATTCCGGACAAGCGTACTACTTACTCCAGAATGTTGGCTTTTTCTTTTATTTTCCCGATGCGTCCACAATCGCATTTAATGCTCCTCAAATCAGCACGTCCTCCATTTCTTATTTTTTGGCGCTTCACGGAAATACAAAATGTTTTGGCTACCTTATTCGGATCCTATGAACCCTTCTTTTTTTCTTCCTCCCTTTTTGTTGTACTGTAATGACACTCGTTAATGAATGCTCACAGCCGGCGCATGCCTCAAACGTCCCGCAAGAGAAGATGTATTTTCCTTCCTTCGAAGAAGCCAAAGCATTTTACGTTTCCTATGCCGATTCCTGTGGTTTTGGTGTGAAGATAAGACAATCTCATTACGATCGTGGTGTTGTTATACGTGTCACTCTTACTTGCTCCAAGGAGGGTAATGCTCCGGGAAACCAAGGTGAAGGTAGACCAAAACATAGGTTATCCGGTAGGGTCGAGTGCACTGCTCGGATCAGGGTCTCCGGAAATCCATCCAGAAGCTACGTAATTAACTACGTAGATCTCCAACATAACCACGACATGCTGTCGGACGACCAGATGCGCTTCCTCCGACAAAAATGATCCGTCCCGGATTCCACCATAGCACGCATTTCGTGTAATGATGCTGTCGGGATATCGTCCGCCAAGACCATGCAATCTTTTGTGGTCGAAGCCGGAGGTCATGACAAATTGTCTTTCAACGAGCGGGACCTAAGGTGTTTTGTTTTCTACTTAACTAGGTTGATGTTACCCATTTTGCTTTGTCATAAAAATTGTGTTTTGCAGGAATGTTGTGTACGAGGTTAGAAACCTGAAGATGGGACCAGGCGATGCCCAAGCTATCCAAAATTATTTCATCGGGATGCAGAAGAATGATTCCCAGTTTTTTACGTAATGGATATGGACGACGAAGGCAGACTACGAAACGTGTTCTGGGCCGATAGTCGTTCTCGAGCTGCGTACTCTTACTTTGGTGATGTCATATGTTTCGACACAACCTACATAACCAACAAGTACGACATGCCTTTTGCCCCATTTGTGGGGGTAAATCACCATTACCAGTCCGTTATTCTCGGTTGCGCACTCCTCTCTTCCGAGTCGACACAAAATTACATTTGGTTGTTCCAAACATGGTTGACGTGCATGAACGGTACGTACTTTGTCTGTCCGGTTTACGTTATATGTCTGTCCGGTTTACGTTTTATGGCTATCCGTTTTACGTTGGATGTCTGTCCGGTGTACGTTGTATGTCTGTCCGGTTTACATTATTTGTCTGTCCGGTTTACGTAACACGTATGTCCGGTTTACGTTGTATGTCTGTCCGGTTTACGTTGTATGTCTGTCCGGTTTACGTTGTATGTCTGTCCGGTTTACGTTATTTGACTGTCCGGTTTACGTTTAATGTCTGTCCGGATAACGTTTTATGTCTGCCCGGTTTACGTTTTATGTCTGTCCGGATTACCATCTCGTTTTTATCTGGTTTACGTTATGTGCAGATATAAGCCCCCCGGCGATCATAATAGATCAATGTGGCGCCATAACTGCGGCGGTGAGGACTGTGTTCCCTGAAGCGCGGCACAAATTTTGTATATGGCACATAATGAATAAAGCGCCTGTGAAGCTGCCCACGAAGTACCGCGAGCATACGTTGTTTGAGCTCAAAAACTGTGTATTCGATTCCAAGACTCCGGATGAATTTCAGCGTAATTGGCAGGGTTTTCTCGATGATTTCGAGTTCCACGACAATAGTTGGCTCCGATCCATTTATGCAATTCGAGAGTACTGGGTACCTGCATTTGCGCGAGATTGTTTTTTCGCCGGAATGACATCAACCCAGAGAAGTGAGAGTATGAACGCCTTCTTCGATAAGTACCTCACATCTAGGACGACACTTAAGCAGTTCGTTCAACAATACGAACTCGCACTCCGCCACAAGTATGAGAAGGAAGCTCAGTCGGATTTCGATTGTCTTCATAAGGCTCCGCAATTGATTTCGAAATATCCATTCGAGAGGCAATTGAGCGAGTTGTATACGGTGGGGGTCTTCAAGAAGGTGCAATTAGAAATTGGGAAGATAATGTACTGCGATATCACGGACGAGTTCAACGAGGAGGACACATTCCACTTCAATGTGACTGAACATGTATTGACACATATGCTCCCATTGTCGAAACGGTTCGTAGTGCAAATTAGAGATGTAAAGTGGTCATGCAATTGCAGAATGTTTGATCACGTCGCTCTCCTTTGTTGTCACGTTTATGTTGTTATTGCACGACTACGTCCCAACGCGTTGCTCCCCGAGTCTTACATCGTCAACAGATGGAGGAAGGACATCCGAAGGAGCTATCGAGACAAGTTTTCCCTTCAAAATGGCACGACGGAGAACGATGCGGTTCGTCGCCATTACGACATAATGGGTTGTGCGGTTTGGATCGCCCAGGCCGCTTTTGTCTCACACGACAGATATCTTCATGCGGTTGAGGCACTTGACTTGCTTAAGGAACGTATGCAACGAGCTGATCCTGGGTTGGAGGGTACATCCGTTCTCAATCCGGATAAGACAAGACGGAAAGGCAGACCGTCGAGCAAACGACGGATTTCTTTGTCTGAGAAAATAATTAAAAGTAACGATAGGAGAATCATCAGGAAGAAGGCTCCACTGTCGCTGCACCCAGTCGCACCCAAACCTGGGGATCACGACTTCAATGATTGGGACATGAGTTTGTATTACGAGGGAGTTCCTCCTTGATTATTGATTTTGTCCGTTGTTGCAATTAGTCTATGTAAAACTTCAAACTTATTATTATGTCCGGATTAACTTATATGTCTGTCCGGTTTACGTTTTATGTGTGTCCGGATTACGTTATATGTCTGTCCGGTTTACGTTTTATGTCTGTCCGGATTACGTTTTATGTCTGTCCGGATTACGTTATTTGTCTGTCTGGATTAAGTTATATGTCCGCTCGGATTACGTTTAATGTCTGTCCGGTTTACGTTGTATGTCTGTCAGGATTATCGTGATTTGTCTGTCTGTTTTAAGTTATTTCTCTGTCCGGATTACGTTCTATGTCTGTCCGTTTTACGTTTAATGTCTGTCCGGTTTACGTTGTACATCTGTCCGGATTACGTTATTTGTGTGTCCGTTTTAAGTTATTTATCTGTCCGGATTACGTTTAATGTCTGTCCGGTTTACGTTTAATGTCTGTCCGGTTTACGTTATACGTCTGTCCGGATTACGTTATTTGTGTGTCCGTTTTAAGTTATTTATTTGTCCGGATTACGTTCTATGTCTGTCCGGTTTACGTTTAATGTCTGTCCGGTTTACGTTATTTGTCTGTCCGGTTTACGTTATTTGTCTGTCCGGACAGACACAACACTTATTCCGGACAGACACAACACGTATTCCGGACAGACACGCCACGTTTTCCGATCAGACACAACACGTTTTCCGAACAGACACAACACTTATTCCGGACAGACCCATGACATATTCCAGACATACACAACACTTATCCCGGACAGACACAATACTTATTCCGGACAGACACAACACTACTACCGGACCAAGTTGCTTACTTGTAATATGGCAACACATCCAGACACGCAGCCCTGCTTCAGAGTGAAGTTCCCAGCCAATCTCCTCCTCGACAGATCCCTTTTCGCTTCCTCCAGACCCCTAACCAAACAAGCGTGAACTGCATTTGCCCAAGCATATCTCTTGAGGCGCTTGAGGTTTTTCAGGTGCCTGGTGTACCACACTCTAGTTCGCAGTGATCCATCGAAGAACAAAAAATGATTGAAGATCAAACAAATAAGGAGACGGACGTTCTCCTCCTCGTCGCCCATTGCACTCGTCGCAGTAAGATGACCCAGTAGCTGAGTGTTGTCGAGGTTAACCCCGTCTCGCTTCTCTACGTACATGGGTTCCATATCAACTCTCAGCCCATGCACTCTTAGCCCCAGTATCAGGGCGACATCTTCTACCGTAAATGGGACGACCCCAGTTGCTATTCTACACCCGACCTCATTGGCGTCGAAGTGTTCGACGAACCAACCCACGATCTCATTTTATCAGTTGTCATGTGAGGAAAAGTGAGGAAGTGACCGAAAGACGTCCCTTTGAAAACCTTCTTCTCCTCCCCTTCATCCGACTGAACTGCCGGTGAATGACCGTCAAACCGCACTTAGTTTCGCGGAAGTAGTATGTGCTTCCCTGAAACAACAAAAAAAATATTACAAGTCGATGTTGAACCCTAAAATCATCAAAAAACACATCCGGGTTGACGACAGACCTGCGCTGCTAGAATTTCAGGAGCGATGGAGGTTTCAGGGACAAAAGAATCCATTTTCGCCTTCTCTGGTTTTTTCTTCGACTCGAAATGGGACGACGGTTTTTGGATGGGAAGAGGAAATGAGGAAAGGGCCAATTAGGAAACTGGACAGACAGATACTCGAATGCTCTACAGACTCTACTGGTGTACGTGAAGTGTAACCGTCTAATCGTGATTTGGGGAAATGAACCGTCCCACCCAACCAGCCGTCTTTTTTTTCAAATAAATCAAGCCCGCGCAGAAGATATAGCTGACTGGACACTGACTCATCAAATCGAAACTCGTCCACGTAAGGCGCGTCACGGTCGCGTGCGTCCGTCTATCACGGCCCTTATTATTATTAGTGTTAGGGTTTGGACCACAGAGAAGAACCAACTAAACCACGAGGCTTTAATATAAAATTTACAAGTTTTCAAATATTGGGTTTTCTACTACTGGTTCTTGTGGGGAATTCATGTATTTGGATTATAAAAAAATTAATTACAGTTTTTCTATTTTGAATTATATTTTGATTTGACTTTGACTTTCTAAATTACTATTGATGCATTGCATACATTGCATCATATGTCTTTCATTTAGATTATTTTTATATAAATAAATGCTACTAAGGTATTGTTTTGAGCAATTGTGCAGAATTCAGGAGTTACAATGCAATTTACCAATATTCGAGCCAAAACGCATGTTGTGGACTCAAATAGATCACAAAGACCAATTAGCTAGAGATTCAAGCTCAAGTTGAAATCCAATTGATCACATAAAGGAGCCAGGGACTTGATCGCAAATTAGAAGGACTAAAAAGCTATTTTGGAGAAGTATTCAAGAAGAAATTAAATTCAGATCTCCAAATATATGCAAGAATCAATTCGGATGCGTGGAAGCCACCTAAATCATACCAAAAACACACCCGCAAAAGCACAAGACGATCTGGACCATCCGTGCGGCGGAATCGCCGCATCTAAAGGTCAAGATGCGGCGGAATCGCCGCATGGACTTCGATCCGCGCCTCCAATTTTCGTCCTGTCTTGTAATAACACGTGTCATTTCCTTTAGCGTAATTGATTCTCTTGTATCGGCTATAAATAGCCCTAAACACAATGTTGCAAGACACTTTTCATTCTATAGCAATAAAATTCTGCCCTTTTATTTCTCCATTGTCTTTGTCTTTTGTAAGCTTAATTTTAGATTAATATTTCCTGTTCTTAATTCCAGAAGAGTAATTTAGTTGTTCTTGATTCTTTTTTTTCTCTTAGAATACTTTGTTGCATGTTTAGTATAATTGCATTTATTTTCGTACGTTATAGTTTTAGTGTAATATTTCTTTTTTGTAATCCCTCGATGATCTCCATGACCCCTTCTCCTCATCTTCACCCCATGGGTTTCTAAAACCCTCCAAAGGGTGGGAGTGACGGATTTAGGGTTAGAGAAGAGGAATCGTTTTTATTTTAACTTCTTGTTAGTGTTTTGATCATATGAGTTTTTGTTAAATCAATTATCATACGATACTTAATATCTCACTTGATTTATAATAATTTTCGTGACTCCTAATCTAACTCGAAGATCCATATCTCCCACCCGCTGGACTCATCTATATTTATTTTCTTTTTAAGTCTTGTTGTTTTTGCTTTAGAACATTAAAAACCAAAAATCTAAAACCCAAAAAAAAAAAAAAATCCCTCTCTTTCTTCCCCTAAATCGAAAATCACAAAAATACAAGAATCTCTCCCTCCTTGTGTTCGACCCGTACTTGCCACCGCTTCAACGCGGCCGTGCACTTGCGGTATAAATAAAAATCTCAACAAGCTTTTGGCGCCGTTGCCGGGGAGGCGACGAGAATTCCAAGTTTTTTTTTTGTGATTTTTGTTTGGTTTGTTTGGATTTTGATTTTTCGCGATCTAACGTTTTCTCTGTGCTTTTCAGGAAGTATTAGAGACGACGCAAAAATCCGGACGCAATCCAAGGTGACCAAGCGGCGAAATCGCCGCACCAGTAGTGTAGTTTGCGGCGGAAACGCCGCACGGGTTGGAGATCTGAGCCTGAAATTTTTCCTGGACGCGAACTATCTCTGGTGGACGCGTAGAGAAGCTGGAAATTGTCGAGAGCGGGCGGGGAACCCGACTGAGCGTGCGTAGGTAACCTTTGTTGCCTTTTCCTCGAAATTTCTATTTTCGAAAAATTTCCTTCTTGGTAGAATTGCATGTGTAGGGCAAACTTCCATAATTGACACTTATTCAACTTGTGACCTAAAATTTTTGCAAAATTAGAAAGGCCTTAGTGCATGCATCATTTAGAGATTTTCTCGCATTATGCATGCTAAATTTTGCAAATCAATTCATTGTTGAAGAGTGTTGGAGGCAAGGTACGTGCGCAGTTTTTATCGATTGCATTTAAGCATATAAATTAGTTGCATATAACCCTTGCAATTGTCCCCCACTAAAGACCAATGTTTGACTATCTTTGCTAGATTTAAGTTAAACTATCTTAAGGGCAACTCCGTTGGAAAAGATACGGTGGGGATTTCATCACCCTTCCGTGGCCCACAAATAACAATCCTAAAGTGTCACCCAAGCTTTAAAATTAAAATCAATTAGACATTGGCCCCTAAGGATTCGGACTCAATTAAGGAGAAGATTGGTTTGACTTGCTATGACTTGAAGCTGATCGAATTTAATTTGGTGTCTAGAAAGTGTTTTTGTGTTGACGAAAGTCTTCCAAGCGAAGTGGTTGTCTAATTGGCACCGACTCTGTCGGAAGCGCCCCCACTAGCTATACACGGCCTGGCCAAGTTGGTTTGATTAGTGAGGGAGGTGAATCAAGCAAATCAATTCGACTCAACCAGTTAGGAGTCGTCTAGACTTAAGCTACACTAGGTCTAGGATTGTTTGAACCGTGCTTGTTTAGGAAACTTCTGACCAACCCTCTCATCTATCTTTTAGAGTTAAGTTTCCCTTCTCATCTGAGTCTTCTTTCTCTTCTCACCTCAATTCTCTAGATTAGGATTCCTTTCTCATCTTTTCCCCTTCTATTGTTTTTTTTTTCTTTTTCCTTTTTTTTTTGAAAAAAAAATATATATAAAAAATTAATTCAAACCGGTGCACTCAGATTTGGGTTCGGGACTTGAGCAATCGACTCTCACGAGTTCATCTAGATTCCAGTCTAGAGCTTAGCCCCAATCCACCTGTTGCACCACCTCACCCGGATCCAATGGGTGAGAATGTAGTGGACCTACCTGTTGCACCACCTATGACTCTGAGGGATCAGTGCTACCCAACGATGGCTGCTCAGCCATCGTGCATCGTTATGCCCACCATACCGGGTCGCGACTTCGAACTCAAGGCACAATACCTGAGTATGTTGCCCAAGTTCACCTCTAAGGAAGATCCATATCTCTTCCTTAAAGAATTTGAGGAAATCTGCTCCCTTATGCATTACCAGCATATCCCTGAGGAGGCAGTGCGTCTTAAATTCGTGCCTCTAGCACTGAAGGACGACGCTAAAAAATGGCTATATAGTCTAGCCGAAAGATCCATTAGGAGTTGGGCTGAGTTTGTTCAAGTGTTTTTAAAGAAATATTTCCCCAACCATAAGACTATTAGGATTAGGAATGAAATTTGTGCATTCGTTCAATCTGAGAGCGAGCCATTCTATTCCTATTTAGAAAGATTTAAGCACCTTCTGACCCAATGCCCTCATCATGGAATCCCAAGATGGCAATTGTGCCAAATTATCTATGAGGGATTGACACCTACATCTAGAGTTATGCTAGAATCTGTAAGCCAAGGAAGCTTTATGTCCAAAAATGAGAATGATGCTTGGATTTTTCTTGAAGACTTAGCTGATAATAGTATGCAATGGGACACTGCTAGGGCACCGACCAACCCAAGTATTGGATCTAGAATAGCAAATCAATCCAGATCAGGTGTCTTAGCTGTAGATGCTTCTATAGCTGCTGAAGCGAAATTAGCCAACCTTATGCGTAGGATGGAAACCCTAGAGCTTCAAACCCGACCCCCAGTAAATCAAATTTCTTCTGTTTCTTGCTCTAGGTGTGGTCAAACCGGTCATGTTTTGGAGGAGTGTGCACACATTTCTTCGGACATGGAACAAGTGAATGCTGCATTTAATCGTCCTAGGAATGACCCTTATTCGTCAACCTGTAATCCAGGTTGGCGCAACCATCCCAATTTTTCATGGAGCCAAAGGAGTTCAAATCATGCACCCATGCCTCAGCAAGGCCAACCACCTAGACAACAAATGTATTCAAACAACAACAACAATAATAGTGATGACCGATTAACTGATTTGGAAAACTTAATGAAAACATTTGTTCAAACAACTACTCAATCTTTTCAAAAGCTAGAGACTCAAGTAAGTCAATTAGCACAAGTTGTAGGTGAAAGAGAAAGAGGAAGATTCCCAAGCCAACCCGAGGTGAACCCAAGAATTAACAATCCACATAATCAACATATGGCATATCAACCACATCAACATATGCCATATCAACCACCTCAACCATTTAATCCTCAACCATTCAATCCTCAACACATTAGGCCTCCACCTAATGTACCACATAATGCACCACCTCCTAATGTGAACAATAACAACAGACCAGTTCATATGGTTCAAGAAGAAGAGCAAAATCAACACATTAATGCTATACTTACATTAAGATCTGAAAAATCTGTTAATAACAATGTCACTCACCCCTTGGCTAATGAGTCTAATAATTCTGTCACACCTGAGCCATCCAACGAGCCACCAATTCAATCTGAGGAACCAATTGAAATTGAACCCACTGAACCTGAAAGAGTATTCATTCCTAAAGCACCATTCCCTAATAGACTTAATAAGAATCATACAAATCAAATGGAGAAAATGTTGGAAGTCTTTAAGCAAGTAAAGGTAAACATCCCCTTGTTAGAAGCTATTCAACAAATTCCACCTTATGCAAGATTCTTAAAAGACTTATGCACCAAGAAGAGGAAAACACAAGTACCAAAAAGAGCATTCTTAACTGCAAATATAAGCTCTGTGTTAACCCAACCCACACAAATCAAATATAAAGACCCTGGTTGTCCGACTATTTCATGTGTAATTGGTAACACCTTAATCAATAGGGCCTTGCTGGATTCGGGTGCTAGTGTTAATCTGCTTCCCTACTCTGTATATAAAGAATTGGATATAGGAGACCTTAAACAGACTAGGACCACACTCCAATTGGCTGATAGATCTGTTAAGATTCCTAGAGGTGTGGTTGATGATGTTCTGATCAAAGTGGGTGAATTCATATTTCCTGTGGACTTTGTTGTCTTAGACACGGAGCCTGTTGCTAACCCTAGCAATCAAATTCCTGTGATCTTAGGAAGACCTTTTTTGGCCACTTCCAATGCCCTAATCAATTGTAGGAATGGATTGATGAAATTGTCATTTGGGAATTTGACAGCTGAGCTAAATATTTTTAACTTAGGGAAGCAACCTGGAATTTTCTCTGATGAATCGAGTGAATTGAATTACATTCAGGATTGTAGTGAAGATGAGCTGATTTCGGATTACTTAAATTTCACCCAATTGGATGAAGTTGATTTTCAAAAGAACCTGAGTGGTGAGGGCACAATTTGTGACCAAATCAATTATATAGGTTCGAATCGATCTTCACCCAATTGGTCAGCCTTAGGTGGACTTTTAGCCGAACCAAGACCTCAATCCAAACCCTCACTACAAGAACCACCATCACTAGAGTTGAAGCCCCTCCCTACTACATTGAAGTATGCATTTTTAGGACCCTCATCCACCCTCCCAGTTATCATAGCATCGGATTTGACCCCCAATCAAGAGAATGAATTGTTGAGAGTCCTCAGTAGGAATAAAGAAGCTATTGGATGGACCATGGCCGATATCAAGGGGATTAGCCCATCTATAGTCCAACATAGGATCCATTTGGAAGATAATACTCAACCCCGTAGGGATCCGCAAAGGCGGCTTAACCCGGTCCTAACTGAGGCGGTCAAAAAGGAAATACTTAAGTGGTTGGACAATGGAATTATATACCCTATATCCGATAGTGCGTGGGTTAGTCCTGTTCAGGTTGTCCCTAAGAAATCTGGAGTTACGGTAGTTGAGAATGAGCTTAATGAGTTAGTCCCGACCCGTATCCAAACAGGTTGGAGGATTTGCATTGACTATAGGAAACTGAATTCTGCAACCCGTAAGGACCACTTCCCTCTTCCTTTCATAGATCAAATGTTAGAACGGTTGGCCGGATATGAGTATTATTGTTTTCTGGATGGATATTCCGGCTATAACCAAATTCCTATCGCTCCTGAGGATCAGGAGAAAACTACCTTCACGTGCCCATTCGGCACGTTTGCTTTCCGTCGCATGCCCTTTGGCTTGTGCAATGCTCTTGCCACATTTCAAAGATGTATGGTTAGCATCTTCTCTGATATGGTGGATAACTTCATGGAAATTTTCATGGATGATTTCTCTGTCTTTGGTCCCACTTTTGCCAATTGTTTGAACCATTTGGAATTAGTACTAGTAAGATGTAAGGAGAAGAACTTGACCTTAAATTGGGAAAAATGTCATTTCATGGTTAAGAATGGAATAGTACTTGGTCACATTGTGTCTAAGGATGGCATTCAAGTGGATAAAGCCAAGGTGGATTTGATTAAGCATCTCCCTCCACCAACAAATGTCAAAGAGATTCGTTCATTTTTAGGGCATGCCGGATTCTATCGAAGGTTTATCAAGGACTTTAGTAAGGTGGCTAGACCATTGACTGAATTATTAGCGAAGGACTCTAAGTTTGAATTTTCTGATAAATGTTTGGAGTCCTTTAACCACCTTACGAGGGAATTAACGTCGGCACCCATTATTCATTCACCCGATTGGACCCAACCCTTTGAGATAATGTGTGATGCATCGGATTACGCCATAGGAGCGGTGTTGGGTCAGAAAATTGAAAAGAAACCTCACGTGATATATTATGCTAGTAAAACATTGAATGATGCTCAATTGAACTACACGGTAACTGAGAAAGAATTTCTAGCAGTCATTTTTGCCTTGGAAAAATTTCGACAATATTTGATAGGCACACATGTGATTATTTACACGGATCATGCGGCAATAAGACATTTAGTGAACAAAAAGGATGCCAAGCCGCGTTTATTGCGTTGGATCTTACTACTGCAAGAATTTGATGTCGAAATCCGTGATAAAAAGGGTTGTGAAAATGTAGTCGCCGATCACTTGTCCAGAATTCCTCTTATCCCAGTGAATAACACACCAGTGAATGAGAACTTTCCGGATGAACAGATTATGGCTGTGTCTGGCGAACCATGGTTCGCCGATATAGTCAATTTCTTAGTAACTGGTGTGACCCCGACTGAATGGTCTAAGAACGATCAAGCCAAATTTAGGTCCCTAGTAAAGAATTTTTATTGGGATGACCCATATCTTTTCAAGTATTGTTCGGATCAAATCATTAGAAGATGTGTTCCTGAGGAGGAATTTGCAAGTATTCTATCTTTTTGTCATGACCAAGCATGTGGAGGACATTTTGGAGCTAAGAAAACTGCGGCCAAAGTTTTACAGTGTGGATTTTATTGGCCCACCCTATTTAAGGATGCATTTACATTTTGTAATTCTTGCTCTAGATGTCAAATGCTAGGAAAACTCTCTCGTAGAGACATGATGCCTCTACACCCTATTCTCATAGTTGATATCTTTGATGTTTGGGGTATCGATTTTATGGGCCCGTTTCCAATGTCTTTTGGGAAGGAGTATATCTTGCTAGCTGTGGACTATGTGTCCAAGTGGGTTGAGGCTATCCCCACAAAATCCAATGACAACAAAGTTGTTGTCAAATTTCTGAAGGAGAATATTTTCTCCCGATTCGGTACTCCACGTACCATTATCAGTGACCGGGGTACTCATTTTTGTAATCGATCATTTGAAGCTTTGATGAGAAAATATTCCATAACTCATAAGTTAGCTACCCCGTATCACCCTCAAACAAGTGGACAAGTTGAGGTCTCCAATAGACAAATCAAGCAAATTCTGGAAAAAACGGTTAATGCCTCACGTAAGGATTGGTCTGTAAAAATTAATGATGCGTTGTGGGCCTATCGGACCGCTTTCAAGACCAATTTAGGAATGTCCCCTTACCGGTTAGTCTTTGGAAAAGCGTGCCACTTACCGGTCGAATTGGAGCATAGAGCCCTTTGGGCTATTAAGCAACTAAATATGGATTTAGAGGCAGCTGGTAATGCTCGAAAATTGGATTTAGTTGAGCTTGAGGAAATAAGAAATGAGGCTTATGAGAATGCTAAAATTTATAAGGAAAAGACCAAGGTTTTTCATGATAAATCCATCGTTAGGAAATCTTTTTCTCCTGGACAGTTGGTCCTTCTCTATAACTCTCGCCTTCATCTCTTTTCCGGCAAACTAAAGAGTCGTTGGACCGGCCCTTTCATGATCAAAACTGTTTTCCCTCACGGAGCGGTTGAGATCAGTAATCCGGAGAACGGTGAAAACTTTAAAGTTAACGGGCATCGATTGAAGCCCTACTTAAATCGTCCCTCCAATGTTGCAGAGGAAGTCGTGTTTTTACACGTAATTCCTCATTCTGATTAAGTTTTAGTTTATTTCTCAAAAAAAAAACGAAAAAAAAAACGAAAAAAAAACCGGAAAAAAAAATCATTATTGGTACATGACTTATTGTGGAAAACGGTGGAAATACATGACTTATTTTTCTAAATCTAACATATACCACTTTAGCAGTATTCTATCACCATGGTGTTTCCTGAGAAGAACTTCCACCCGTTGCTTGTTAGTGATCAAAACGGCACCCACTTTTACGAAGAAATCATAGCACGGAGTTGGAGCTACTTGGTCCATAATAACGATGATGTGTACTGCCCTAGCTTAGTGGAGGAGTTCTATAGCAGTATCACTAACATAGACCTGGACAGTGGGTACATTTTACTGAATTGGAGAAACAAAGTCTGGGCGATTGACCTCAACATCATCTCCAACTTGACTGACATACCACAAGGGGCCTCCACTTTGCCATCCGAGGAACTCAGTTTCTATCGGTCACTCATGGGACCAGATTGTGTGCTTAGCCGTGATCGGGGTATCAAGGGCACATCCATGTACCGGAATGTCTTTACAGCATGTAGGTGGGCATGCCAAAATGTCACGAGTAATACCCACAACACTTCTTTTCGCACCGTTGAGATGGGCATCGTTCACTCCCTGATGACCCGTGATCGCACTTACTGTATGTGCCGACGGCTTCTGACCACCATTGCAGAAGACCACCAACGCAACTCCCAATCTCTGCCATGCCTCGTCACCACTATCTGCAAGCACTTTATGGCCTATGAGTCTTTCTGGGTGTACGAAGCCGACATGCTCCCTTGTACGGTGGAACGAGAGACATCCTCCTACCGTGGCACTATAGCGGACCTGTGGACACCTCCAGAAATGGAGGATGCTATGCAATCAAGTGAGTCGTCTGAAGACTCCGCAACATTGTGGGCTCAGTCAACCCCAGAAAACTCTGACGAGCATAGGTCCCGAATGTGGGGCGGGATGAAGCGCCTCAATAGCAAACTGAACAAAGCACTCTCCGACCGTGGAGAGTCGTCATCCCGAAGGCGGTAACTTTATTAATTCTTGCATTTCCTATATTATTCAATTTTTGCATACATTGAGGACAATGCATGAAATAGGTGTAGGGGGGTGACTAGTTATCTACCTATCTGTTTTGTTTTTTTTTTATATAATTCTCCAAAAAAAAAATCAATGTGTCATGACATAGCTTAAGATTGAACCACCAAAACCCGAGTACAAATTGCATTGAGTCTTTGTTCCTTATTATATAGTTCTGCTTGTAGAAACTATGACATAAATCTAAGTTCCAAAGAAATAACACATTACCCTTAAGACATGTATGCACTTAAATTGGATGAATCAAATCTTTGAAGTGGTTGATAAAAAGCAGAGGTTGAGGAAAATATACCGGGAAGTGTGGACTTCTAATAGCAATTAAGCCTTGAGGAAAATAAAAGTAAAAATAAAGGAATAAAGTGAGGAAAGCACATTTTGCAAAATGATTACAAAAGCCCAAGCCTTTGAGTCACTGGTCCGTAGGGGTATCTTAAAACCCGGTAACTTGAGTCTGCCAGCTCGGGATTATCGACCAAACTCGCTACACGAATGCAAAAAGGGTAAAAGTGTCAGAAAAAGCAAATGTGTTGAATCATGGAAGAAAAAAATAATATACTCAAGGCCCAAAGCTAAAAGTATGATCCATGTCATGGTTGATCCGAATGATACTTCACCACCAGAGGAGGCGTGCAAAATAATTTAAGTGATAACATGTGTAGAAGGGTTAGTGGTGTGAATGATTGGAAGAACAAAGACCAAGTCAGAATTTTTATGAGTTTGATTTATATAATGAGCATGCAAGAATTCTAAGTGAAATGTATAAGGTTGAGGTGGAGATATTGAGAGTTATTAATGAAACATTGAATAAAGACTTTGTGGGTGTGTCAACTGAAAACCTTCACGAGACAAAACTCGTCCTCCAAGGAAACTTAGGGGTTTAAAGGCTTGTTGCACATGCTAAGTGCAACCGTGATTCCTACGAAAGTGAGTTAGGATTTCCCTGCTTTCATACTTTTAGTTTTCATGTTTTGTTTTGCTCGAGACTAGCAAAATCTAGGTGTAGGGGTATTTGATGCATTGCATACATTGCATCATATGTCTTTCATTTAGATTATTTTTATATAAATAAATGCTACTAAGGTATTGTTTTGAGCAATTGTGCAGAATTCAGGAGTTACAATGCAATTTACCAATATTCGAGCCAAAACGCATGTTGTGGACTCAAATAGATCACAAAGACCAATTAGCTAGAGATTCAAGCTCAAGTTGAAATCCAATTGATCACATAAAGGAGCCAGGGACTTGATCGCAAATTAGAAGGACTAAAAAGCTATTTTGGAGAAGTATTCAAGAAGAAATTAAATTCAGATCTCCAAATATATGCAAGAATCAATTCGGATGCGTGGAAGCCACCTAAATCATACCAAAAACACACCCGCAAAAGCACAAGACGATCTGGACCATCCGTGCGGCGGAATCGCCGCATCTAAAGGTCAAGATGCGGCGGAATCGCCGCATGGACTTCGATCCGCGCCTCCAATTTTCGTCCTGTCTTGTAATAACACGTGTCCTTTCCTTTAGCGTAATTGATTCTCTTGTATCGGCTATAAATAGCCCTAAACACAATGTTGCAAGACACTTTTCATTCTATAGCAATAAAATTCTGCCCTTTTATTTCTCCATTGTCTTTGTCTTTTGTAAGCTTAATTTTAGATTAATATTTCCTGTTCTTAATTCCAGAAGAGTAATTTAGTTGTTCTTGATTCTTTTTTTTCTCTTAGAATACTTTGTTGCATGTTTAGTATAATTGCATTTATTTTCGTACGTTATAGTTTTAGTGTAATATTTCTTTTTTGTAATCCCTCGATGATCTCCATGACCCCTTCTCCTCATCTTCACCCCATGGGTTTCTAAAACCCTCCAAAGGGTGGGAGTGACGGATTTAGGGTTAGAGAAGAGGAATCGTTTTTATTTTAACTTCTTGTTAGTGTTTTGATCATATGAGTTTTTGTTAAATCAATTATCATACGATACTTAATATCTCACTTGATTTATAATAATTTTCGTGACTCCTAATCTAACTCGAAGATCCATATCTCCCACCCGCTGGACTCATCTATATTTATTTTCTTTTTAAGTCTTGTTGTTTTTGCTTTAGAACATTAAAAACCAAAAATCTAAAACCCAAAAAAATATTATTTCCCTCTCTTTCTTCCCCTAAATCGAAAATCACAAAAATACAAGAATCTCTCCCTCCTTGTGTTCGACCCGTACTTGCCACCGCTTCAACGCGGCCGTGCACTTGCGGTATAAATAAAAATCTCAACAACTATTCAAATTCAGTAACAATTTGACTCAAATTTGAATTAGATTCGATATTTATTTCGATCCGAGCTTTGAAGTAGCAATTGAAGGTAGAAGGAGGGCAATTTACAATTGACCCAAAAAATTAAGTAAAAAGGGCCAGACCAGAGCCCTAGAAAACCCCGCCCAACTCAAGTCGTCCATCTTTCTTTCTTCCCCTTCGGCGGGACCCCAACCAAATGTCGACCTCCGGCGAGGCGTCGACGGAAGCGTACGCCGACTTCGAGTCCAAAGTGAAACGTACGGTCCTATTCGACAACCTCTCCCCCCAAGTCACCGCCCAAACCCTAAGATCCGCTCTGAGCCAGTTCGGCACCGTCGTTGGCGTCGACTTCATCCCCAACTACTCCATCCCTTACGACGTCCCCCAGGCGGCCCTCGTCGAGCTGGAGACCCCGGAGCAGGCCAGGTCCATGGTCGACGACATGAACAACTGCCCTTTCATGGTCGTCGGGATGCCGAGGCCTGTCCGGGCGAGGCTCGCCGAGGTTGGGAACTTCGCCGAGAGGCCCCCCCGGCCCGGGAGGAAGGTCGGGTTCCGGTGGGTGAGGAAGGGGGATCCTGACTTTGAGGTCGCCAAGAGGCTTAAGAATCTCGTCGCGAAACACGACGCTGAGTCCGTTGCTTTGCTCAAGGTTCCATCTTTTCTCCCTTTTCACTTTTACATATTCACTCTTCTAGTTGAAAGTTAAAAATATCCTTTTTAAGAGTAACTAGATTGTTTGTTGGAAATGTTATCCTGAATTGCTCAATGTGTCATTTGTATTGAGTTATGTGAGAGACTTGTGTTCGCTACTTTCTGCTTAAGTGTGCAAGTTTTAAAGATTTTACGGACCGACCAATTTTAATAAAGAATAATGTTCTTGGTTTGTAGTATAGTCTTAAAAAATAAGTTTTTTATTGGAACTTCTCGACCGAGGTTATTGGACATATTGTTCCAAAATGCTCGGTATGAAAATGTGGCTCACATTCTGAGAGACGGTTGTGTTTGCTACCTTGCGCTTAATAGTGTGAGTTTTGAAGATGTGGGGACAGGCTGAATTTTACAGAGGTTGTTGTACATGTTGTATTGCTTACTGGCAGTGTTGTGATCTTTCGGATAACGATAAGTAGGACCAATAGTCTAATCGGTGAAGTGTTTGGAAGTAATTTGTTTGTGAGAAACCTGGACCATTGGTTTTGCTTCGGTTTCACTTAATGTGTTTGATTGAATCTACAGATTTGGCAGCATGGTATTATTTATGTTGTGTAAATATTGCTGACGATGCTTTATGGTTGTTTCCTTCGGAATTATCATTTAAAGACCATGTTTTATCTGTTTATTTTTAGTTGTTAGTGAAGTAATAGTGTAAAACTATCGGTGAAAATGGTGCTTAAATCTTCAGTTATTCTAGAGTGGTGGTGAAGTACCATTTAGTGAAGAAATTGTAGGACAATAAACTGTTATGTACCAATTGAGCCAATGACCATTCAGGATTCCATACTGAATCAATTCCATATGGGTTCGAAATTAGAGGAATGTTGATTGTCTAATCTAAAGAAAAACAAAAAAAGGGATTGCATTGAAAATGTATTTTTATTGATTTTGAGTAAGCCTATAGCTTATAACTGTTTTAACAAAATCAACCTGAAGCTGGATAAAGAAAGAGAGATACTTGTTGCCACACTTCGAATTATTGTCTTTTACCTTTTGGCTATGGGTGAACAAAACCTAGAAAATAGGGAGAGGTGTATTGTTGTGTTCTCGACGGATGGAATAGTTTGAATAGATGGGCCTAAAGTTGTTATTTTCTGCATTGCAATGAAAAGGGTCCTAAACCAAAGGATTTAAGCATAGTGAAATGATTGAAATTGATTGTATATTTTATTTTATTTTTATCATAAGATTGTATGAAAATTGGAAATATGAATAGTGAAGATAGAAATGATGGCATGCCACTAAGTGGGTAAGGAATCTTCATTAGTTGTAGTTTACCTTGAATCTAATATATGGAAACTTAGCATTATGTATCATATTGCACTTAGAAGAATACAAAGACAGATTGTATGAAATGCTTTAGTGCATTATGGGTTTTATTTTGAGACTTGGTAGAAGAAACCATGTTCTAATTTTTGGAGAAAAATTCAATCGAATTACTCAAAATTTATCATTGAATCTGAGAAGAGGGGAAATGGAAAATCCATTCAGATTTCTTCAATAAATCTGAATGAAATATAAAAAAGCTGCCTTCAGATTGACCTACTTCGGGTTTCCTTTTTGTTGCCTAGACAATCCAATTTGTAGTAGTGATGATATGCCATCTACGTATTTCGTGCTTGGCTATGCTGCATTTTGTTTTTCTTGATTGATTTACCAACATTTGTGTATGATTGTTTGACATAAGAGGTACATTTATCTGTCACGACTGTTATTTTCCCCTATTGTTGATATATTTTTACGTCGATGTTAATCTCGTTAATCAAACCCTTCATCCTTGAAACCCTAATTTTTTGTTATTGTCTGTGATTTTACAGTTCCAGCTGCAAGAGGAGGAGAAGCTTGCAAAGCAGCAGGCTGAAATGCTGAAAAACAACTACGTGAAGTATGAGATTATAGAGAAAACCTTAGAAGATGGCAGTCTTCAGAAGCTATCTGCACATTACAACCTCCAGCTTAGGGATGATGGAATGTGAAAGGGTTGAAGTGGTCAAGCCCTTGGCTCATTGGAACTATAACACTTGGATGTATAGCAAAGGAGAAAGTATATTAAACTAATCCTCCGATCCATCTTTTTAATGTTAATCTAATGATATGAATGTAAAGGATTATATATGTTAACCAAGGGTACTTTAAATAGTTGCTGGTGGAAATTGGGGAAGAAACACGAGGAGGGGGACGAGAACAAGGACACCAATCTTTATAGCACTGTTGGGGTACTCATCTACGAGGAAGAATCTGTAGCTTCTTGACTTGCATGGTGTGTCTTTGATGTACTCCATTTGAACTGATGTTGCCTTTGATCAACAAAAGCAGTGGAATTCAAACTCTATCCCTTATTTTCAAAATTTTGAGGTGCATTAGATACAAAATATGGCTTGTTCAATCGATGCGAAACTTATCATTCATGTAAGCTTGATGCCTCATCATTTCTAAAACCCAAAGTAAAGTTTTTTCTTCACTGGCTTATTGGGTTTAGGTTCTTGTTTTCAATTACTTGTGCGCGGAATTCAATGGAAAAAAAAATTCATGTATGGAATCTAACTTTTTTTAGTCTTTTGACTGTTTACATTATGTGTATTCATGTCTCTAAATCATCAACAAATAATTATGGGAAAGTGTGTGATCGTATTTTGCAGTAAGAACATTGTTTTGCACAAGTTAGATCCTTTAGGTTGGAATCTAGACCACCAAAAGAAATGGAATTTGGATAAGATTCAAATGTCTCCAATGTGTTCCAAAAAGATTTTGATATTGAAATCATTTAACGGTACAGATTTTTGAAAAATCTCACGTAGACCAAAGGAGCATATGCTCTCCAAATGATGGCTTCCTAAAGCAAAAGAACACAAAAGGGATTAAGATAATCTTTTCTTCCTGCAAAGGACACCAGCATGGGTCATATGGAATTCCACCCCCGATGCCTTGCGTTCTTTTCATGACCAATACTTAAAACATGATCTTGCTTTAAGTAGAAATGATTATCTTATCACCATAAATAAGCAAAAAAGAGTATCACCTGATTTACTTCTTCTCTTCCTCAGCAAAAAAAAAAAAAAAACAACAACGGCAAAACAGACTTCGAAAGTAATATGGTGTAAGGACCTTTTGTGGATGAAACGACAGACAAACTCAAATGTTGGCTGGCAGTTTCGCTCAGCCCTACCATTTGCTCAAGCTTCCCACAAAAGCAACTTATTAGAACAAACAAAGTCTAACTAATTCATTCTTTTGCCAATTCTATCAAATGGAAAACACTATACTGTTTTTGCTTTTTGCTGGTGTGTCGTAATAAAATAATATATTATCGTTGCATAACTATTTGTATTACTGTTACTGAAAAACTACACAAATTCTACTGATGTCATTATTTTTTCGCGCATACCATTTCAGTAACATTTTCTGTTAACGTCGTTACAAAAAATATTATTTTAATAATAGTATTTACAAATTAAACTATATATAATCTAAAAATTTAGTAATCCAAATATGTTTATTTTTATGATTTTCACAACAAAATACTTAAATTCCAAAAATCAAATATATTTAATTTTCACAACAATAAAAAAACAAACACCCATATCAACATTGTTTGTACTCGTGAAAATTAAAAACCTTGATTTTTAGAATTTAAGTATTTTGATGTGAAAATAATAAAAATGACAGATTTAGATTACAAAGTTATCAGATTATATATAGTATAATTTATAAATACTACTATTAAAATAATAATTTTGATAACGACGAGGTTAACGGAAAATGTTATTGGATATAAAGGGCATAGATGCAAAAGTGAACCAAAATATATTGATATAAAGGGCATAGATGCAAAATTTCCACTAAAACTTTCCCATTATAACTCCTACACCGGCCGCAACATATCTGAACAAAGCAAGCAACACCGCAGCACTCGAGTCCTGACCTCCAATGGCAGAGTCCAGAAAACCAAAGAAGAGACCTTCCAACCACAGAGTCCACAGCAAACCACCCACCTGGGACAATCTAAAGCTGATACTCTCATGCAAGCATGGGGAAGAAAACACCACCACCACCACAACCACCACAAAAAAACCAAACAAGAACAACAACAGAAACAAGAACAAGTGTGTCAAGGCTGGTTGTTCTGTTTCCTTCTGCAGCATCAAGGAGAGCCCCAAGATCATAAGCACACCGGTTTCCACCTCCAAATGTGATTCCAAGAAATGGGTAGGACGCAGATTTGTGAAGGAGCCTCTCAAGGAGATAAATGAGCAAGTTTTGTCATCCTCCTCTTCTTCTACTACTAGTGTTGGTGGTGGTTCTTTTAGAAAGTTGCACTTGAGGAGGTTTTCTGGGTGTTATGAGTGCCGCACTGCTGTGGATCCAAGATGTGGAGCTGTAAGGTGTCCTTCTTTGAGGTCAAGTGTTTGCAGTTGTGACAACTGTGGGCAGATTTTTGCCAATTCTGAGAATTTGGAGATGCATCAAGCTCTCAGACATGCTGGTATTTGCTCTGTTTTTGTTTTTTTAGAGAATACTGTTTCAGTTTACTCTTGATTATCTTGAAATTTTAAAGCTAGTATTGGTTCTTTACACTTTTCTTTAAGAACAAAACTTATGAAGTTTGCATTTGTGCTTTTTATAAAAACAAATTCCTGCCTTTCTATCTTGTTTTTTTGGAATAAGTCTTGTGTTTTTGTTGATGTGCTTCCCTTAAAAAAAATTGATTTCTGCATATCTCATTCTTCAGTGATTTCACCTAGGGGTGTCGGTGGATATTCGAATATCCGAGCATCCGTTTGTATCCGTATTCGAATTTGAACATTCGATCTGAGAAAAAATATCCGTTAGACCGTATTCGTATCCGATCTGTAAAGTCGTGGAGCGGATATGGTTATTAGTACATCCGATCCGTATAATATCCGATCCGGGATCGAATATCCGTAGTTCAACATCTATATTTGTATATGTATTATATATATAGTTATTCTTTAAATTAATGATATATAAGTTAAGTATTTTTTCTATAAATTACCTAAATATATAAACTATTCTAAATTACTACCCCACTAATCCGATTAATATCTGCTTCGGAACTACATATCTGTATTTCAACATTTATATCCATATTTGTTTTATATACTTATGCAATACATTATTATACCTAGAAGTATTCCTATTTCAACATTATGTGATTATATTTTGAATATATATTTTACATTTATTTATTCGAATAAAAATACATCTACTGATCGCATTTATTCAAGCATTGGATATTTCTCATTTTCAGAATATGGAGTTAGAAGTTAAGATAAAGTAAAATAATATTTGAAACCAAATAAAGTTATAAATGTGACTATGTATAAGAATTTGTCTAAGTGAAAATAAAAAAATGTTATAAGGTTGAGAATTATGTTTACGGATGCGGATATTATCCGTATCCGTCAAATATCCGGACGGATATAGACTTTTCATATCCGCAAACAATCTGTATTCGTATCCGAATCCGTAAATTTCATGCGGATACGAATATGGATATACCTATATCCGATCTATATCCGATCCGTTGACACCCGTTTAGAACGTTTTGTCGGTGTTTTCTAACCAGCATGTGTGGTTGTGTGGTTTTTTATATATATAATAATATTCTGCATTTACACGTTTGTCCTTTTGGGGTATTCATTGTTTTGGAATTTGGGACCATTGTCTTTAAAAAAAATAGCACATTTTTTCTCATACGGCACTTCATTATTGTATGTATTTTTTTCTTGTTGAAGTACGAGATCTTATTTATTTAATTTGGAAACTAAAAGCTCTAAATTAGAAAGCTACCGCCGAATATGGGTTGGGAATAAAAATTAATTTCCTTTTTGAGTTTTTGCCCACCTCAAAACGACAAAACCCTATGGGTCTTTCCTTCTTCTTTTTTTCTTCCTTTTGACCAACCATAAGAAAGAGAAAAAAGATTCGAATAATATTTGAAGAATCTGTTAATATCACTTGGAACTTCTGCTCTGGTTAGTTCCCAATCCCATACATCCAAAACACATCCATTTTCTTCAGAGTAAGACAAAAGTTTCAAAATTAGTATGGCAAAGAAAACATGAATCCTGAAATATCTAATGTACATCAACAAAGATTTAAAACATAGATATTGATTTAGAGTTAAAATTCTAATAAGCCTTTTGATGCTCTTTTCTCAACACATGTTCTTTTGATCTTGTAGTGTCGGAGCTCGGTCCTGGGGACACAAGCAGAAATATAGTTGAGATTATCTTCCAGTCAAGTTGGCTAAAGAAGCAATCTCCCCAATACAAGATTAACAGGATCCTTAAAGTGAACAACACCAAGACCACAATTTCCAAATTTGAATCCTACAGGGACCTCATCAAGTCAAGAGCCAACGGTCTAACCAAGAAGTACCCTCGTTGTGTCGCAGATGGGAACGAGCTCCTAAGGTTCCACTGTACTTCTTTCACATGCCCAATCGGGCTAGACGGGTCAACCAACACCTGCAGTTCAAATTCTCGATGTAGATTATGCAGCATCTTGAGAGATGGATTCAAGAGTGATACTGAAGGGAGAATCCAGACAATGGCTACTAGCGGGCGGGCGCATGATTCAGCCGATTTATTGCCTGATTGTGATGAAAGAGCAATGTTGGTTTGTCGAGTTATCGCAGGTCGAGTCAAGAAAAGTCAGGATTGGGCTGAAGAGTATGATTCAGTTTCTTCTGGTTTGGCTGGTTTCTGTTCTAACATGGATATGCTGTTTGTGTTCAATCCTAGAGCCATCCTACCATGTTTCCTAGTAATCTATAGGCTGCTGTAGCATTCAGAATATCTTTGATGCTTCTGTTGGTTGTTTGGTTCTTGTTTTTTTTTTACATTCTGATTTCATTTTGAAGTGTTGTGTGGTGCCCAATTATGTTGGTGTGTTTCTGCATGAAATTCAAAATATTGAAAATGCATGGCATGTTTGCAAGACTTTTTGAATGTATTTGGTCTAAGTTTTGTCAATTGAAAAACATCAGTAGGGAATGAAGGCTAATAATAAACTGTGTTAGATAGATACTCTAGTAACATGTTGATGTACTACAAAACATAGTTCTGTTAACAATCTACCAACAAAGTTATAGTGTACGTACCTATGGAGCATTTGGAAAGTGGATTTTTATTCTTCTTTTGTCGCAGAAATGGTAAAATATAAAGACAAGCATATCATTACTGGTTAGAAGTCAATACGTTCCCAATCAGGCAAATCATGTAAACAAGTATTTGAATGCTCGACTGCATGTGGGCATGAAACCAAAATGATGTGAGTCGAATGAGTGTTGCATTTGTAAATGTAGACAACACCCACATGTTCCCAACAGACTCTGTGATCTTTGGTAGGCAAAATGATGCTTTTATGGCTGTCTCTGCTTTGTTAATCATTTCATCTGTTTTTGCAGCCTTCAAAGCCTCTGCAGCTTGAACATATTTCATTAGGCCCCTGTGGTCAGCTTTCCTTCTGCTCGTTGTTCTCCATCTCGAGTATTATTTCTCATTTTCAACTCAAAAATGTTAACTAGACCCAAACTTAAACATCAACTTCCCAACAAAATTACCAGGTCTTAACATTTACCATAAATCTATCATTTTATCTTAAAAAATATCTACGTCTTCCGACTCATCATTTCTCTTTCCTTAAAAAAAATTAAAAAACAAAAGAGAACCAATGATAAGCAGCCAAACTTGCCACTAATCCGGGGGCATCCCAAGTAGCAAATAGAATTATAAAACAAGTCCATTCGCGAGTTGGCGAACCCAAATGCGTATAGAGTTGGGTATCAAGCTGGGCTGGGTCTGACGGGCCGGATCTGGGCAAAATTAATAGCCTGACCCGTTAAAGGAAACGAGTCCGTCTTGTCGGGCCACCCGTCAGACCTATTTGTCCAACAGCTAGACTCGTTTAACTTGAAAGGCCGGGCCTGGACAAAACCAACGGCCCGACCCGTTTAACCTCCCAGGCCTCCAGGTCCCTAACTTTAGATGTGTTGCAGCTTGCAGCCTTGCAGATAGACCTGCGAGTCGGGTAAGGTCGTGCCATCGACGACCCAGTGGCCCGACTCACATGTCTATCTGCCGTATCGTGTCGTGTCTTGCCGGCATGCCAGGTCAGATTTCCGGTCCGGCCCCACAGGACCCAAACTTTTTCCAAGGGTGTATATGCAAATAGGCCTTTCTTCCCACTCCAAAACCCTAGATCGGCCACTCCACTCTCCGGAACCTCGATTATCCCCCAATTCCCTTCGCCGTCGACCTCAACTCCACCATGGGATTCGCGCAGCTCGTGATTGGACCCGCCGGAAGCGGAAAGGTACCATCTTTCCCACTCCTCGCGTTGTTTCGCTCCAAAAATTAGGGTTTTAACATTCATATCATCGTCTCTCAGTCGACGTACTGCTCCAGTCTGTTCCAGCATTGCCAGACCGTCGGGAGGACCGTCCACATTGTCAATCTTGACCCCGCGGCCGAGAACTTCGACTATCCGGTCGACATAGGTGGGTTACCTACCATATGAATCGTGATTATGTTTTTGGCTGTTGTTTTGTTGGAATTGTTAATTTTTTTTGTTGATGTGTTTCGTGCAGATATTAGGGAACTGATAAGTTTGGATGATGTGATGGAAGAGCTTGGGTTGGGTCCTAATGGTGGTCTTATTTATTGCATGGAGTATCCTTTTCTTTGAATTCTTCTTACTCATGTCTTTTGAATGTTTCTGATGTTGCAATTGTATATGGTAATTGGAATTGAGCTTTTATGTGTTTTTGTATTTATATGAAAGTTGTAGCTGTAAATTTATTTCTTGTGACATGGGTATGCACTTATCTATAGGGTTGTCAAGTTCTGTTCGGGATCGATAGATCGCTCGATATTCGCTCGATTTTGCTCTGATTTTGCTCGAAATTGCTCGGATCGGTTAGTAACGAGCCGAGCACGAGTAGACCCCGTTCGCTCGGTGCTCGCTCAATTATCGCTCGAAACCTGATTACTATATCCAATTATTTGATTAACCTGAATATTCTATCCAATTACCCAATCGGTAAAGTGTTAAACTCATTTAATAAACTAATTTACCAAACCCAACAATCCATTTAACAAACCAAACAAAAATACTCATAAGAATCAAAAACCTTATTAGTCCTAAACTTTTCGTTTTTCCATTATTATTATTTTTTCTTTTTCTCGTTCTTTTCTACACCAAAAGTTAAAATAAATTAAGGTTTGGGTCAGGTGGATGATCTTATTTATAAGATGTTGATGTTGTGAATTGTCCAATAATTTAGGAGATTGTATTTGATTTTAATATTGTGTTTATTTTGTTTGATCCAAGTGTATAATCTTATTTATAAGATGTTGATGTTGTCGTATAATTTATAAGATTGTATTTTATTTTAGGTGTTAATTTTAAAATTGTGTTAGTAGCTATTATTATATTTCTCTTAAGTAATCTTATAATTTACTTGTTAGGACAACATTATTAGGAATTCAATACCAAAAAAAAGTTTAGGTTAACGAGCCGCTCGCGAGCAGGTCGAACCGAGCACGAGCAGAATCTTCCGCTCGAAATCCTTAACGAGCCGATCTTGAGCAGACTCGGATCGCTCGTTTAGAGATCGATTACACCCCTACCTATCTGTGTCTAGAATTGTAGGGATGTTTCTTTCCGGTTACAAAATAGTTTGGGTGAAAGAAATAAAGTAGAGATGACTATTTAAATCTTAAAACATCTGTCCGAACTGTTGAAGTGGTCGAACATGTTGATGTTTGGTTTTGCCTCAAACCAATGCTTAGTGTTTTCAAGCTCTACCCATGCTGTATTTCATTCAACAACTTTTGATATCAATTCCATTCTAGTTGTTCTGTTGATATTTTGTTGAATCATTGTTTACTATTTGCACCTAGTATCAGTTTCTCAAGTCTGAAAGTTATCAGGTGTTTTCGGACATTAGATATCTCGTAATACCCTGTTATCAATTTACTACCTACACTAATGCACATTCTTGGTTGTTTGTTGGTTGACCTATATTAGTTAAGTTGCTAAATTTCATCCTTTATAGTTGGACATAAAAATGTAAAATGACATGTTCAGAAATTTCTTAGCACACTACGTTAGTTTGAATTTCCTTAAAGCACTGTTAGACACCTTGAGGATAATTTGGATGATTGGCTTTCAGAGGAGCTGGAAAACTATTTGGATGATGATTATCTGATTTTTGATTGCCCAGGTACTGTCACTAGCTCTGTACAAATCTGCAATTAACTTGTGAAACACAAATGCTCTTATTTGAACCTTTTTTCTACATACATGCATATGTGCTGTTGCGTCTCTATATTTTTATTTGTTGCGATGCAGGTCAGATAGAACTTTTCTCGCACATTCCAGTTCTTAAGAACTTTGTAGAGCATCTGAGACGCAAAAATTTTAATGTCTGTGCAGTGTACTTGCTTGATTCACAGGTTCGTTTCACTTAAATTTCCTGTTTTATGTAAGTTCTTAAATTGATTGTGTAGCATAAATATCTGAAATTGTTATAATTTTTTATATCAGTTTGTCACTGATGTTACAAAGTATATAAGTGGATGCATGGCATCTCTTTCTGCAATGGTCCAACTGGAGTTACCCCATGTTAATATTCTGTCTAAGATGGACCTGGTTCCCAAGAAAAAAGATGTTGAAGAGTAGGTTTTCTGTCACATATTGATTTTCCATCACTAGCTTTGAGTCTCATAATTTTATTTAAGCCGTTTTCAATCTCTTTCTGCAGCTATCTGAATCCCGAAGCACGGGTTCTATTGTCAGAGTTGAATCAGCATATGGCACCTAAATTTGCAAAGCTTAACAAAGCTTTGGCCGATTTGGTGAGTAATATACTGCTTGCTAGATCAGTTCATATCTAATATTAATTGAAAACTTTGTTGGCAGTCACTATGTTTTTCTACTATACCCCAGCCCGAACAATATACTCAATCATGATCCTTTCTTTAATTTACGACCTAAAAATCTCTGAGAGCATCAAGTGAGTTCCACAGTATTGGTAGATTGTTCAATACATGTTCAATTCGCAAAAGTTGAATGCTACACTAATAATGTTTCATGTTCAAGAAGCCTATCAAGCTGTGATAGCACGACGTTATTTCTGCCATTAAACCTCATAAAAAATGCTGAAGTTCTTGCCATCTCCCATTTACACGGTACACTTAAATTTATACATGTACATATGTATATCTAATATATTCTATATGGTGCCAGCACCTACTTCAAGTAAGAAATTCGGCATCCATTCGTATAAAACTTCAGTGCGTTGTTAGCATTTTTGAAGCCTTATCTTGAATATATTGACCTTCGAAATTTGAAGGTCAGCTTTTATTTAAAAGTTAGATGTTTTGAAATTATAAGACAAATAACATGAGCACACCTGCATTTATTTTTCCATTTGAGAGAAGTTTAATACTGTGCGTATTGTGCTTCTTTTACAAGGTAGTCTTTCTTGTTTGTGTCATTTTGTGAACTTTTACTTATTTATCTTGCTTTCAGGTAGATGACTTCAGCATGGTAAATTTTATACCTCTTGACTTACGGAAGGAGAGTAGGTATGTGTCATATTTCTCCAACGATTGCACACATTTCTTTGTTATGGTGTAATAACCCCTTGACAGTGTTTTCTTATGTTCCACTGTTAATTGCTCATAGTTTTTGAACTGGAATGGTAACTCTGCCGTCCACAATCCACTAAACGGATGATTAAAGTACTAGTTTTCTTCAAAATTTAACATGAATTAGGTATTTATCAAATAATATGTGAATAAATTGTTTTTGAGAAGGGGAGAAAACAACTTACCCATAACCCACCAGCTCTTTTAATATTCTTGTTGCCTCAAATGGATGATTTTGAAAATGATGTCTTGGTTACATCGACAAAGAGGTGATGATGGTAGTATTGATCATGAAGCATAATAGCATATACATTATGTTATTTTAAAATGTAATATTCCATGTGCACATGTTAGTCATTTATCTAAAATGTTAACTTGATTGAGATAGTTTTGCTTCATTACACACATTTTAATCAGTGGCCGTGGAGCAAAATTCCCAAGTCTGTCATCTGCAAGCATTACAAAGTTTCTTTGCTTTCTTACTAACATTCAATGTTTTTAGCCATCGATACTTTATTGCCTGCATTGCTTCGACGAGTTTACTGATTTTTTTCTCTCTTTTCCTTTCCCCCATGTCATGTAGCATCCAATACGTGCTATCATCAATTGATAATTGCATTCAGTACGGAGAAGACGCAGACGTGAAGATTCGAGATTTTGACCCAGAGGATGACTAGGGCTATTTAAGCAAAATTGATGTTGATGCAGCATGTCTGTTACTACTGCTAAATTTCGGTGTAAATGCTGCGACATCATTTCGGACACAATTTATGTGTATATTTCTAGACTGATCTTATCTAATTTCTATTAGCCAAACGGACTTTGTGTTCACAAATTACTGCAACAAGAAGAGAATTAATTGAAACTGGATGTTGGCTCCTGAGGCGTCGGGATTGTAGTCTTATGTGTTTTTTTTTCATTCTGATTCTTATATACGATTGGAAGTTTTACTCTACCATAAAATAACTTTAATATGCATCGCTCTCAATAAAATGAAACAAAACAAGGATGCATCAAATTCTTGCTACATGAGCAATTCCAGAAGTAACGAAAGAGAATGATTTAGCACAGAATAGTTGTAAAGCGACAGATTAAATAAACAAATATAAGGTCTGATCAAATCGTAGTTTTTTGGGTTTCCCAGGAATCAGGACTTTTGTTTCACCGTTGAGCAACAAATTAAACAAAACAAATTTGAGCAACAAGAGTAAAGGAAAATGTGTGTTTTGATGTAACGAAGAGAAACAATTCATTTATTTATTTATTTTTGACATTAGTAGAAGAAACACAATTCAAGATAAAATTGTTAGGACTTATCTCTAATATAAACTCTGAAAGTCTTAGAACACAATTCCAGAATTTTTAAGTTTCATGCAAACCCTGAATCCGCCTAACGATCCGGAAACATACATTCGGGTCGAATGGGAGGCGATATTTTTTTATTTAAATGGATCCTATAAAGAATCCCACTTCTCCTCCTCTTCTTTTTCGATCGGAACGGAAATGGGTCGATTGACGACCGACTCTCCCATCTCTCGCCGAATCGTCCTCGCCTTCCTCGACTTCCTTCAATCAGGTCTTCTTTTTTTCCACTTCTCCGCGTTTGTTAGCCCCGAAATTTGTGAATTTTCGCAATTTTTTTCTTCTATCTTTCCCGACGAGTTTGAGGACGATGAAGCTGTTTGATGACTGAGTGCCACTTTCTTAGGTCAGGTCAAGTCATGTCAATTGTCAAATAAGCCAAACCAAATATTGGTTTCGCTTGAAAATTGCGAACCGATATGTGTGTATTACACATGATAGATGTGCGATATGTTGTTGTTCCGAATCTCATACTTCTTTAGGTGTTGGAGTTTTTAAAAAAAGTGAAACTTTTGCTTTTAGGTTTTTCTGATTCGATTTGCCATCCATCCATCAATTTTGAGTACCATTACTGCACTCTACTGTATGTTAGATATACCAGAATATGAAAATTCTTGTAATTAAATCCATTAATTTAGGAAATGAATTCAGGACATGTTTCTTAAATTGTCTGGTTGGTTGGGTTCAAATCAAAAGGAAATTCAATTATACCTGCCTTCCTTAGAACTTAAAAATTAAAAGTTTAAATCCTGTACTTGACCGCATCAAAAGCTTTGCTGTTCAATTATATCTTGTTTTCTTATTAATTAGTGATCTCTCTTGCACTACTTTCTCAGTTGAACCAGCTCCTGGTGTTGATTTGGAAGGCCTGGATGTCGCAAGAGAATGTCTACAACAGGCTTTTGGAATAGACCATCTCTCGAATGAGTATAATGTACAACCTGGATTGTTGGTTGACTTATTCAATCCAGTTGATAAACAAAATGATCATTCACGCAATCCAACAGCTCCACCTCTTCCATTAAATACTGCCTCAACACCCTCTTCTCGAGATCCTAATGTTCCAGAGTCGTCAAAAGTATGTTTTTTCTTGGAACCAATTTGTGTTTACCTCCCTAAAGACATGTTACATGTAACTTATCCTGCTCTTTCATGATAGAAAATTCTCTCTAATCAAACTACATAAACTATGATGTTTGGACATTGTGTCAAGTGTGAGCAATTCACCATCTTAGCAGCATGAAGTCCTTCAAAAAGACACTTTGAAATTATCGATTTCAAATGTTTAAATAGTGGTAGGCAAGGTCAATGGTGTTACCTGACTAGAAAATTCTCATCACATCATTTAAGTAGCACTCTGTGAAATAATAGAGTCTATTTTTTTCTTGTAATATTTTCTATGATTATTTAATGTGTCGTTTCTACCAAAAGTTGCTAGTTGTGTTTCTTATATCTTCACTCTTTTCTATATCTAGCAGAGTGAAGAACAATTAGGAGCCCAGGCTGCCCAGCACGTCGAAGGTACATACCTGAATGATATTTTGATGTATGGAGTGTTGCTGTTTTTGCATGTTTCCTAGTAATGACTATCGTAGGGCGTAGGTAACTGGACCTTTTGGTGATTACAGAAATAAAACCCATGTGCAAGGTTTCTGATTTTTTTTAGTTCATCCCAAATGATCTCAGTAAGTAAAATGAACCCATGAAGAATCTGATAATCGTTGCTTCCAGTACCGAGGTTTTACTGTTGCCCCCATCTTGTATGTGCTACATACACTTTGTTCTTGGCTGTTAGCTTGTCGTTTGCCTGATCTAAAAAATTCTGCATTGCGAAATACCAACTTGAGGTACAACCATATTAAATTGCTTCAATATAATTATTTCAACAGTGTTAACTTGTTATCATGAGAAAGGGCACGTATAAGTTAGGACAGACAAAAAAAATCTTCCTATTCAAATATGAAGTACTTATCCTTTATATTTGCTTATATCTAATATTATTTTTTGGACAAAGCAGAAGTTTCAAAAGATGAGCTGTTGGGACAGTTCCTTGAAGGGCTAGACAAAATGATTTTTTTTACTGCCACAGCAGGTGAAGATGAGGATGATGCCCAATTGTCAAAAGCAACACGCTCCTTTGAGGATGCATTACTAGTATGATAATCTGCTACATTTTCAGTAATGAAGTTGTATGAATTCAAAGTTCAATATTGTTTATATGGTATTTATCATATCATTTTTAAGGCCAAAATATGCAATTGTCAATAGTCATTTACTTGGTAGGAAATGGAGAAGGTGGGGAGCAAACCACTAAACAAAACCAACCTTGCTGAGACATTTAAATCACAAGGTAATTGGATACATCAAACCAATACGTTTTCTTGCATATGTTGGATTGCAAATAATCTGTCTTCCCTAATGTGCATGTGGATTTTTATTATTTGTATTTTAGGCTTGTAGGGTATGCTTGCATCATTCTATATTCTGGTAACCACAAAGCTGCCACACAGTTTGCATTTTACTTGGAAATTAGGGTATAATATATTTTGCTGAAATGTGAAGCTTCATTCGTGTCCCTACCACAGTGGAAAACAAAGTCATTATTTTTTGTATGGAGTCTACTTTGTATTGATTCTTGCAAGCATCTTTTCATCAGGTAATCGGAACATGCAGTCAAAATTATACCCTGAAGCAATTGATCTGTACACTTTTGCCATAGCGCTCTCTGATAAGAATGCTATATACTATTGTAACAGGTGAGATTGATTTTAATGACCGAAACATTGAAAATTCTTCTTGTGGGTTGACAATTTTCCTTCAAGAAAAAGGATGAGACTTAAGCATTGCATTCATTTTTGCGTTTTGAGTAACCTTCATATTGTAAAACATAATTTGTTTGCAAATGGGTAGAACTTCCCAAGCCTTCACATTTTATTAGTTGTAATGGAAGTATCACATTCAACCTTTTACTACCAGGGCAGCTGCTTACACCCAAACCTGTAAATATGCTGAAGCAATCGCAGACTGCAAGAAATCCATTGAGATAGATCCAAACTATGCCAAGGCATATAGCCGCGAAGGTCTCGTTTATTATGCAATCGGGAAATACAAGGAAGCCCTGCTAATTTTCCTGAAAGGTATGGGTCAAACTGTACTATCAAATGGATATTTGCAGTAGTTGATATTTATTTTTATTTTAAGATGTTGGTTGCAATCCTTTTGTTGGTTTCGGGATAATCTTCTAACTTAGTGAACGTTTGATACACTTACCTCGTAAAATGTACAGTGATACCAATATATTGATATCAATTGAAGTTCTATTTCTACTTACATTGTGCTTTTTGATTCATTTTTTTGCCGTTGAACAGCTTTGCAGTTGGATCCCAGTAATGCGTCCGTGCGAGAAAATATCCAGGTATTATTATTTGCTCTGATATTTATAACACATGATGTTGTCTCGTATTGTGCAATTGTTTTTGCTTCGATTCAAATATCTAGAGAGCTGGAGATGATGTGAAGCCTTCCTTGCAATAATATAATGTTTTAACCTCAGGTTGCTCAACAAAAACTAAGAGAACAGCAGCAACGTGATGAAAATCGACATCAGGTACTTTTCAGATTGTTTTTTTTCTTTTTTCGAAAGTGTTCACCTTTCAGATTGTTAAATTTTGAATTTTTCATCGTTAGACAAACTAAGAGGTATGCATAGTTGGCTAGTTGCAAAGTTCGAGTTGTTTTTTATCAAGGTTTTTTTTTGTCAATGGACAATGGACTTGATGTAAGGACACCTTTCTGTGCGTTTATTTTTCAAAGATTGGGCGCATGATGATATAAAGTTAGAACCTAAATAAAATATTAAAGGAAGAACTTGTAATTTGTGTGCTGACATTTTCTTGCTACAGACAACAGGGACAAATCATGGTGAACAGCAGAGTTCTAGTTCTAGCACCAATCCTGACGGATTCTCAATGCCGATCGATGTCTCTGAAATTGCACGTGTCGTAATGAATATGGTCCCTGGTGCAACACCAAGCAGCAGCGAAGGTCAGAATTCTCAGTCTGCTAGATCAGGGAGCAGTGGCTGCCCATTTACTTCCATCTCCTCGAGCTCTACCATGCCTTTTGATATTTCGCAAATGCTCAGTGGTATGGTCTCAGGTGCCTCCAGTCAGCAGAATCAAACGAGCAACCCAAGATCCCATGCAAATGAATCTAATGAGTCGAGCACGAGGGCCAATTCTGGCATAAATATTAACTTACAAGGCCTGCCACAGGAGTTCTCGGACATCGTCACATCTATGACCGGAAATTTTACACCGCAGAATGAGCAGCAGAATGAACACATAGGGTGAATGCTTAAAAGTTACATGTTATGGTTTCAAATTGGGCAATCAACATCCATGCCCTTTTGTTTGATACTCCCGCTTATATTACATGGATTAACCACCTCTAATTTCTTTGGTTTTATTTTATTGTAGTTGTTGTTGAGGAAGCTATATTTGTATTTAATATCCTGTAGAGTTTGTTGAGTTGATGAATTTGCGGTGAAGGATTCCGTGTGTGTTTTGAAGAGAAATTATGTTGTGAGACGCCCTCGTACCTCATTCCAGAACTAGTAACAGAAAATTCCAAACATCAACAACCAATTGGCAAAGCAGATGACTTTACTACTAACTTGAGGCCCACCCGCTGAAATTAAACTTTTATATTTATTCTGGTTAAAAAACAACTAATTAGCAAAGCAGATTACTTCACTACAAACTTGAGGCTCAAATTAAACTTTTATATTTAATCTGGTAAGTTATGCTGTTATGGGTACAAAGTTGGGTAATTTGCTTGGGGTGCACCTCTGGTGTGGCGTAATTGAGATTTGGAAAATGATTTATGAACGCAGCGCGTCACGGACGCGCTTTACGTGGACATCCATGTCAACCCTTACGTGGCCAAAGCATGAATGTTTTTTTGTTTTTTTCTTCCTGGTGTCCACTCAAATCACATTAAATGTGTTTCAACTCAGCACGTTCTCTCTCTCCACCCAAATACAAATATGATGACACTCTTTCTTTCTTCTTCATTCTTTCTCTCCAGAATAAATCACCATTTCGAGCAAGATATTAGTCGAAGAAGCGTCTGATGCCGACTCCCAGGATTCTTCACAACGTAAGCAGCGTGAATGAGACGGTGCGAAGACTTCCCGATGTTCTACATAAACAGGAAATCTGAGATGCTATTTTTTTCCTAAACGTAATTCTTGTGGGGTAAAATATACAGTGGGAGGTTTGTTGAGTTTGTGCGGGGGCGGCAGCCCCTGCATTCCATATATTGATTCGTTTATTCCGACAATAATGAAGTCATATATTATTCCGCACTGCAAATACACTTATTCCGGACTGCAAATACACTTATTCCGATTCCGGACAACAAATACACTTATTCCGGACAGCAAATCCACTTATTCCGGACAAACTTTATGTTCCGTTTCTGGACACACTTTATTCTTAAACCGGACAACAAATACACTTATTCCGGACAACAAATACACTTATTCCAGACAGCAAATACACTTATTCCAGACAAACTTTCTATTCCGTTTCTGGACACACTTTCTTCTTTTTCTGGACCACTACACTTATTCCGGACTGCAAATACACTTATTCCGGACAGCAAATACACTTATTCCGGACAAGAAATCAACTTATTCCGGACAAACTTTATGTTCCGTTTCTGGACACACTTTATTCTTAAACCGGACAACAAATACACTTATTCCAACGTAAAACTTAAAAACAAATATTTTATTATGATAAGTGTGAGCTCTGCACGAATAATGAGACTGCACGATGTCCTAGGGTCTGCACACTGTCTTATCTGTGTCTTGGGAAATGAATCGTTCAACTTAAAGAACCGGCGTTTTTTAAAAAGACCAAAACGCACGAAGAGAAATTTCGCTGACTGGACGCTGACTCAAAGAAAAATATCTGAGCTGTACAGATCCACGTAAGGCGCGTCCGTGACGCGCGCGTCCGTCTATCACGACTCTTGAGATTTTGCACTCGATTTTTGACTATTTGATTGGGTGCTTCTACACGTCGATGTTATTTGTCTGGGTGTATCTCTGTTGTCAATAAGACCCATTTTGTTATAATGTTGTAACCGTTCTGTTTCAAATTTTGCATTCTACACCTTATAAATTTAAGAAGTCCTTAATGTAAAACAAAAAACAAAAAAATAGAAAGGCTCTCTCCCTTTCTCTCTCTAATCTCTCCCCAAATCTCTCTCTCTCCCTCCAATACTCTCTCTCTATTGTGATTCAACCGAGAAGAAAGAGACCTAGAGAGGAGAACAGTGCGGAGAAGAGAGAGATTTGGAGAGAGGAGAGAAGCGGGGAGACAGAGAGATTTGGAGAAAGAGAAAGGGAGTGAGATTTTATGTTTATATTTTTTTATTTAATATTAAAGTTTTTTTAATTTATAAGGCGTAAGTTGCAAAATTCCTAACGGTACAATTACGATGTTATAACATAGTGTACTCATTGACGACAGTGGTGCATCTAAGCAAATAACATCGACATGTAGATACATCCAAATAAATAGTCGAAAACCTAATGTAAATTCCCGACACAATGCACCCAACTAATTTACCCAAAGTTTAAATGAGCAGTCTTGGGCCTTCGAAAGAAAGACAACTTAATACCGTGAGTGTGATATCCTAATTTTGTAATCAAGATTATAAATATTATAGAAATCGAGATCAGAGAATGCGAAATTTCGAGTGTCCCTCGTGATTCTTTTAATATAAAAAATACATATAGTAAAATAAGAAAATAGGAGAGAAAACGGCGAGGGAGAAAAAGAGAGAGTACATGAGGTGAGGAAGAAGAAGAAGAGGAGGTCGTGTTTGTTGTTGTTGTTGTTGGGATTTTGGTCTCATGCAAGAATCTATTTGCGTTGAATTCATGGGGAACACAAATGGTGTTGGAAACATAATTCCACGTGTGAGTAGGAGAAGAGTTGTTGTAGATTCAGTTACTAGATAGGACCAACCTTAGTGTTAACATGAAGTGTGTATTGAGATGCTTTTATTTTTCAATGTGGGGTTTATTGGAACATAAGTATAATTTTACGGTTTGGTCAAAGGTTTTCTTGAAATTGGTTTCTGTGAATTTCAGAAGGAAAATATGGTTAATTGAAAGAAAATAATTATTGGCTCTTCGAATGACAAACCAGATTGTGGGTTCAAAGTGGATCGTGTGGCAAAGATAAGACCACACGACTCAGATCTAACATCTTATTGATTATTGTATTGATACATGTAGCGCCTGAGACTCTCACCGAAATTGATAATAACTTTTTACGAATGAATAAGTGAATCCAAGGGACATGGGGTGGCTCGGCGTCGACCGTAATGCCTGCGGTAAGGTGATCACACAAGGATGGTATTAATAAATGGAAATGATGAAATATATGATTTGACAAGTCCAACTAATTATTGTATAAGCATTGAGTTCGCATGTTAATTATTGTAAGCCAAATTTTTATAGTTCCATTGATCAGATTATATTAATTGTGGTCGATGTCACGTTAATTATTGTAAACCAACTAAAGTCTTAGCCAGATAGCAGTTCTTGTCCCTCAGAGTCATAACTCAGGCATTGTTTGTGTTTGTGTTTGCATGTTTTATCCAAAGAGTATGTTTGTTGCATTGTTTCGGATTGCATGGCTAGGAATGTTCTAAGGTGGACGGTGATTGATCGCTATTGTACACATGAAACCAATGAAAGCCTGTTTGTTATTGTTTTTGTAGTGACATTCTTTTTGACATACTTATAAAAGAAGAAGAAAAATTCACTTCCGCATTGTGCTAAAAATCGGGGATGTTACACCACAGCCCTTGATTATTTTTGTTCGCTGATGCTCGACTCATTATACATGAAATCGAAAATTTAAACAACATAATCTTTCCCTTGAATGTATCATACCAGTAAACGAAATGCCTTCCATCCTCGTAAAACCGAAACATTCAGATACCATTCAAATGTCTTATTCCCTGTAATCCTCGGGGAAACGCAAAGCATGAATGCATAGTGAATCTGAATACTTAGTATTCAGATTTATGGCTGAAAATGAAGATTCGTTTCGTTGCAAAAGACTACACTTTGAACTTGGCCATAAAAAAAGTACTACTATTACTAGTTACTTGATTAATTTTAGAAGCTGCAGCCTGCAGGACCAAAATGTAGCTTTGCAGGATTTGGGAAGGAATTATCGACTTAAGATAAACAAATGACAAAGTTAGTAGCAAAATCTGTAACGTCCTTGACGGTAATTCATTAGTGTTAGATGGTTTCAAAATTAAACATAACATGTATATGCAAGCCTCTCCATTCAAAATAACGATCATCCACTGAGGTTCTTAAGATTCCTTATTCATAACAAATTGCTGTATGAGAAGTACAAGAACTAACAATTATTTTGTACAAAAATCTACCATCAAACTTGCATCCTACACGACATGCAGTCATTTTGTTTCTTCCATGTAGAAAATGACATATATGAGTTATGTGAAAGTAAAAAAAAGGTGAACATAAATTTAACTTCATAATCCTCAAGAAGATTACAAAAGTTCAATGCACTTGTTTCACTTATTAGGATCCATGCTTGAATTTTCTTACAGCCATTAGTGTGATAGGCAACAAGGCCCATATGATGAAGGTTCCTTTGGAACATATTAAAGCAATGCCCCAAAGAAAACCCAACAAAAAATTCCTACATTGACTTCATCACTTGACGAAACTTAGCTGGTCTCAGTAATAGGCGCTGGTCCTTCATCAGGTTCTGCTTCAGTAACCGGTTCTCCAGCAGAATCTTCAGTGGAAGGTTGAACTCTTTTGACCCCTGGCCCACTTGAGACTTTAACCATGGCTGGTCTAAGAAGCTTGTCTCCAAGAAGAAACCCACGACGGACCTCGTGAACGACAATGCCTTCTCTGAATTGTTCAGACTCTACCCGAGCAACCGCCTCGTGAACCTTCAACCAAGAAAAAAAGCGAACATCAACAGTTGGTATAGAGGCAACAGCGGAACACTTGTAGTATAACAAATAGTAGCATTTTTAGCTGAAAAAGAATGATGGCAGGAGCTCGTCAAAGGAAATCAGTAATCTAAATCTAAATCTTCACAGAGTTACATAATTGAACCCAATGGATACCACCGTATCACTTTTAAGCCCATAATGTCATGCACATGGCTCCAGGGTAGAACTCTAGAAGAGAAAAATAAGATTTAACAAGCAGGTCTATGTAAGGGCATCACTCAACATAACTGTGTCAATAATCCAAGAGATCTATGATCTTAAAGCACATGGCTCCAGTGAAGTTCAAACCCCATTGAAATACATTAGTTCCTCCAATCACACAATGATTTGGAAACATTATAACATATTGTTTCATACTTCCACGTAATAAACTGTAGCAGATCTACCTACCATATGCACAAATCAATCGTTACATTTAGCAATAATTTACAAATATTTGTGCATGGTTGATTTTTCAGAAGACAACAAATCATTGCTGATAACAAACAAAATAAGAGTTAGCAACCACAATTCCACAGCCACCTAAAGTAAGAAATACATGATAAACTGTTCATCAGAAAAACTGTATAACAAACAACTACAATAGATCATGATCAGAATAAATTTTGAAAGAGGAAAATAATACTAGCTTGCACTTACAGATGGATCAAACTTCTTGCCAACCGTCTCAACAACAGCAACACGTGATGCTCTCAAGGTTTCAACAAGCTGTTTATATATGCCACGATAGCTTGTATCTATTTTTGTCTCCTTTTCTGTTTCTGGTTTTATTTGTTGTTTGATTTTCTCAAAGCTGTCTACAATGGGTAAGAGATTTTCCATTAGTTCCTCTTGGATGTTAGATATGAAACCAAGACGATCTTTCTCAGTGCGCTTTCTGAAATTCTCAAAATCAGCATTCAAGCGAAGGAGCTGTTCTTTTCCCGATTCTTTAGCTCTTTCCATCTCTTCAAGTTTCTCAAACAAATCATCTTTTTCCTTTTCGATTCTACAAATTGCCGCCTCAACATCAGAAATGACCTCTTCAGCACCACTCAGCACAGCCTCCTTGTAAGCTTGGATAAGAGCCTTCATTTTAAGCACTTCAGTTTTACTCTGAGAATTATTTTTGTGAGGTTGATTGCCCTCTTCTCCATCAATTATCTAACAAAAATATAAACAAGTCAGAAACTCCACCGAAACACACAAGCACAACCAAAAGGCTTCCTCAGTAGTTCAATATAAGTACATAACATGGTAACTAAAGCAACCAGGGTTTCCATTACCCAATTATGGTCTTCCCCCAATTTGCTCAAAGTTTTTCGTTTGTGATTTGGTTTAGTACTTCCCAAACCCCATGAAGTGAGTTTGAATTTGGGAACTTCTTTGAGGATCTTAATTACCTACACTTAAAATAAATAAATAAATAAAAATGTGGGAGCCAAATTACAAGAAAAATCACACTCCAATATGACTCCATTTTACTTAATAACTACAGTCTTACACTTGCACATCACTTTACCACTTAAACAACAAACCACATTTGACTTGAGTGATCACAAAAACACATACATAATGGTCCCAATTTGGTATTAAAGCATCTCTTTTTGGGATGACGACTAATCACCCTATTTAGCAACAACCAGTGTTACAAAAAGTTGGATGGAACACCCAAAAAAAAATTGTGATTCTCTTCTCTATTCACACAATAAAAGTATACTTACTGGACCAAAAATTTGACAAAAAAATAAAATAAAATAAAATGGAACCTTGGGATCGGAGACGGCGATCCGGAAGGAAACGCCGGAGCGTCTGATGGAGGAGAGAGGGTGGAAGTTTGTAGAAGGTCGGGGAAGAAGGTTACGACGGGACGGGGTGATGGGGTAGAGGAAGAGATTCGAGTTCGGCAACGTCCAACCCATTTTTATTTATTTTTTTTCCAACCCAAAATATATGGATATTGCCATTTCGGCATTTCCCATTTGCTGGGGTTAGTCTTAGTCAGTCAGTCGGGTCATGTCCGACCCGAATAGGGATCCTCTTTATTTGCTAGTTCGATGGATCGATCCTCTTTATTTATTTTTTTCATTTCCTTTTCCTTCAATATTAAATTCCTTCAGTATTAAAAAAAGACATCCTATAAATATAAATACCCCATTCTTCTTATTCTGGTTTACTTACTTTATCTCCGTAGTAGAAGAAGCCAGCCAAGCCAAAGTCTTTGACCTCCGATGGCTCGTCGATCTCAGCAGCAATTGCTCAAAATCCTCCTCCGAAACCCAAACCTCTCCCGATCCGTAACCTACATGCCTCGCCCGGGCGACGGAAGCCCCCGGGCCGTCACCCTCATCCCCGGGGACGGCATAGGTCCGCTCGTCACCTCCGCCGTGGAACGCGTCATGGCCGCGATGCACGCGCCGATCCACTTCGAGAGGTTCGAAGACGTCCACGGCGACATGCCTTCCGTCCCCGCCGACGTCGTTGACTCCATCCGACGCAACAAGGTCTGCCTCAAGGGAGGATTGCTTACTCCCGTCGGTGGAGGGGTCAGCTCCCTCAACGTGCATCTCAGGAAGGAGCTCGATCTGTTCGCGTCGCTCGTCAACTGCTTCAATCTCAAGGGACTGCCGACGAGGCATGAGAATGTGGATATTGTCGTCATTAGGGAGAATACCGAGGGGGAGTATGCTGGGCTCGAGCATGAGGTCGTTCCCGGAGTCGTCGAGAGTCTTAAGGTAGTTGTTTGCTTGCTTTATTTGAATCGCAGTTTGATAGTTTGGCTTTATGAAATCTTACTAAAAGGGGGCCTTAGTATGAAGATTCTAGATTCCTAGATGTCAATTGTAAATCACATTTTCATGATCATATTTTTTTCTAAATCTGACCGAATTTTAGAGTCAGTTCCCAAACGTACCCTACTATTATTAGTAGGAAGAGTCTAAGTTCTTAGATGCCAATTGCAAATCACATTTGGTTCTTCATTTTGTGTTGTGAATCAAACAGAATGAGATCATCAAAGTGTGATTCCAGATTTTGTGGGAATTGAAGATTTATGCCACTTAGGGGAAATTAGAGAAAAGAAGGATTTACAGTTGACTACATTTATGTGTGCGACTCAACGAATATTTGAGGAGGATATCTGTGTTTCCCCTCTAGAATTGAAGACGAGTCAACAGTTATTCTCCTCAATAGGTCCCTCTTTTCTTGCCTTTTCTGGTTACCTTTGCTGATGTTGGCAGCATCTTGCTTTTAGACATCTTTCAATTGTTCAAATGGAAATCTGTTAGACAACCAACCATAAAGGCAACAGATAAGTGAGATTCTGTGTGTTAGGGATATCTTAGGAAATTTCAGTGGCTGGACCAAAAATGTCTGTTTGTGTGACAGAGAATATTATTGTCAGAAGGTCCCTATTACCTTTCACTGATTGCTCTTGTTGCTGTTGTTGTTGACTTGTAATGCACCACTTTGCTTTTACAAATATTGTATGTATTGAAGAGGAAATCTGATTGCAGAAAACCACGAAGACGAAAGATTAATAATGGAGATTCTGAGTCTTACAGTGTTAGGCATGTTTTTGAAAATTCAGTGGTTGGACTTGGACAGGAATCAAGAATATGTCCATGTTTTGCTTTTCTGGACAATTCAATAATGTACATCACAGGGGGTAACTAGGGGAGGAAAGTGTTGACCAAGTGCAAGGGGTGTATGTAGGTTTTTTGATAGGTATGTCATGTTTGAAATAATGATTTCTGCTTTCAAAATTATCAATATATTAGCACTATTGTCAAAAGATGTTAAGAATATATGAAGCATCTCAGATTCTCTAAGACTAATATATGAGTGAGATCATTGTTTTATCATAACTTCCAAGATGCCGATCAAAAAATAAAAAATGCAAAAAATAAAGCTGACTATGATGAGGTACTTCATTGATATCTATTGATCATAGAGGGTTGTACTTTTGTCTACTAATCCTCCCCAAAATATGGTTATAATTGTCCACCTCTTGCAAAATCCACGTAATGATAATGGTCCAAAAAGATCATGTTAGAGGGTTTGAGCATATAGTCACTTGTGTCTCCAAATGGTATTATGTTGGATCTTCAAATCTATACTGTTTATATCAATATCAATATCAATTTCTTATTGCTAGGTGATCACAAAGCATTGCTCAGAGCGGATTGCAAAATACGCATTTGAATATGCATACCTCAACAATAGGAAAGCGGTAACAGCAGTGCATAAAGCCAATATCATGAAGCTAGCAGATGGTCTATTCTTGGAATCCTGTCGAGAAATTGCAAAAAAATATCCAGGAATCAAGTACAACGAAATCATTGTCGACAATTGTTGCATGCAGCTCGTCTCAAGGCCAGAGCAATTTGATGTGATGGTATGACAATTTTCAATCCACTTCATGGAAAGAATTTTTTTACATGTTCCTTTGCCATTCCATATTTCAGCTTAATAGCTTACTTATATGCATTCGTGTCTTTGGGAGAAGAAATTCTTGAAATTCTCCTAATGCCTAATTGTTTTGACTTTTCTAGACTTAGTTGTTGTTTCTCTTGCTCACAAGTTATTTGTTCCCTAAGAACAGAACAATCAGTATGCAATCAACTTTTATTGTCCAATCAAACCCTTGTTCATTGTCTTTTATTTTCTTTATATTAGAAGAAACTGTATGAACTATGAACACAAGATATCCTATATAAAGGGTGATATAAGGATCAAGGATTGGAAGACAATCCATCATTAAAAGTAGCATATCCTATATAAAAGTACTATAAGAAATTGTATCTTTTTCCCCCTCTTTTTCTTTTTTTGATTGCTTCACATACTACTATACTTGACAAAAGAAACATAAAGTATAAAGCCTGTCATAGAACATCGGTACCAAGCTGAGAAATGAGAAGAATAAACAAGGTGGAAATAGGTGAAGGAAAATGACGTTAATCTTTTCAGATCCCAGTTTTCTCTTATTTGCAGTACCGTCCAAACTTTCCCTGTTTCTTCCGCTTTTGAATTTTTTAGGATCCAAACAACACTACTTAAGGGCTTACTGTAAGGCTCAAGCATCCTTTAAAATAGATGCTTACTTACTATGAAAATGTAATAAACTACAATATACTACTCAAAGGATTCAGTGCAACAAACGAACACCTAAATAATCTCACAAATAAACATTAGGTAAGAAATGCACTGATCATGCACCATTGGAGTTGATGTCTAAAATGATGAAACTTGAAGTTGTTGTGAATTGTGATAGTAGAACCATGTTTATATAGCTCCCACTAATAAATATTTGTTGCTACAAAATGTAGGACTTATAATTGCTGACATTGCAAACCTTATAATTGAGAATGTATGTAGACAAGTTGAACATTTAACGTTCTTGTTGGAGCCAATTCACAGTTTGGTCGACCAGACAATGGAGGATACTGAGGTGTCTTGCACACACTAGTGGTGTAGCACTTAGTATTTAATTACCAATAGACAATTTCGGTTGATTGTTGTGATGTCATTTGCAACAATCTGTGAAGTTGTAAAAAGCTTGAACTGATCCGTCATTTATGGGGTCTAGTGTTTCTCTCATCATAGATCACCATTAATAGGTCATTAAAATGCTTAAGTTTGTAATTACAGTAAAATCATGTTCTTATAGCTTACTATAGGTAATTGGCACTATAATTGTTGTGTTACCTGAGACCTCTTGCAGTCGTTTTTCTCGCTAACAGTTGTTTTGTCACATAGCACCTCTTGCCTCTTAACTCGTAACTCTATTTGCATACGTAGGTTACGCCAAATCTCTATGGAAATCTCGTAGCAAATGCAGCAGCTGGTATTGCCGGTGGCACTGGTGTCATGCCGGGAGGTATATAAATACAAATTTCATTTTCTTATCAGTATAAATGCAAATTACGTTATTGCTCTCTGTTTTATATCCAGTGCCTGCAAAATGTTACATAGGAGATAGGACATATGTATTTTCCTACAACAAGATCAATGGCCGTAATTTTCCATGCATTTATATGTCCTTATGTATGAATGTTTCATTTAGATATGTTTCTCATGAAGAGGTTATCCATATTGCCTCATGTAAATCCCATGCTTGCTTAACTTGAATAAATTACATGGCATACCTTCAATGGCTTAGAAACGAAGAATGAGCTCTGCAGCCTGACCATTCAAGAAGATTTAGCATACATTTGTCTGATAGTCTAGGTTGTAAGAGCATCCAGGTTGCATAATGAACTGCATATCCTTGATTCCTCCCATATATGATTTTTAACATGGAAACTTCCACTTTTCATTTAGGAAATGTTGGTCAAGACCATGCAATATTCGAGCAAGGTGCTTCTGCTGGCAACGTGGGAACTGAAAAGATACTAGAGAGACATCACGCGAACCCTGTAGCTTTGCTTCTCTCATCCTCCATGATGCTTAGACATTTGCAGTTCCCCTCATTCGCAGACAGGCTAGAAAATGCTGTCAAGCGTGTGATCGAGGAGGGCCAATACCGCACCGGAGATTTAGGAGGGAATAGCACTACAGAAGAAGTTACTGATGCAGTGATAGCTGCTCTAGACTAAGTTCATCCAGCCGAACTATCTTCAAGATGGAAAAGGTACAAGTATGATTGTTTTTGTACATTTTCTGCGATTACTTACACTTGGCTTTGGCCATTGTTGTCACAAAATGTGACACAACTTGGGTTATTCTTTTTCCCCGCAATAATTGGAATTTAACATTGTGTAATCCCCTCTGCTGTTAATTCAACAGAAAAGGATAATAATCCTTTATTTTTCCAGTATTCATTTTTCTGTCCATAACAACATCCCACTGAAGTCTGTGTGCTCTCTTAAGTGGCTGGTATTTGTTACCAGATGATATTGTCCATTATATTTCACAGGCAACTACAACTGCCGCTGTGCAATTAAAAATGAGGTAATATTTTCCAATCGGCTGTCCAGCAATGCTTCGTCCAAGCTTTTGGCAATATCTTCGTGACTAGAAAACCAGGTGGTAAAACCTTATGAGTTGTGAAGTATGTTTTCAGTCATGTAAATATTTTCATTGCAATAAAACCCTTTTCTAGAATATAAATATTAACAGAGATAAAGATCCAAGAGCGAAGTTTACCATGAGCTATACATGGCATGGAAGTTTGATTCTTTTGTAGAAGAAAGCTGGGGAGAAGCAGATGTTGTGAAACCCACACCAATGTCTTGGGTTTTAAGTTCAGTAGTTGAACATGTAAGCTTCAGTTGGAAGAACATTTTAAGTGCCAGCCAATCCAACTTAATTTTGGTCACTAATTAAATTTCAGATTAAAAATAACCAGTCCTAAGGGTAGAACCTTAACTACATAGTTTAGCAACTTGGTGGCTAGAATAGGTCCAGACTCGAAGAATAAAGAATGTTGCGTATTTGGACTGTGTCAGCTGATCAAACCAGACCAAACGTACCCCCAAACTACTACTAGTCAATGTTGATGAAGTATAATATATCAATGCTCGGCTTATATGAACAAAGACAATAGCAGCGGAGTCACAGTGAGGTGGTACATACATTGCATCAGCACCAATTGGTGTGATCTCATATTATATTCGATTAGTTTTATTTTGATCCACACCACACCAGCTTACATATTATCACAGTATTACATATGTTGACGGGTCAATGTGTTAACCAAAAATCGTGGCACAGAGTGTGAAGAACTCGAGATGCACATTACATTACACTTGTACGAGAATCGAAGAAGTTGGAGGGTAGAATCGAAAATGTTACCGATGTCATGTCATGACTCATGAGACGACAAAAAGATGCGCAAATCAGAACAGAAACATAACAGAATCTTTCTCTCTCTCTCTCTCTCCCCAATTATTAGAATTATTATAATTTATTATCACCATTCTTCCGATTCCAATTCCAATTCCAATCCTAACACCAAATCCAAACCTTCAATTCTGATCCAAATCCAAAACCAATTCGATTCCGGATTAGATTAGGGGATGGAGAAGTACGAGGTGGTTCGCGATATCGGATCCGGCAACTTCGGGGTGGCGAGGCTGATGAGGAACAAGGACACCAAGGACCTCGTCGCCATGAAGTACATCCAACGAGGTCGAACGGTAAACAAATACAATATCACACTTTCTTCTTCTTATTATTATCGTTACTTATGATTAACGGGCTTTAACTTTGGGTGTTTAGATCGATGAGAACGTTGCGAGGGAGATTATCAACCACAGGTCGCTTCGACATCCCAACATCATCCGCTTCAAGGAGGTTAGTAATTACCTCACCTCAATCATATTCTCATTTTGTTGTTTGCTCGACTTTTTTTTGGTGTTCTCAGGTTGTTCTCACACCCACGCATCTCGCAATTGTTATGGAGTATGCTGCCGGAGGCGAACTGTTCGAGAGAATCTGCAATGCCGGAAGATTCAGCGAAGACGAGGTAATTACCCTCTATAATCAGTAACCATAATGAATTTAACTTTTAAGTAGAAGACTTTATTATTTGCATACACTCTTGAGTGAATCAAAAAAGATGAGGATCGCAAAATTATGTTTAAACTTCATGTGATTATTATTGATAGTAGCTTTATTATTTCTTGATGACAATTTGTGAAGTTTTCTTTACTCATTGGTGTTTATCAACTAGGCAAGATACTTCTTCCAGCAGCTCATCTGTGGTGTCAGTTACTGCCATCACATGGTAATAACAACCTACATCAGAAGTTTGATTCTTTTGCATAAAGTAGGAAAAGAAACATGTTCATTTGATTTTTTTTGTCTGCAGCAAATATGCCACAGAGACCTGAAGCTGGAGAACACTCTGTTGGATGGAAGCCCTGCACCTCGTCTTAAGATTTGCGACTTCGGTTACTCCAAGGTTTACCTCTCCCATAGTTTTTGACTCAAAAGACCAGAAATTCATGTCTAGTTTTCATGTTAACCATGAATTTGTTTTCCTCTTATTTATTTTCAGTCTTCTCTTCTTCACTCAAGGCCAAAGTCTACTGTTGGAACACCTGCCTATATTGCACCGGAGGTTCTTTCCCGGCGAGAGTACGATGGAAAGGTCAGATCGTCTCCCACTTTGTATAGCTTATTCTTTTGGAAAGGAACCTGTACTGTATTTATGATTGATTCATTATCCAAATATTGGACTAAAGGTTTATCTATTGTGCTAGTTATTTTCCTTCATGCTTAAATGTCTATTATCGTCAACAATATTCACATTCCAAACATGCCTGCTACACTTCAAAAGAAAATAAGTAGTATTAAAATTGGAATCCCAGTGGACGCCTAGGAGAAAAATGATAATGATGGATGTAATAATCTGGAAAATAAGGGTCTTGGAGATCAGGGTCGAAATTTTTGAGGCCCTGTGTGAAAATCAACAACGAGACTCCTAAATTTGAAAAAAATTATCCTCCTAGTTTAAATAATAAAAAATTCACTAACTTAATGCAATATTAATTGATTTTTTTTGTCCTCTTAGCAATATTTGAGACAAATTTATCAATGTTTAAGTGCTATTTATGTGTTAACACTAATTTTCTTTGCAACCCAATAAGGTCATGTACATTTTTTTTTAAGGTCCCCTCAAAGTGAGGTCCGGAATGAGGCCCGGAGCAGGAGCTCACCCTGCTCCTGCTATTGGGCCGGGCCTGTTGGAGATTTGAATATCCGGAGCAGAGCATGGATGATGGTCATCCAGAGGGTGCAATTGTCTTTTTCTGAAACACTCATATTGTCTGGTTTCATGTAGATGGGTCCACCCTTAATCATGGTACTTGTTTTATTTACTACTAGCAGACAAAGTATCATATTGTTGTGGGTATCAAGCTATAGTTGATGTTGAAACTTGGAACAGGTGTCCATTTTTTTAATGTGGGTGTTACATTAAGAAATGTGTTTTTTCTTCTTCTGGTAACTCATGGCATAGTAAGTAGTGCATGTTGCAGGACCAAGTTCATTCATTTAGATGAACACTTGGTTCTCGAGTTATATTTCTAAAGGATGTGAAAAAGAAGAGATATTAATCACTAATTATCTTGTCGCAGCAGAACTCAAGATCATAATCTAAAAATCTAGAACTATTTCTACATACTTAAGGAGATAAGTGAATTGCTCTGGTAATGTGTTTATTGGGAAAGCGGGTCCTGCCATGTTCTTCAGGTGGTGAGTTGGTAGTAGGCACGTGCATATTGTATGTATGTGAGTGGGAATGCAGCTGCCACAAGAAGAAATGGGCTTGTTAGTGATGGTCAGATTATCTAATTCTAAGATAAGGTCTAATCACTGAAGAACTTATTAAGCATGTGCATGCTCCAAATGATGGCATTTAAAAATTACCAGTACTTTCCCCTGGCTAAGCTAAATCCCCTTGCAGATTTAGCAATAGCTATAGTCCACTAGTTGTTTGTATTACAATAACTTGCTGACTTCCTGAAAATTCATCTGACCGCAGAGTTTGGAATGGAGGTTCATTTATCATGATGACATTGTGTTTTCCTTCCTTAAAGTGTCAATTATCTGACATCGTGTTTTCCTTCCTTAAAGTGTCAAATAAAATTCTCTTAAAATTAATCTGACTATAATGAATGTTTGGAATTTAAAGTAAATTTGTTCCATCATATCGTTGTATCAGATGGGTGCATGCACAGCCATCTAACCACATTGTAAACTTGAACCAAAATGTTTTTAAAGTGGGTTCACACAGCATTATTGCTCAATTCTCAAATTGAATCATTCATTTCAACATGTGAATGCTTGGCTTTCTTTATATTGTCATTCCCTATTATTTGTTTGTGTAGAGATTTGTAACACTACATAATTATCTTCTTTTTGTTTTGTAATGTTATAGATGGCTGATGTTTGGTCCTGTGGAGTAACTCTGTATGTGATGTTGGTTGGTGCTTATCCCTTTGAAGATCAGAATGATCCCAAGAATGTCAGGAAAACTATCCAGGTACTTGACTACTTGCTTCGTATCATTTAAAATGTACTACATTATTTTCTGATATATTTTGTTTACTCTGCAGAGAATTATTTCAGTACAGTACAAAATACCAGACTATGTGCACATATCGCAAGATTGCAGGCAACTCCTTGCTTGTATCTTCGTAGCTAACCCCGCAAGGGTAAGTGCTAAGTCACACTATCAATGAAATAATTTTGATGCTTTTGTTTTTATTTTTATATTTGACATGGCCTTGTTTTGCTGCATGATTTTTGTCTAATCTTCACACAGTGGGTTCCTATCTCTGTTGCGAGTCCTCCAACTTCGCAAATTTGACTGAAATCAGATCCAAGTTATATCCCAACTATAATACGATCTTTGCAAGTCAATACTTTTGCATAAAGACATAGCTTTGCATGCATCATATCCTCTATGCATATCATTTGGAAATTGGTATTGTTCATCTAATGCTGTCTGTTTGTTTGAAATTGGAATTATTGCTTTTGCACTTGATGGTTTGCCTGTCTGATTTTATTTTTTTTGGCACCCAGTGGTATCTTTGTCTCGAACTTTTCTCTGCACTTAATGGCATGTTTGTTTGAATTATGCCTTTCGACATATTCTTTTGTTCTTACTTTTCGTCTGCTTGTCTGCTCCAGAGAATATCGATCAGTGAGATAAAAAGGCACCCTTGGTTCTTAAAGAACTTGCCTAGGGAGCTAACAGAAGCTGGGCAAGCAGTATTCTACAGGAGGGACAAAAGTGCTCCTAGCTTTTCTCTTCAGAGTGTGGAAGAAATTACGAAGATAGTTGATGAAGCTAGGATGCTACCAGCCACATCCAGGTCTGGGCCACGATATGGGTGGGTCGAGGAGGATGAGGAAGATGAAGAAGGGGAAGCTAGGGAGAATGAAGAACAGGAGGAAGTAAATAAGGCAGAGGAAGAAGAGGAAGACAAATACGATAAGTCTGTCAAGCAAGTTCACGCCAGTGGTAAATACCATATCAGTTAGGCCTCAAATCAGAAAAAAACAGAAGATGGCAAAAGGTGCAGAATGGGATTTGGCTCTTCTGAATCCATTATCTACTACGTTGTCATGTTAAATTTTGAATCTCTGTTGTCACCCCATAGTTGCTCTAATGTGTGCTGTTGTAAATTTTTGTGTTCTTGATTGTGAACCATTTCGACAATTATGGTTGGTAATATAAGCAATTGTGATGGCCACTCATGAAATATGTTATGAATTTTGAAGTTCTATTGTTGTGAATTGTTGCCTCTATTTTGACAAATATGGTCGGTGCCTTGCTGTTATAAGCAACTACAGCTTCTACAATCTTTGTAAGTATTCTTGGAAATCACTATTCTTCTTAATATGAACCATTTAGGCTATCATGCTCAATAATTTATTTAGAAATTCTAGTGGCATGTCTGTATGCACATGTAAATGCAAATATAGTGATCTTATGAATCACGTAGATCGATTTATTTCCATTATTCACTACCAACGCTTTGTACTGAATTATTTGACTAGCTTCTCACCATTCCTAGCTTAAGATTCTAGTTGAAGATAAAAGAGTATCATATTCATAGGAGTTCAAATATAACTTAGTTCAGATAAACTTTGAAACTAAAACCACTATGGAAACAAACATAACGAATGATCTCTCTCAGCTGCAGCCTTACCATCGATGGTGTACTTTCTGAGCTGTGGGAGTGAGTTAGTCTTGGCTCGCAGTATGAGAGCTTTCTTTGCAGCCTTCACATTCTCAGGTGCTCCTGCCCATGTCTCAAGGCATGTGTTTTGGAGTGCTCCTGCACATTTTCTGAAACTCTTTTGTAATTTATATTTTCTTCTGATATCTTGTTTATTTTGCAGAGAATAGTTTCAGTTCGGTATTGAATACCAAACTATGTGCACATATCACAAGACTGCAAGCAACTCCTTTCTTCTATATTTGCTGCTAATCCTACAAGAGTACAAGGGTAAGTGCCAAGCCACAATATTAAAAATAGAAATCCGATATCTCACCTATTGCTTAACCACTGTTGCTCTATTGAAAGCTATCTGTTTGTCTGAATTATGTATTGCACATAATTTATCTGTTTTCACTTTTTCTCTGTTTCGGAGAACAATCGGGCAGATAAAAAGACATCCTTGATTTTTGAAGAACTAGCCTACTGAGCTAACCGAAGCAGTGCAAGCAGAAATGTACGGTGGAGACCGAAGTGAAACTAGCTTTCCTCTCCAGAGCATGGAAGAAATCACCAATATAGTTGATGAAGCGAGAACCCTACCAGGTACTTCTGGGTCTAGGCCAGGATGCGGGTCGGTCGAAGAGGATGATGAGGGGACATGCTAGGGAGGATATCATATCAGTCATTCCTCGAGAACAAAACAAAAAAACCAAGATATTGTGGTTTGTAATGTGAGGAATTGCAGACTTTGCGGTGATCACTCCTGCAGTATGCTTTAAATTTTTAGGTGTCAATTTTGTAAACTGTTGCCATGTTAATCATGAACTATTTTGCTAAATATGGTTCATGATATAAGAAACTATAGTTCTTGAACGTGTATAAACTATTGTCTTCTTAGTGATGAACAATTTCAGCAATCATGATTAATAATTAATCTTGAAGTTCTTACGACTTGTCTGTCTGTACTTGTTATTGCAGTTTACATAGCTTGTCCATGTCCACTTATTTATATCTTTTTTCATTACCAATGTTTAGTACTGAATTATTCGACTAGCTTCTCACTATTCATAGCTTAGGATTGTAATTGAAGATAAAAGAGTATCACAAGATCTGTTCAAATACAACTTAGTTCAGATAAAGTCTGGAATTAAAGCTAGTATAGCAACAAACATAACAAACAAATGCTCTCTCAACTCTCTTAGTATACGTAGTTCTTCACAAACATCCCTTCTTTAGCAGCTGCTGCCTCACCGTCGCTGGTGTACTTTCCGAGCTGTGCAAGCGAGTTAGCCTTGGCTCTCAGAAGGAGAGCATCCTGTGCAGCCTTCACGTTCTCGGGTGCACCTGCCCATGTCTTGAGGCATGTGTTTTGGAGTGCTCTGGCATAGGAGAAGGATACGTGCCAGGGGTTTGTGCCCTGGTTCATGGCATTCAGGTTCTGGGTTGCTTCTACTTCAGACTGTCCTCCTGACAAAAACTGTTCCAACAAACACAAGAGTCACCTTCAACATTCATACAGGTAAGTAAACTATTTAAATCAAAACCATTATTTTAAATTAATGGTTCTTTAGTTGATTAGTCTCTCTGTCATGTATGATTTTATTTTTCTGAATGTTTTGTGATGCTCAGTTGAATAATTTTCTTTACTTTCCTATTACCAACAAACAAGCTCTATGTATCATGTCATTGAATAATAAATTATCAATTCCATGCAAACATACAGTGCTTCTAAATTCTAACTGAAACCCTATCTTCTGTTTGAGCTTCATCATGCCCTTTGTATGCGATTTTTGTTAGAGATCATGACCCCCATAGGGTTTATATTTATGTTATACGTTATCGAATTTCAATAATAGTGGTTATACTATATGTTACTTTTGCATGTGAACGTGAACAAGAAACCATGATCACCTAAAGTTGTGAACTAACAACGCCATGCTAGTTCAAACTAAATGGCACAAGTGATTCAAATGTCTCAAATGGATTATCATTAAAAATATTTTTGTTGGTCCATTAGAAATCGATGCCTTTAACTACATTCCAATAAAGCATTACGGTGTATCTATGGTGGTCAATCTGGTAGTTGATCATACTGCTGTGACACAACACAAAAACCAGCATGAAATGAGATGGTTGCTTACCATGATTCCAGGGACGGAAGGTGGAATGCGGCGGTGGAGAAGCTTCAAGGTGTACTCGGCAACCTGCTCAGGCGTGGCACGGTCCTTGCACTCAGCACCAGGGGTAACCATGCTTGGCTTGAGAAGAATGCCTTCAAACATGACATTGTTCTCAGCCATGTAGAAGAACACCTCTGCCCACACCTTCTGTGCAACCTCAAATGTCCTGTCAATTCCGTGCTCTCCGTCCAACAATATCTCAGGTTCCACAATTGGGACCAAGCCATTGTCCTGTAATCAGCAATTTTTTTGTTCAAACCATGTTATATTTGTTTATGTCATGTCAATTGAGTTTCTTGAAGAAAAAAATTACAGACTTGTATCAACTTCTCCTCCTACGTATTAATGTTAAACATTTGGATTTGGGGCCCAATTCTAGTATTCTAACTAGGATTCATTAGGCTTAGGTCACAACTAGATATTGGTTTGTTAGCATCGCACAAAAATATTCCTCATAGAGTTAACAAGTAAAGAGAACTCTGTGATACACTTAATGATGAGAGTTCTAGCTATCGTGGACTATGAATATGAACATCATTGAATAAGTTTTTAGATGATGAACAGATCGATACCTGAGCTATGGCAGCATATCTTGCAAGACCCCAAGCAGCTTCCTTCACTGCAAGAGCAGATGGCCCGTTGGGAATGCTCACCACCGTACGCCTGCATAGCAAATGATATCAACTTAATGTCAAACTTCTAGTGTTTGTTAAATTTTCTTTTTATAAGCATGTCTATGTATCTATTGACAGGGAATAGGGAGCAGTATTGCCTGGGCATTGAAACAGTCAGGATCCAACCAGGTTCAACTCGTAGGTATACAACAAATAGAAGAACATACAGTAGCACAAAAACATTGTGTACATATCTCACCATTTGGCAAAGCGGGCACCTTGCTCGTAATAGGCAGCGCACCTCGAGGCAAGACCATCCAAACCTTGGCACCACGACTCGTCGTTTGATCCAGTGAGTGGCACAAGACCCTGTCGACCAAAAGCTATGAGTACTCCAGGTAAACACATATTGCTATTGTTATCGTTGTTAGTTACCTTGTCAACTTTGATTCCAGGCACGACCTTTTGCTCGATGAGGACATCTACCATCTTTTTTCCCTCGGTTGTGGATTGGTAGAGTGTTTCCTCAAAGAGAATTGCACCAGAGATGTACTGGCCCAGGCCAGGAGGGGACACCAGGAGGGTCCTGTAGGCTTGGCGGTTGGCCTCGGTGTTTTCTAGGCCGATAGAAGCGAGACGTTTGCCGCAGGTTGCGTTGGACTCATCCATGGCCAAAATTCCTCTTCCTGGTGATGCCACAGTTTTCTACACACCAACATACAGAAGCAGATGCATAGAAGGAGCTTCAGTTACACGGTAATAATATTTCTACATAGTCATAGCTAAATAAGATGACTTTCTTAGATGAAAATCAGTTTGCTACCTTGAACCATAAAACCCATCAAGTTAGTATCATCAACTATGGTTGAAATTCTTTTTGGTATATTGAAGTTTAAAACTCAACATTTCAATACCTTTGATTATGATGAAAATCACTTTGCTACTATAAAATTTACTAATTCAGTTTCTCAAATAATTGAAAGTTACATGAGAACATGCATCTCTCTTTTCTGTTGTATATCTCCACTTTGATTTCCAAACTATAAGCAAGTTACTCAGAAATTACACATGTTTCATTTGTGAAATGAAAGGTATACAATAATTAATCAAATGATAACAATTGATTAAGCAATGGCGTATTCATTAATTTAAAGTAATTAGCATAATAACTACGGTGTTTTAATGATGCAGACGTCTTAAAGTTACCAAAACAAAATATTGCTAAACCTTATATTTCCTTTACAATCTGTTTGGTTTATTTCATGATTGTTATGAGTTTAAGAATTGCGCTGATCCAGTTGGTAGCTCATGAACCATAGGGTGATCAGAATCCAAAGTCGATATGTTGCTATACGAATGGTATTCGATCTAAGTTATTATCTATTAATGAAAACAAAATAATAAAAAAAGTGGACGACAACGATGAGGAAGAGAAACAAAAGTATACCGCTGTCTTGACGAGCTCATCGGCATAAGCCCCAGCCTTGACGGTAAACGACACTGCCACAGGCTTGGCCTTGGGTGAGGCACCTCGGGCGGATAGCAACTCCGACCTCTTTGGGAGGAAGGAGGACTTGAGGAGAGTGGCAGAGGCCATGGATGAGAGGTAGAGAGAAGAGTTGATAGTGTAGATAAGAACACTAGTGTTAGTTATAAGAGTATAGTTTGTATGGATGATATATATATATATAAATTTGAACGTTGGATACTTGAATGTGTGTGTGGTGATGAGGATATGAAATGTGAGGTGTGGATTTGTGTTGGGATTTGGATGGTTGGAGTGAGATTGTAGCCTTTCTCTAGATAGCTCACTCCAACTATATACCTCTCATTTATTTTTCTTACATTTGTGGAGTTTTTTGACTCTACCATTGTTTCTTTTTTGAGGGTTTTGAATTCTTTATATATCTTTTTCGTGATGCAACAACAGGATGTGAACATTTGTGGGCGCTACGTTATTAGTGGAGTTTGTGAAGTAATACATAGTTTGAATTAAATAATAAGGTTTGTTAAAAACTATTTTTATTTTTTATTGTGTACTGTAGTAAATAAACATCCATGTTTAAGTTATATTGATTGCTATATATATTCATACAAGACCCTTATAGCAACTTCCTCACCTTGGCTGGCTTATGGTGTATTTTATATGCATTAGTTGAGTTACTTGACCTGAAATTGCATTTGGATGCTTCTGCCTAAACCTAGTATTAGCGTATTATTATTTTTTTTAATTTCTAAATTTCTAGCCAAAAAAAAAACAGAATCACCAGAACTATATGTTTGCTTGCCGATGATGTCGGATTTTGGGCTCCTCTGGGCTTGGCTAAATGGGCCCAAAAGCAGAATTTGGAAGGGGCAGGACACAAACAGCACAGTATATAAAGTCCCGCGGGTAAGCAAAGGAAAGAAAGACTCGTCCAAACCAAACGAAACCCTAATCGAGGTCAAAACCGAAACCAATGGCGGTTCGATTCCTTTGCTGTTGCGTTCTGGTGGTCGCGGTGATGGTGATGCCGTTGGTGGCATCGGAACGGTCCTCGGTACACATCATCTTCACCGACAGACCCATGAAAGAAGATCCCGAATCCTACCATCTCAAGACCCTATCTGCCGTTCTCGGAAGGTCAAATCTATTCTTAAAGTTTCAATCTTTCCCTTTGATTCCTTTTCTTTTTGTCAATTTTTTGATCTTTTGCTTCTTTTTTTCCCCTCTCCTTCATCCATGCTGCCTGCTTTTGTCCTATAATTAAATCAAGGTGTTATTTTCTCAGTTATATGTTTTTTTTAAAACAAATTGATTCAAGGTCTAAACCCTTTCATTTCTGGTGGGTTTTTTTTTCTATGCATTTTTTGTTAAAAATTTGTTTGATGTTGTTTTTGATGCAGTGACGAAGCTGCCAGGAAGGCTTTGGTGTATAGTTATAAAACTGCCGCTAGCGGATTCTCTGCAAAACTTACCCCTGAACAAGTTGATGAGATCTCTAGTAAGTGTTGTTTATCTCCCACGCAACTCATTTTTCTCTTTCCATTGCTGTGAATTTGATATGTAATCATATCTGCTTGTTTTGGTTTTGAGATAATAATTAAAAAAATGATGTGTTTCTCTGATGGCTTGGCATATGAATAAATTTGTGATCTTATTAGTGATACAGCAGCTTGGTCAAATAAAGAAAAAAAGAGGTGAAGATGGAAGATGGGTGATGGTTACCTTATTTTATTCCAAAAGCTTGCCTTATTTCTTGCAGCTTCAGCAATCTATTTTTAAGCATGCCCAAAAGTAAAACTTGTTTTTTTTTCCCGTGTTAAATAAACCACACCAGTCTGGTTGTTAGTTGGATATGATTGTCTATAATTAGTTGGATATGATTGTTACTCTGTTAGTAAATCTGAAATTATGATGATAACCAACCTGACTATAGCCCTGGCAACATCATCATTATATTGGACATGTTCCCATGAAGAACACGATGGATGAACTGTTGTTAATGAATTCCTGGTTTGCAGAGTTACCAGGTGTTATTAACGTTACTCCCAGCAAAATTGTGCAACTGCATTCAATACATGGTCGTCGTCATGCGTAGACTCGTATTTTTGTTTGAGAAGCCTGAAGCTCTGCCGGCTAAGTACTGAGCATGTACATGAATAACTGTGAAATGTGAAGTGATGTCTATCATTACACACACTAATAAGCAGATGTATGACTTGTGCTGGTGTTCAAAGTTGTTGGTGTGCAAACTCTGTTATTTTCATTAATGTTGTCAATATAGTCACCTGAAGCATGTGTGTGTGTATGTTGGTTTTTCTGTGATGTGTGTATTATGTAAGATGGATACATCCCATTGTAAATATTTGATCTGGAAACTTGGAATTTGTGTGATGTTTGAGATAATAATTGTGTTGTGCATGCGCGCACTCTTGTTTGTGGAACTCTCTTTTGTTAGGATCCAAAGTCGTTATTTATTATTTTTATATGATGAAGGGTCTGTACATGAAGAAACTATAAAATAAATTAAAAAAATAGAGAAGTCAAGCTCATTTCTCTAACTCATGGGTTGTTGTTCCCTCCTCCTCCCCACAAGTACAAACACTCTTCTTACTCTGAAACCCAACAAACCTTCTCTCTCCACCGCCGTTCTCTCCACCACACTCCTCCCCAAACCCATTACCCACTTATTTCCTTAATCTCCGTCATCCCTCCCAACCACCCCTCCATCCTCCCACTCCACACCCTCTCTTCCCCTCCACCTCCCTTCTCCACTTCTACTCCCGCTCCGCTCTCCCCTTCCGAACCCTCTCCCTCTTCCGCCACCTCCAGGCCCACCACAACCTCGACCACGTCTCTGCCATTTCCATGCTTAGGGTTGTTCGTGGGGCGGGTTTGACCCGCCAACCTGTCCCGTCCCGTGTGGGAGGGTTACGGTTGAAAATTTTCCTACCCGCCACCCGTTAACCAGTTAAACCAACCTGTCCCGTCCCGTTAACCCATTAGAAATATAATTATTAAAAAAATACATATTTATGTATTAAAACTTTCATTATTTCATTAAACTTCTAACATTTACGTGATGGTTTGTGACTTCATGTGTTAATTATTCATTTAAGCACTTTATATCGTAGACTTGTAATTTTATGGACTTGTATAAATTTTTTATGCATGTAAGTTTAATTATGGAGTTGTAAAAATGCATTTATGTGTGTATGTGACAATGTAATAAGTTAAAATGAGTTTTACAGGTGCCCGCTGAACCCGCCCCGCCCCGCATAACCCCCCCTTAAGTGGGGCGGGTAGCGGCCCAATTTTTTTTACCCGTCCCGTCCCGTTTGTCCGCCTGACTTTGGTGGGGCGGGTAGCGGACGGAGCCAAACCCGCCTCGTCCCGTTTGCAGCCCTATCCATGCTCGGTTCCTTCCCTCTCGCCCTCTGGCTCCACCGCTTCGCGCAAGATCGTAACTTTCTTAACCGTCATGTACGGCTAAAAAACGCGTATCATTGACATGTACTTCAAGTGCGGCGTGCCGGACTTCGCCCGCCACGTGTTCGAGGTAATATCCGTTAGGACCCGTGTTTCGTGGAATTCAATGGTTGTTGGCTTGGCTGCGAATGGCCGGTCGGGATGAGGATCTTAAAGTGTTTGATGAAATGCTTCAAGAAGGGTTTGAGCCCGATGGGGTCACGTTTACGGGGGCGATGACGGCGTGTAGTCATACTGGATTGGTGGAGGAGGGGTTGAGGTATTACGATGTAATGAGACGGGTTTATAAGGTTGTTCCGAGGATTGAGCATTATGGGTGTTTGGTTGATTTGTTGGGACGAGCACGCCTGGTCGAGGAGGCGATGGCGGTGGTTTAACGGATGTCTTTGAGGCCCAATGTGGTTGTTCTTGGTTCGCTTTTGGCTGCGTGTCGGGCACATGGGGAGGTCGAGAAGGGGGAGACGGTTATGAGGTGGATAGTGGATATGGAAGAAGAGAAAGGGGGGAAGTGAGGGTAATCATGTGCTTTTGTCCAACATCTATGCTGCCGTCAGAAGGTGGGACAACGTGGGTCTAGTGATGAGTAAGATGAGGAAGAAGCATGGCTCTAGTGTGGTGGAGGTTGATGGGACTATGTTTCGGTTCGTCTCATGCGACAAGTCGCAACCTCGGGCCGACGATATTTTTGGGGTTCTTGAGCTTCTAAAACACGAAATGACGGTGTCTTTCGACAACAATGATTGTGAAAGCATTGTTTATGAAGATGGTTTTCTTCCATAGCAAATGAGACCGTGCTGACGAGGACTTTCTCATATTTTATTAGTCTTTGAACTCGTTCAAAGACAAGATTTTGGTAGGTGGTCTAGGCTAATATGTGTTGGATATTGGCTTATTTTTGTTAAGGAACCAAATCCAGGAAGAGTCGGTTGACCGGATTGGATTCGGTCTACCGATGCACAACCCAGGAAATTTCGACGAAGACGGGTCAGTCTACCTAATTGGATTCGGTCCACCGAACCAAGGATTCCAGGCACTCCATGTGCAGCTGGGATCGGATGACCGAATTGGATTCGGTCCACCGTCAGAAGGTAACAAACACTTCGGAACAACGGGTTCGGTAAACCGTTGGGGAGATTTTTGGTGTTCCGAGAATCTGGAAAGTGCATGTCCAATTTGGCACGGTCCACCGAGGGGTTCTCGGTCAACCGAAGGATTGTTGGAAGAATTCGTTAGTTCGTGGAAGAATCGTTCTCGCGGTCTACCAAGCCGCGTGAGAAGCATTCCCGCGGTCAACCGGGAAGGATTTGGTTAACCGAATCGGAACAAGAATCACTCCTGTTGAAGCACGCACGGTTAACCAAACGAGCATCGGTTAACCGTGTCCCCACGAATAGTTATGTTCGGTTTTGCTTAATTGTAGCTCAATTTTTGAGTCTATAAAAGGACTTATTTGTTCTTAATTTTTATATACAATTGCATACATCATAGTTTCCTTCATTGTGTGTTGAGAGATTAAGACTAGAGATAGATCTAGAGTGATTTGGAGGACTTATTGCCTCCATATACTTGTAATCTCGGTTGCTTCTCTTATTGGAGAAGCGGAAGAAGGAAAGGAAACCCGCAGGAGACCCCCCAAGGACGTAGACACGTTGCCGAACCTTGTAAATCGCGTGTGTCGTGGTTGTTTCAGGTGTGCATTTGTGTTTGCTTGTTTATTTCCATCTTATTAGTGTTCTTGTTGCAATTGAGTTTGGGAGAGAGTCCGAAGTTAATTCTGCAATCAATATTTAGTATTTCGTGGTGCGTTTAATCCGTGTCGAGTTAGTGCATTTTTAGATCCCCTCCCAACAATATGGACATTTACAGATCTAACTAATGTAATCGTTATCAATATATAAACATGTAAGACATTTATAGAATAGTTTCTTCTTTTAGTTCTTTTTGTATCTGACATGTAACTTAGAGAGCTTTTTTTGTTTGGGTTTGATAGATATACTCTTTTATCAACACATAAAAAAATCTGCAAAGAGGAGAAAGATGTTTGTGATGATCTTAACGAAATTTCACATGACAACAAATCAATCGAACTTCAAAAAGAGGAACACAATCTAAAAAATATCTTCTGAATGTAGTTGATTCAAATCTGCGGCAAAATTTGTGAATGAACAAAGAAGATCACATAGAACCACATAGATGGTCATATTATTGCTGACACTAATTGTTGTGGACATTATACAACAACTAAGAGTAAATTTACAGTCGCGATTGCATTAATTTCTGAAATTGACTTCGTTAAAATTCCAGTTTTGCACGAAATCTCTGGAAACAGCGCGGCTTCTTATTAGTCGTGGGGTATCTGTAACAGTTTGGCTGTCCGACATGAATGAAGCAGGAGCTACCTTGGAGATGGTGTTCCTTGCCAAGCAGTTGGTCATCGCAGAGCAGCGACCCTCATTTTCAGAGCTTGAGGTGGAATAACTTCTGAACGACCGTGATGGGCTTTCAACACTGTGGCAAACGAGACAAGCGAGCGCCATGGATCCAGACTCTAGTCACTCTACACCTGCGTCACAGAAGCTGCAGTAAGATAATCGAAAATGCCACAAGTAACTCATACTGTATTCAATAAACCACTGCTTCACTGTCAGAAACATGAGCACATAAATGTCTAATGAATCAAGTTTCACTTCTATTGAGGAATTAGCGAACGTGAAGCACGTTTAATCGCATAGCACTTCTTTGTTAGATTGCATGGATTGTGTCAGTGACCCTAGGACACCAAATTGTGGCAGTTCCTTGATTCCTTGTACAAGAAAAACCATATTTCTACTTTGAGATAGTTAAGCTCTACTTGCAGTTTAGATTAGTTTACCTATCAAAAGATGAAAAGCCATCAATTGTTGCACTGGTAGCTGGTAGCTAATAATCCAATATTCATAACACTGAGGGCCATAATTCGTACACAGCTACATACCTCCTCCCACAACACAGTCCCACATTGCTTGAAATAAGAAGTGTAACACACTATACGATAGAGATGGCTCCACTGACTTAAATATTAAATATAGCATGAACTAGATCAAAAATCCTTCGAAGCAAATACACAAGTACTCCATTTTTCCTCCTTTGTGTTGGGTCTGAGTAGAGACCAAAGATCTTAGATGATAGTCCATTTCGGCAGCTCATTAATTTGTTCAAAGTTCATACATGTCACAGACCACAATTGTGGAAGAACAACAACAATATATATAATCAAGCAAAATGTATAATTCCATCCAACAACAACTAATGAATCAAAACCTGCTACCAAGATCTAATATCTAAGTAATAGTCACTCTCCAAGAAGACAGCCTACTTCTACTCAAATATCTTCATAAAACCTGCATATACATATCTAAATACTAACTCATCAAAAGAACTACCTTCAAAGTCAAAATCATTATTAAAAAATAGGATAAAAAATATATGTAGATCCAACATGTAGTAACCAAGTCAAAGAACTTCGATTTTGAATTTTGATACGATAAATACATATCCGAAAGACTTTCACCTAAAATTGACCTTTGAGTACAAAAAATCCAATATTTTGTCGCAAAAAAAACACCGAAATTGCACTTGAAATCAAGATCCAAAACATAACATCTACTATTACTAACCCTTAATTTTCACATAAACGGAACTAAAAAAGGCAACAAATTGGATCCTATAAATTAAAATAAAAAACCTACTCTCGAACCCTAACTTAAAACCACGACCACAAGAAGTAAAAAAAGCCCAAAATTTTCCAAAAGAAATCTAAGCATGGAAACCACCTGTTGGTCAAGGTCGGAATGTGGAATCTGGAAATGTTCGGGAACGAACCGATTCCTGGGAATCTGATGTGATCCGAGTCGAAATTTTCAGAAATGGGATTCGATTCGTGGGAACGCAGTTTTGAGAAGACGACGCGACGCGACGCGACGCGACTTCTTTGGTGAACTGAATCCACACGGACCCGAATCTTCCAATCCCAACCTTTAAGGGGGGGAATTTGACACCTAAGAAACTAATAATAAAATAGTAACGCAAACAGAACAAAAAACGAGGTTACAGATGCAAAACACCCTAAGAAAAGTAAGACTAGTTTCTCCACTTCGACACTGAGCACCACCACCTCGTAGCTCCACACGCCACCACGTGCCCTCATCTCAACCGCTCATCTTCAATCCAACGGATAGGATCCAAACTCCACGAATCGAAACCCCTCCCCAAAAAAAAAATCTCCGAACCCGATCGGAATGGGGAAGAGGAGGTCATAAGTTCCAGGCCGTGGCGAGGTGGGTCCGGCGCCAACCCACCTGGGTGAAGTCCGCCATGACCGTCGTCTCCGCCGTCTCGGTGTTGGTGTTCCTGAGACTCGTCGTTCACGATCACGATAACCTCTTCGTTGCTGCTGAGGCCTCGCATTCTGTTGGGATTTCTGTTCTCATCTATAAGCTCATCAAGGGCCACACTTGCGCTGGTGAGGATGACCGCCCGGAATGTTTTGATTTTTTATTTATTTTCTATTCTCAATGGAAAGGTGAAAAATGTGGTTTTGTTGTTTTTATATGATTGACATCATATTCATATATGTTATTCAATTTTTCCAGGAATTCCACTTAAATCTCAGAAGCTGACTTCTATTTTCTTAGCTGTGAGGCTGTACTGTAGTTTTGTAATGGAATATGACATACACACGTTACTTGATACCACAACCTTGGTAACAACCCTCTGGATCGTCTACATGATCCGTTTCAAGCTGCGGTCAACTTACATGCACGAAAATCAAAATTTTGCTATATACTATGTGGTACAGTACACTCTAAATAATAGGTTAACATGTTGTTTAAGTTTAACAGTTACTATGTGATATGCTCTCGACATTCCTCTTTGTTAACTTTACACCGGCCATCTATGCAAAAGGGATTATTTCCTCTAATTTTAACTTAATCGATATGTCTCAACTTATATATAGATTTCTCAGGATTTGAGAAATTTCACATTATAGCCAGCCCTCTCTGGACATACACAAATGGGGGTGATGATTAAAATAAAGCACAAATTGGGTAACACCAAGGGGGAGGGAGGGATAAGCAATTTTTAGACAATAGATTTAGGAAACATAATATTGAGCTAGAAGTTATTTTTTTTAATGGTTCTTTGATTACTATATGTTGAAAGAACTTAAGACTACCTCATTCATTGAATGGCTTGATGAAAGTATTGAATTGTATACATCAAATGGTGTTCTTAGGAAGTTGATTTGTTTCTAGCAAATATGAAACATCTAAGACAAATATTGAGATAACCTGCAGTAACAACAGGGAATATTTAACGGCATTGATTTAATCCCAAGGACATCTATTGTGATTTGGGATCTATTTAGTACAACCTTTGTCGGTGTACATAATTCCTAAAAAAATGCTTCTGTGACTACTTACTAGCATGTTCTGTGGGTGGTCTTCCTGGATCGAGTAAGTTAGGTGATTTCAAGGTAAAGAGGTCATCTGACAAATTCTATATGGACTTTTGGAGCTATTCCATTTGCACGTTCTTGTCGTCGTATAGTGTATTTGTATACAGCTACTAACTTTTGCCCTGATAATATTGTTTCTCTTGCACCTGTCCAGGTAGTACCATGTGCATTGCTGGCTCTTCTTATTCACCCGACCACATCACACAGTATTATTGACAGAATCTCTTGGGCTTTCTGTGTGTACTTGGATGCAGTTTCAGTTTTACCTCAACTACGTTTAATGCAAAACTCAAAGGTATCCTTGACTTGGTTTATTGGTTGTTTATATCATTCAAAATGATCATGCAAACCCTTGTTAGTGCCTGAAAAACATTAATTTCTGCAGACGGTCGAACCATTTACAGCTCATTATGTCTTTGCGCTTGGTGTTGCTCGATTCTTGAGTTGTGCACACTGGGTGTTACAGGTACTTAGATAATATTCATCCCTTACTTTCGTAAAGAAGAGGTACACCTTCATTTTCATTTTATCATTGCACTATGCTGATTCACATACTGTGCATGGGCTAGAAACAGCAAATGCATGTTTACTACTAGCCTACTAGCTCCTTCTATTAACATTTTGTGTCCGTAGTTAACGTAATACTGAATCATTGTAGCATTCCATTGTAATATGGTTTCCGAGTTACATTTTAGGTGGTTTCAGTTTTGTACTTAATTTAACTATTACACATCCTTTTTTACTATTTGCGTGTTTCAGTTATGTTAAGATGGAAAATGCGCAAATTCAATTAATTGATCGTGCAAAACCCATTTTTATTGGAAATCTAAAAGAAGAATCGTGTCTAATTTGGCGTATGATTCTTGTTTCTGTATATTCAGGTTGTGGATACCCGTGGCTACATGTTGACAGCACTTGGCCATGGTATGTGGCCTCCCATGGTTCTTCTTTCTGAGATTGTCCAAACGTTCATCTTGGCAGATTTCTGCTATTACTATGTGAAAAGGTAAGCGCCGCTGAGTCTTTAGTTTTTACTAGAGCAAACAAAACTAGTGTTCCACTCTGTCATGTCATAAACTTGCTGGGTTTACAACCAATTATTCGTTTTGCATGTGATGGTAAAATATAGTACGGAATGGAACATCTAGCAAGCTTATTTTATATAAGGATCGGTAAATGGGTTTAGGCATTAAGTGGCCAGAATTGAAATTTGCACTTGTAGACATACATACCTGATGTTACCACACTGAAACATATGAATTGAAGATAAAAGGAAATCAATATCACCACTACTGATTCCATTGACAGATCCCATGCAAAATATCAAGATGTCATCTAACTTTTTTTGTTGTTTTGAAAGACTCCTTTTATGATCTTCAATGCTTATGGTGATTAATGCAATTATTTTTGTGTAATGACAGTGTTGTCGACGGTGATCTTTTTTTGAGGCTTCCTACTGGAGTAGTATAAATAGCTTGAGGTTGGCATATGGAGAGGTCAAGAGTGACTGACTCAATCGCTCAATGTACACCTTAGTCTTTCTCAGATGTGTGATGGTGATAAGAGAACCGTTATGTAGCAGAAGGGTTAAGTTATCTCCTCACCTGCGGTGTTTGTTTATCTGGTGTAATAGCTAGTTTCATTTTCTCAAGCAGTTCCTTAAGTAACTTTGTTCGTTTGTGGTCTTCATATGATGCTTTTCTTTGTGCAAAAACATCAAAGTTGCATAGGTTGGAATTGGAATCGACTTTGTAATGTGGAGCATGTCTGTATTTGAAAAAGTCTTGCAGCCACTGATTGGAAAGCAACATCACATCACATGCCCTTCCTTGCTTGAATTGGTGTTCTTCACTGGAAATTAATATTCCTTTCACTTAGTATTTAAAATAAAATACCAACCAATGAAGCTGCACTGTGCTGCGTGATCTGAGTTATATGATAATTTAGTCCGGACAGGTATTAATTATTTCTGTGGATCACATAATTCAAATAATTATCAAACTCAAGTACACTCAAGTAAAAGCAAATGTCGGTGTTTAAAATCTAAATCACCGACCGACCTACAGTCAAATATTGAGTCCTTCAAATCCTACCTACACTACAACCACGAAAAGTAAAAAAAAATCCTGATTACAATATTTTAATTATCAAACTTAACTTAACTTAACAGTCTTTATTATACTTTGTTTTATTTATTCGTCAAACAAACCAATCCAATCTCACGACTCCCAAGAAAATCAAAAAAAAAAAAAAACTCCCGCTTTTGCTTTTGTGATTGTTTGTTTTGTAGTTTCCCAAATCGAAATCCGATGAAGGAGATTCCGGTGGGTTTGGCACTGATATTCCTCCGACTGGTGGTGCACTACCACGGCAACGTGATAGCCTTCGCCCTCAACCACGACAACAAGCTCTTCGCCGTCGAGGCCTTGTATGCCGATGGAACCGCCAACCTCGTCTACATGTTCCTCAGCCTCCGGACTTGCGGCGGTCACTACTTTTTCTTCTTTTTTTTTGTTTTTTGTTTGCTTGTCTAAAACCTAATTTCGATTAATCCATCCCCACCACCACCTCTAAATTGATTGATTATTAAACTAGTCGGTGATTGGTTAGTTGTAGTAAGCTTTAAATTTTGGTTTAATTTAATTTAATTTAATTTAAAGTTCGTGGTGGACAAGTGTACGTGGGAGGTTGGCAAATCTTTTTTTTTTTTGGGTTCGTTTATCAAAATGATATTGATATTTTTAAAAATGTGTTTGGCAGCAATTTCTCTAAAGTCTCAGGAGCTGACTGCCGTTTACTTAGCTGTGAGGCTGTACTGTGGGTTTTTCATGGAATATGACACAAACTCGTTACTTGATGCTGCTACCTTACTTGTTACTCTGTGGGTTGTGTACATGATACGTTTCAAGCTGCGATCAAGTTACTTGGAGTACCAAGACGATTTCCCTACATACATCGTGGTAACAACAACATGCCCTTTTCTGTTCTGTTGATTCATAGTCCTCTAGTTACCACTATATTTATCAAATCAAATGTTCATTACAAACTTCCCCACCTTGCTTGTCAATTTCTTGTTTTAGTTTTAACTTAGTTGACATCAATAGATTGTCTCTGGGGGGGGAATACTATTTCTAGTAGTTTACACCAAAAATCTTACAGACTCTTTCAAGAAAGCAATACACCACCAGCACAAAACTAAACAGTGTCACTGGCATTTACACACAAAACTACTCACGACAACAAAAAGAAGTGAGAGGCACAACTACTTGTTTGTCTAGCATGAGGCATCAGAAGAGTGTAACACTATGCCATGAAGCTTGTTACATACTCATGGGACCCCAATTTGAGCTTTCTAGGAGGTAGATCACTCAAATCATGTAGGTTAAATGGATCTAGTCATGTATAGATGGGTTTAAAGATATTGCATTAGTGTAAACATATGTTATATGGCATATTGTAAGTCAAATAGGTAAAGCCAGAGTTTCAATATGAAATATAAAAAATATAATTCTGGCAATTCTAGGATTACTTTTAGCAGTTCCATTTGCAGAAATGCATCTTCTTGTAGTATTATTTTTATTTTTATTTTAGAATTGACTTTTGACTTGATAAGTGTGCCTCTCGCACCTGTTCAGGTAGTACCCTGTGCATTGTTGGCTCTTCTTGTTCACCCAACTACAGGACACAGTAACAGAATTTCTTGGGCTTTCAGTGTGTACTTGGAGGCACTTTCAGCTCTACCTCAACTGTGGTTAATGCGAAATGAAATGGTTTCCTTTGACTTGTTCTGCTGATTGTTTATCACGTTCAAAATTTATACCCAAATCATTGTTCTAATACCTGACAATTGCCGCAGATTGAACCTTTTACAACTCATTACGTCATTATCCTTGGTGTTGCTCGATTTGTTAGTCGTTCACACTGGGTATTACAGGTACTCTAAATTAGTGCGTTCATGATGTTAATTAAGCTATGCATCCCTGACCTACTTTATAAGTCATTAGACTACTGAAGCTACACCCTCTTGACGGGCTTGAAGCGGGCAACGGTTAACTTATATGAGTTATTTAGCTGGTCATTTTGAAATGAGTAGCTAATGTTGTTATTAAATTTAACATTTTTTTCCTTGTAATGCATGTTCAATGTAAAGTTATAGTTTAGATGTTTATAGTTCTGTTTACTTCAACTAATATGCATCCAACTTGGGCTATTTCTTATTAAGCATGCATTTCAGTTCGTTTCGAGATTGAAATCTGAAGTGCACAAATTTTGATAATTGCTATAGCAACATCTTCTTGTTGGAGCTTGGATAGAAGAAACACATAAAAATCAGGGTTTTGATTCTTGTTGTTGTATTCCAGGTCCTAGATGCCCATGGTTATGATTACATGTTGACAGCACTTGGAGGTGGCATGTGTCCTGCTATGGTCCTCCTTGTTGAGATTCTCCGGTTATCCATCTTGGTCGGTTTCTACTATTATGATGTGAAGACGTAAGTATTGTGTCTTTATATTTTTACCGAAACCCAAGCCCAAATTATTGCTTCGTTCTCTTATTCCATAAACCTATGACAAGTTCAACCAGTTATTTTCAAGTCACAACTGATGGTAAAATATGGTAAAAAAAAGTAGGTCTTTGGAGCCAGATTTACCTCAATTTTGTGATTGGGTTTAGGCATTAGTTGTAAAAGTGAGCTTAAGACCTCTATTAGGATATAGCCTAAGGTTAAGCACATCACGCTATATGAGCAGAGGAAAATCACAGATTTGTATTCCTATTGCTGTACGTTTTTGAAGTATGAAGGTGTCTTTTTACCTCATTATTTCATTAAGGTGCAGATGAGCCTAGCTAAGTAAACAACTTGTTCAGAACACAAATTTGAGGGTTTATCTTAGAAATCATCCATTATGCTGCCGTAGTGTCTGGTGAGTGACAAGCCTTGTTTTTTGACAGTACGATAAACCTGCGGTATGATGGACTGCTGAGATACAATGGAGACAGAGACTATACCCTATAGTTTCATTAGACGTGTAAATGCGTGATGGTAGCAAGAGGACCGTGATGTAGCAAACGGTCATGTAGCAGAAGGGTGGTAATCTCCTCATCCGCAGCGTCTATTACTCGTGGGTTTTTTTCTTCTTCTTTCCGTTCTTCCTTCAAAGTAGTTCCTCAAGTAGCTTCATTTTCCTGAGCTTTATATGATGCTCTCTTGTAAAGGTAGTAAAGAAGAAATGTTGATGTTGCCTAGGTATGAGTTTGGGTAGATTGAAGTTTTTTTTTTGGATCATCTTTCTCACTCCTTCCCCGATATTGTACCACATATTGTTTACATGGGTACTGGCTTTTTAAGCATGTATGTGAAGGAGAATACTAACATATTTGACCATCATGATAATGTTTTATTAATATGATTGTCGACAAAATACCATGGAGAACCTGCAAATGCTCATTCCATGATAAGTTATTATCAGCACCAGTTCCATTTTGGAAGGCTTCTCTTTTTACGCTCGTCATGTTGATTAACTGCCTTGTCTGTGTGATTGCGTACCATTTCAGGGAGGTTCATTGATGGTAGTATAGGTGGTTTGCTAGGCCAAGGTATAACAGAGTTTGTGAGGAACAACTACAAGTATGACTCAATGTATCCTGTAGTCTTTGTTAGTTGCACATTGGCAGTGAAAGGAGTTACAACCAAAGCAGAAGAAAAAAATGAGCATTCTTTCAAGACTTTTATAGCTTGTTCTAAGCTAGTAGCTTAAAATTGGAAGGTTACATAGTAAGTTACTGCCTAATCGTTTACAACACACCGGTAGCCGCCAAAAGAGACATGAACAGTAAATGCATGCACTGTAATTGGTACGTAAACATTATTAAAAATGATAGATGGATAGCCAAGATTGAGGAGTCCAATTTCCGAATCCTGTCACTGAATCGATGCCAACAAATCTTTGGTTGCCCTCTTCTTGAAGGAAGGGAACAAACACAGCTGTGTAAGATCGTGGCCCATACCAGTTCAGAGAAAAAGAAATAAAAAGGAACAACGCCAAAAGAGAAGAATCCATAGGGCTCCTCCACCACCATTAATACTTCTTTTTTATTCCAATGCCAGTTGTTGGACCTAAAAGACAGCTATCGGTTACCAACTTGGCAATATCAACACGTGAACCAACAGATCACAAAAAAGAAGAAACTTTGAGTTTTTACAAATGTTGATCTTCAATTATTGCTAGTGCCTGGTCCATGTCTTGGTAGCAATTTGTTGCTGATCTAACAAATACTGTACGCTGTTTTTCTCGTCCACTGTCTCCACTTTGTTCTGAGAAGGAAAATGTAGTATTAGGACAACATTGGTTAACATGAGAGGAAAAAAACGGGAGAACACATAAATGAAGATGAAAAAAAACATAAATGTCGTTTTTTTAAAATTTGTAAGCATACAATAATATATATAAGCTTGTTTTCAGGAATATATGCTAAAAGCCTAAAAGTACCATAAAAGCAAACAATTGCACAGGTCATGTTTGGTAAACTTCAGATGTCAGAAACAAATCAGACTCCGCATACATGAGTTCAGAAAGCAGGTCTCTTCAATGGAAATCAGACATAAGTTTAGAAGGATAAAAATAATTGTTGGTAGAGTAATAACACAAGGATACAAACATACTTGTGTGTAACTGAGTGTACCCAGATACCGTCCATATGCAATTTGTCTGGTCCAGCCATCGTTGCAACTGTGATGTATAATTCAATAAGGCTATTGCCATAGTAAACACTAAATCGACAACTAGATCAAAAAAGTAAAACAATGGACCACAAAGATTGATCATGAACACACATTATTTCCTACTGAAGCAAAAAAAGAAAAATACCACAAACAAGCTTCTGAATATCTCCTGGTAAGAAATTTATAATCTTAATGCCAAAGTCATACAAAGACAATAATTCAGACAATGAATTAGAACATCAAAAACTATAGACAATTTTGAATATGTGAATTTGAAGGGAGAAGGTCCAAATTTGCGAACTATTGATAATTTGGTGCTCCAAAAGGCCAAGGAGATAGAGTATGATAAATGCTAAAAGAGATTCCAAAAAAATGAAGATGCTCAACCATTTTCTGAACCTATAAAAGCTACCCTCTCTCCTCTTTCCTATTCTCACATGTCCACTCCTTAGAGAGAAAAATGGCTGGTTCTTCCAAAAGGCTCCTGGCTGGTTTATTTCTTCTCTCGCTCATCATATTGAATGTAATTTTTTAATCTAAGCTAGTACTGTTTAGTATATTTCATAATTTAGCTTCAACTTGAGGTGAGTCACCTTATAATATTCATCATGCATTGTTTTCTACTTTTCAAATTCAGGTGTTTGCAGAAGCAAATATTGACTTATCATCCTCACATGTAAGATCTCTTACCTTTGTTTAAATTTTCGGAGGGAATATTTTACAACAAAATTCTAAGGTCCATGGAATTTACTCGTGCTTGATAATTTTTAAAAATGACAGGAAGAAGGTGCAGCAGCTTTATACAAAAGACCCAGACATCCAAGAATCAGTAAGTCATAATTCCCCAGCTACATGGTGTAACCATGTAGCATTAGTGCTACGATTCTGAGCATACATCATTCACCAATATAAGACTGTTCATTATGATGCATGAGTACTTACATGTTCGTCGCAGATTGCAGGTTTGCATGCTCGAGGAGGTGCAGGAAAGCTTCGAGGAAGAATGTGTGCATGAGAGCATGCGGTACATGTTGTTTCCGGTGCCACTGCGTGCCTGCCGGAACCTATGGAAACCGGCACATGTGCCCTTGCTATGCCAGCCTTAAGACCCATGACCACAAGCTCAAGTGCCCATAAGGTCTTCTAAACTACTGCATGCACCTATGTATGCTACCTCTATTAGTTTCCTAATAAGCAGCAACATTAGATTGCTCCAGTCTTGAATGCTCTATTGATGTTAGCATCCCTTCTCATATCCTCTGTAATCATGCCTGAAATAAATAAAAATCTTATTCAGCATATATTATTCTATGAGAAAATATACAGTTGCAAACCTAGCATGGCAGTAAGTCAGAATTACTGGAATGATTATCAATTTGATGCAGTATACACAGATACGCCTGAGCTCTAGCATATGTAACTTCACATTACCACAGGAAATTAATAATCAATTAAGATGGATGAAAGAAAGTCCAAAGTTTATTGGTTGTCATAGTTATCTGGTAGTTCTCATATGGATCTTATCTGATTTTTTTTATGCGATAAGGACCCAATATAGCCTCAAGCCTGCTGACTTATCTCATCCCTACAACAAAACATGGACTAACCCTAACTAAGGTTGGAAGGGATACTTGTTGGTGGAGAAAATATACATTCTTGTTTAGCAACAGAAAGGCACTGAGATGGTAGATCATGGCCCATGGATTATCTTTGGGAAATGCATATAACTCCCACCAATTATTCATGGATAAACGGGAAAGCATCCAATGCCATTTAACCCAATCAACCATGTTTTAGATTTTCTCCTAACAAAACATGGAAAAAGAATCTTGATCCACTGCCATTAAAAAAACTCCACCTTCTTTCCCCTTAATTTCTTTCTTTAGACAATTTCTACAACTGGAACCTCATTAGAACTTATGTCTAAACTAATCAAAGGTCTATGTGACAATCATCTTCTATGTTGAAGGTAAAACGAATCAGAATTAGATCTAAGTCTCAAACCTTTCACCATGTTTGCCACTATGAAGTGGTTCGTCCAGTCGAAGAATATATTGAGAGATCAAAATATTTATTAATTTTCCTGACTTGTGTCCTACCTCTCTTCCAAAATATTATGACCCACACTCCTGCAACTTAACTGATTTGCCATGCTCCACTACCAGTTCTTTTTCGGTGAAATTCATAGTAAATCAAGATAGAAGTCCAAAGATCTCCAATTAACATCTCTAATTGCCAGCTAAATGACTAGATCTTAGAGTCCCGTGATGTCTCTTTGATTGTTCTAGTGCTAAAGAAGCCTAATCCACAAGCTTTAGCTTACTGCTTTCAGAATATGATATATATATGATGACAGGTTGCAATTTTATGAAGATTTTGTCTAAAAAGACAAACGGCAAAATGTCCTACCTCCCCACAAGATAATTTATTATACACTTATTTTATAGATTTGAGAGGAACATTTATTAACTTTGTATGGAAGTCTGTGAATAGCAGAAAGACACTAAAATTAAGTTTCGATTGAAAAGAAAAGAAATTAAAGTATCATATTATAGTGCATATCTAATGGCTAATTTAGATACATATGTCTTTCATGATCATTTTTTTAACTTTGATCCATGAGTTGTGTTGTGAAGACTTAAAATGTTATCCCACTTCTTCAAAGATAATTTTTGAAGTGACTAATAATGTGGCCTGAGTTCACTTAGATACTCTCATGTAGGAACTTGTTGGCTCATTTTTTTCTTGATGACCTCCTACATAAATACTCATGAGAATATGTGCCCATAGGTCTCCAGGAAAAAAGGAAAACAAACAACACCTACTTGTTAAGTACAAAAAACACAATATGAAGCTTATGATAGACATACAAGAAACGCTAATATTAGAAATGCAAATAGAGACATAATGTTGGGAATGCAAATAGATGTACATTATTATTATTTTTAGTTAGAAAATAGCTTCCTTTCAATCCCCTTTCAAACAAGATGTAAAAAAGTTTCCCTACGATTTGTTGCTTCGATGAATGAAGATCCAAGTCACAACAGAATAGCTTTTCCATTACTGCTAAAAAAAGTTTTCCAACTGTGATAGGGTATTTTAACGTTGAAAAAAGTTTTTCCCAATAACTAATGGTTTGATGCATATCCTTTAAAAAAACCCACAACAAAAGAATCACTTTTGAATGGTCATGTTAGCACCAAAAACACAGAAAAGTGTGTACCAATTAAATCTTCATATTACCTCGAGACATCATAATTTTTGTTGTGAACAGCATTAATTCATCTACAGATTTCAATGACACGATATCCGATCCATTTATATCATACTTATGTCATCATTGATGAAAGAAAAAAGAGGCTAAATAATTATAAGTTCAATTTCATCCAATACTAGGATGTACAGAACATGATTGTCAGTAAGACAGACTCATAGACCATAGATTATATGATCTGAAAGGGAAAAATGACACATAAATTAATGTGATGAAAAATAAAGATTCATCGTGTCACATAAGTGATGGATTGTATAATGGAACAATAAAAAGAAATTTATTCTCTAAAATACTGAAGTTAAATAATGGACACAAAAGATGATAAGAAGAAACATCTCATTGGATGTTTCTCCTTCTCTGATAGCCAATAAATATATACCAAAGTAGATGATGGGGGCAAACGTAACACTTATATTATTGTAAGAACCTAATCTAAAATACCTTAATTAACTAAACCTAAACCTAATTAACCTAATCTAATCTTAGAACAGTGAAGCATAAGGTGTGGGAATGTGAGAGGAAAGAGAATTGGTGGGTGTTGATTGGAAGGTTTTTAGGTTAAGTGTGATTGGATGATTTGGAGGTGGTTAATTTAAAGGAGATATATATAGTTAGATAAGATTTTGATTGAAACGTTTTCTTCAGTTGATCCAGCTGAGAGTGAGAGAGATTTTCGGAGAAGAGAAGGAGGAGAAGAAGAGAAGGAGAAGAAGAAGAGGAGAAGAAGAAGAAGTTGAGTAGAGGTTGTCAAAGCTTGGGAGGCTTCTTCACTCGACCAAAAGGTATGTCAAGTCTTCATATTAACTCCCCAAGAGGTGTGGGAGTGTAGAGGACGGCGTTGGTGTCGTTTCTCCGGTGAAAACCCTACTGGACGGAGGTTGAAGACGACTGGTTCGGTCGACCGTTGTGTGTTTCGGTCGACCGAACGTCGTCTAAATGATGCCTGTACAGTAGCGATTATGTATTGTACGGTCGACCGTGTGAGGTTCGGTCGACCGATATTTATAAATATTAACTTACTGCCCGAAAACGGTCGAACGATGTCTGTGTGACGGTCGATCGTTTATGCCAAATTTCGCGGGAAATAAATGGTTACATTAGCCGGTCGATCGGTGTTGTTTCGGTTGACCGAACCCAGTAGATAGGTTAGACAGGCCTTCGGCCGACCGAGTGTGTGTCTCGGTCGACCGAACTGCGCAAGGTCGGTTACGAGCGTTGACCATCTAAACGGTCGACCGCTCTGGATCCGGTCGACCGACCGAGTGCAGTTTTCCTGTAGTGAAGTGTTTGTTGATCCGGTTGACCGAAGGAGTTCCGGTCGACCGAATCCAGTGGGCAGGATTCATGCAGACTTTCTTATCGGTTGAACGGACCCTGGTTCGACCGACAAGATATATATGTATATAAAATGTATAGCGTAGACCTTCCAAACGGTCGACCGCTAGATGACTTTTGTTCGACCGATTGGTCGGTATTTCGGTTGGCGTGATTCGACCGATAGACTTGTTTGTACAGTATCGTGTACTGTGTGGGGGACCGGCCGACCGGTGTGCTTTTAGCGGTCGACCGATCTGCCGCAGGTTGGTGGATTTATCCACACGCGATCCGTTGAGTATAGGTCGACTACCGGCTCCGATGCGACGGTTGATTACCGGCCTTGAGAGCTACGGATTTCACCTTCGACGAAGGCGTATTATTGTACTACTGTTGCCTCTCTTACCGAGCGGGGTGTGAGGGATGTGTACCGTAAACCTTAGGCAGTTTGCGATGGTTTAGCGGTAGGCCGAGGATGTTCCGGCAGGGTGCGCGCTTGGCGGCTCTTGGGGGAGCAGCGGCTGTCGTCTGACCCTAGTTGTGTATTCGGCGGGCTAACTCGCTCCTTGGGTGGCGACGTGTACCGGGGGTTCCTTCCTGCACTTTTGGGGAGCAGTGGTGTCGACTGACCCTTGTGAGGCAGCGGTGGACTGACTTGACCCTAGTGACAGGAGTGGTTCAGTGCCGCGGAGGCGGTGAGGGCATTATTGTGGGCCCGAGGTGGATGATCATGTGCATAGCATTGCATTGTCTTTAATTCCTTTTTATATTTTAGGAGGCTTGGTATACGGGGTTCCTGCAGGAAACTCAGGCATGTTTGTTTGTTTGCATTTCAGGTAGCGAGCAGGTTTAGAGTCAGGTGGTGACCGAGGACAGTGCCCCCGGGATCAGATCCTGTTCTCTTTTATATCTTCTTTTGTTTGAGGTAGTGATTACATGTATATTCACTTTTGTTGTAATCACAGTTGACTCATTTATATAGTTTGACTTCCACGTGGGTCTGTATCTTATATATTTTATATATATGTTGGTTTTTTTCCCGTGACGTGTCATGTGTTGACCGTTGACGGTCTTTATTATTGTTTAAATTTTCCGCTGTTTTCGGATACGTTACAATTATAGTTTAGAGAGAAGTTGGTGCAAAAAGAAAGGAGAAAGCAAATGGAAAGGGTGCAGGTTAGATCTTGAAGTGGAGACCAAACCTATGGTTTAGAATAACCCACTGAAGGTTTGCTATGTGCTCTTTGATCATTAATTTATCGGATCATCTCAAAAAGAGGACCATTATATAAAATCATCATGCTGATTCATCAATGTCTAACCAAATCATGCATAATAAAAGTTTAAGATTCACTACACATACTTTCCTATTATGCACCCAATATTTTCTTCAAATTTTGTTAAATATTTTTGCCTTTGTATTTGTTAGAAATTGGAATCCGATTTGTCTAGGCTATGAGAAGTATTATTTATTCTCTATATTAGTTTTGCCCTGATTGTTATCTTGATCTAAGTGTTCGCAGGGCTCAGTAACGTGAAACAACAACTCTTTTCATGTTTAAAATATGGAGTCACATTACGTGAATCTTAAAAGTGATGTACAAACAAGTGAGCAACAAGAAAGTGAGGAATTGAACTTCGTAGAAATCGTAGGCATCCAAATGTTTGTTATCTTCCCATTACCATGGTGTAAATTCTTCTAATTTCCAGTTAATCCCATTTTCATCTAAATCTTCACATAATATGTAGATAGATTACAAGAAGGAAGAAGATGTCATGATTTTACTTTTACATCGTGTTAAAATTTGAACAAACACTAAAGGCAAAAGCATCAACCAACCATGATAATCTTACGATACTCCCAAACGAAAATGAGGTAAGCAATTTGAAAAACAGAAGTCAGACTTACGTCAAAGAGTCAGCAAAAGAAGCAACAAAAACCCTTCCATCGCATTCAAAACCGAACTTTTCCACCATCTCCTTAGCATTTTCATCATCAACAAACTGCAAAACTTTCCTACTGAATCTTCCTAAACAAACAGAGAAAGTCAAAACCTACTCTAATCTCAATCCAACCTATAAAAACCAAACCAAACAAACAAAACACTCCACTCCACCACCATCCAATCAGTCTCACAGATCAAATCCAACGGCGACATCTCCATGGATCCGTCCCCCATCCCTTCCGACGCCGTCTTCGGCGCCGTAAACCACGCTGGGAACCCAGCGTCGAGGTCCGCCACCGGGCGGTGGACCTCCGCGCTCTTCGTGATAGGTAAAACAAAACCAAAACCTTGGAAAGGGAGAAAACCCTAACTAACTAAGTAAGGTGAGAATGTTATTAGGAGTGGAGGTGGCGGAGAGGTTCGGGTACTACGGGGTGTCGTCGAACCTGATAACGTACCTGACGGGGCCGATGGAGGAGTCAACGGCGGAGGCGGCATCGAGAGTCAACGCCTGGTCGGGTGTCACGCTCATGCTCCCGCTCGCCATGGGCTTCGCCGCCGATAAGTGGCTCGGACGGTACCGGACCGTCGTCGGAGCTTCACTTCTCTACGTCCTGGTAAACTTAATTAACATTATTTTTTTGGTTTTGTTCCCTCCTGCTTAGTCGTATTTGCACTCATAGCCTCCGAAGAGGAGGATTTTTATTCTGAATGGTTAAACCTCGTCCGGTCTTACTAAAATTGTTCGTCTCAATTATCCTTTTTTTTCATTCACAATTCATTTATTACTTATTACGTCCAGTTAAAAATATATAAAAAATATGAACGTATGTCTAGGACACCTCCTTTATAGAGAGTGTGTCTAGCAAAAACGCCCTCACCATAGGGGTCTGCGTCTTAACCATACGTCTTTTTTTAAAAAATCTTGAATTTATTCGATGTGTTATTTTAAATTATTTCAGGTTCCGTTGCAAGATTTTGGTGGTGACAGTGTGGGAAAAAAACACAAACGTAAATAAACGAATAAACAAATTAATATCCGGAATACAATAATAGGGTGTCGAAACAAACACAAACTTAAACCCACCAGACTAAACGGGACGGGTTGTGATTGATGTGTAACACACCCCATTGACCCGTTTACCCGTTACAATATAATTAAAAAATAAACATATTCATATTTTAGTAATTGTTACTTTCATATCCCCATCCCCATTTCATCGCTTGGAGTGAGAATCTGTTTTGGAGTTAATCAACTTTTAATATGTTTTTTTAGTTTAATTTCTTCTTGTATTCCTCTGCTACAACACAAGTAGTCTCGTTGGTAATACTTTATTTTTATGAAGTGTTAGAAATTTTAATTATTAATTAATGTGTTATTGAAATATGAATATCTAATTCAAAACTCAATGTCTTGCAATCCTAAAGATTAATCCTAAATTCTTGAACGTAAGATTATTGTTCTCTCACTGTGCTTTAGCATGTACTTTGAACAATTAGGATAGGTATTATAAATGTGTAATTTGGTTTGTTGGTTGTAATTTGGATGAAGAAACCAATTTGAGTTTACTTTGAAATTATACACACGTTCCGCCCGCTTAACCCACCCCTTCCCACCTAACCCGCTCTTAAGTGGGGCGGGTAGCGGTCAAACAATTTCTGTATATATTCTTCGCTGATTGCTTCTGGTTCGTATAGTTTCGATGTAATTTGTTCTTGATTTTATGATATTATTACTGTAAACACAAGTAATGATATTGACGTGTTAGCGGAAGAACGAGTTACAACGACGGTCATAGTGTGGGTGACGAAAAACACAAAGTTTGACTTAACCTTTTTAGAACCGTCAACGATCGGTGAGCCAACAAATCCATTTTAAATATGATATTGTACTTAAAAGTTTAAATATGACATTATACTTAGCACTACCACATCAAATTAGAAGTTATCGATGCAAAAATGTGCCTTCATCTCCCCTAACAAGCTTGTTTTTGTGTACTCTTTCATTACATGAATAAATGACATGGTGATTAGCGACAATGACAACTGACTAATAACTAGTAATGATAATATATATATGTGTTATGCGATTTCTGATTATATACTTTACATGATCTAATTGTAGATCTTTGAGGATCATCTTCCAGCAAAATTTTCCACTTCTGATGTGTAATAACCTAATCTAAATCCCTTAATTAACTAAACCTAAACCTAATTAACTTAATTAAACCATGTTTAGTGAAGGATGAGGTGGAGAATTGGATAAGAATTGAGAGATGAGGTGTTGGAATTGGATTGGATGATTTAGAGGTGATTAATTAAAGTTAGTATATATAGTAGAGATAAGTTTTGGTTGAAACGTTTTGCTTCCTTGTTTTGAATCAACCAGAGCGTGAGAGAAGAGGTTAGAAGAAGAAGAAGAAGGTGAAGAAGAAGAAGGTGAAGAAGAAGAGGAGAAGAAGTGGGTTGAGGTTGCCAAAGCTTGGGAGGCTTCCACAACCGTCAAAAAGGTATGCCAAATCTTCATTATAACTCACTTGTGCCTTGTGAGTGTTGGGGATCGACGTTGGTGTCGAATTCCCCGTCGGAATTCAACCAATTCAGAGGTTGAAGACGACGATCGGTCGACCGGTGCCTGTGGGCAGTCGACCGATCCTATTATTATATTGTTGTTTACCCGCGAACGGTCGAACGATGTCGTTAGACGGTCGACCGTTATGCCAGATTGTGCGGGAAAAAGGGGATTATACTGTTATCGGTCGAACGGGACCACTTAGCCGGTCGACCGAATAACGATGAGAATGGGTCGGTTGGGGATTTTGACTTATTAAACGGTCGAACGTCCTTACCTTGTTCGACCGATCCATTCGATGCTAAGTCGGTTGGGAGCTTTGACCATCAAAACGGTCGACCGCTCTTTAACTCTCGGTCGACCGACTGAGCATTTAATTAAGCGGTAGAGTGCTTGTGTTGATTCGGTCGAACTGTATTTCAGTTCCGGTCGACCGAACGAGACTTGGGCAAAATATTGAAAGTCCTGTTATCGGTCGAACGGCCCCTTGGTTCGACCGGTCGGATATATATATTATATAAAATTGTATAGCGCAGACCTTCCAAACGGTCGACCGCTAGATGACTTTTGTTCGACCGATTGGTCGGTAATTCGGTTGGCGTGGTTCGACCGGTAGACTTGTTTGTACAGTACTGTGTACTGTGTGGGGGACCGGTCGACCGGTGTGCTTGTAGCGGTCGACCGATCTACCGCAGGTTGGTGGATTTATCCACACGCGATCCGTCGATGTCAGGTCGACTACCGGCTCCGAGGCGACGGTTGATTACCGGCTTTGAGAGCTACGGATTTCACCTTCGACGAAGGCGTATTATTGTTGTACCTTTTTCCTCTCTTACCGAGCGGGGTGTGAGGGATGTGTACCGTAAACCTTGGGCAGTTTGCGAGGGTTTAGCGGTAGGCCGAGGATGTTCCGGCAGGGTGCGCGCTAGGCGACTCTTGGGGGAGCAGTGGCTGTCGTCTGACCCGAGTTGTGTATTCGGCGGGCTGACTCGCTCCTTGGGTGCGGCGTGTACCAGGGGTTCCTTCCTGCACTTTTTGGGGAGCAGTGGTGTCGACTGACCCTTGTGAGGCAGCGGTGGACTGACTTGACCCTAGTGGCAGGAGTGGTTCAGTGCCGCGGAGGCGGTGAGGGCATTATTGTGGGCCCGAGGCGGATGATCATGTGCATAGCATTGCATTGTATTTAATTCCTTTTTATATTTTAGGAGGTTTGGTATACGGGGTTCCTGCAGGGAACTCAGGCATGTTTGTTGTTTGCATTTCAGGTAGCGAGCAGGGTTAGAGTTTGAGGTGGTGACCGAGGACGGTACCCCCGAGATCGGATCCTGTAGTGTCTTCTTCTTTTGAGGTGATTACATGTTGTATAGCTTTTGTTGTAATCACAGTCAGTCGGTATAGTCTGTATAGTTGACTTCCACGTGGGTCTGTACATTATATATTTTATATATATATGTTGGTTATTTTCCCGTGACGTGCCCAGTGTTGACCGTTGACGGTCTTTATTATTGTTTAAATTTTCCGCTGTTTTCGGGTACGTTACAATTTGGTATCAGAGCGTTGATCTCGGCGTACTTGTCCAAAGAAACCACCTTTGAGTTAGGAGTTAGGTCTAGAGGATCATGCATGCACAGATTATATTAATATTGTCTTGTTTCCTTTGGCAGATGCCTCCTAGACGGGAGAAGGCGGTTGCCCATACTCGCGGTGAGAGTGAGACTGCGAGGGATGAGGTTTGGGAGGATGAGCGTCGGACGTTGTTCGATACGGTCGGACGTCTGACAGAGATGCTACAGCAGCAGACGGCACAGACTGGGCAGACGGGGACTGGCGCTATGCATGACCGGTTTATGCGCCAGCATCCGCCTACCTTTCTGGGGCAGTACGACGCGGAGGCTGCGGAGGAGTGGATCTTCACGATGCAGAAGATCTTCAGTGCTATTGGTTGTCCTCCAGAGGCGAGAGTGGGCCTGGCTACTTATGTTTTGGGCGGTGCTGCGTCCAACTGGTGGAGGTCCACATCTGCAGTGGTGTTTGCGGACAGAGATGATATAGCCTGGGAGGAGTTCGTTGGCGAGTTCAACGAGCAGTATTTTCCGCAGCATGTTCAGGACGAGAAGAGAGAGGAGTTTCTGAGTCTTCAGCAGGGAGACATGACCCTGGCAGGCTACATCGGGAAGTTCAACGCCCTTGAGCGTTACTGTCCCGAGATGTACGTTACGCAGGAGCAGAGAGCAGGGAAGTTCGTCCGAGGGCTCCGGAAGCAGTTGAGGACGAAGGTGCTGACACACATGCCACGCACATTAGCTGATGCGGTGAAGAGTGCTACTGTTCTTGATCGTGACTACAGAGAGAACTACCAGGATGAGAGGAGGCCATCGGGTAGATTCTCTGGGCGGCCGGGAGGTCAGACTGGAGGGAATCCGGGCAAGAGGCCCAGATACGAGGGAGCAGGAGTTGCAGTACCACGACCTGAGCCTTGTGGTACTTGTGGGAGGTTTCACTCCGGGCCGTGCTTCACCCCCGGAGCGTGTCATGGTTGTGGCCAGATGGGTCATTTTATCAGGAGCTGTCCGAGCCGAGGAGCTGGGCCGAGCAGACCACCGGGTTTACCCGCACCAGGCAGAGGAGGAGGCGGAGGTAGACCACCTTTCAGACCACAGCAGGGGCAGCGCACTGGCAGAGTTTTCACCATCCAGGCAGAGGAGGCTCGGGATGGAGGCGCTGTCGTGGAAGGTACACTTCTTATCGCAGGTTCAGTAGCTAGGGTGTTATTTGATTGTGGCGCGACACACTCGTTCATCTCAGAGCGATTTGCGGGAGTGTTGGGCTGTACCCTTGCGATGTTGACTGCCACTTTGGAGGTCAGCACACCCCTGGGTCTGGTGGGCACTGTGGGGAGATTTGTCCCCGGCGCCACGGTTGTTTCGGGAGATCAGGAGTTTCCGGCAGACCTGGTCTTACTACCGATGGAGGACTTTGATGTCATACTTGGGATGGATTGGCTGTCCCAATATGATGTTCGAGTCTTGTGCCGTGAGAAGAAGATTTTGATCCCGAGGAAGGGTTTGCCTGATATTCTGATTAGAGGGATCAGAAGCAGAGGGGGTCGCATCATTGTATCTGCTGTGAGAGCTCAGAGACTGTTACAGCAGGGATGTGCAGCATTTCTGGCGACGCTTGTGGTTGCGGAGGCAGAGTCCCAGAGGCTAGAGGACATTGAGGTGGTGCAGGAGTTCGCGGATGTTTTTCCAGCGGAGATTCCAGGTTTACCACCACACCGAGAGTTGGAGTTCGGCATTGAGTTGGTAGCCGGCACTACACCACAGTCGAAGGCTCCATACCGGATGGCACCTGCTGAGTTGACAGAGTTGAAGAAGCAGTTGCAGGAGTTGATGGACTCTGGATTTATCAGACCGAGCGTCTCGCCTTGGGGTGCACCAGTTTTGTTTGTGAAGAAGAAGGACGGATCCTTGAGGATGTGCATAGACTACAGGATGCTGAACCAGGTGACGGTGAAGAATAGGTATCCCTTACCTAGGATCGAGGACCTCTTTGACCAGCTGCAGTCAGCGAAGGTTTTCTCGAAGATTGACCTGCGTTCAGGATATCACCAGTTGAGGATCCGAGATGAGGACATCCAGAAGACAGCCTTCAGGACGAGATATGGACACTATGAGTTCTTGGTGATGCCATTTGGATTGACGAATGCTCCGGCAGCGTTCATGGATCTGATGCACCGGACGTTCAGGCAGTATATTGATATATTTGTGATTGTCTTCGTGGATGACATTCTGATCTATTCATCAGATATGGAGCAGCACAGAGAGCATTTGAGGATTGTACTCAGCATCTTGAGGGCTCAGCAGTTATATGCTAAGTTCTCAAAGTGCGAGTTTTGGTTGGACAGAGTGGCGTTCCTCGGACACATTGTATCGGCAGAGGGGATATCAGTGGATCCGGCGAAGGTAGAGGCGGTGACACAGTGGAGGACCCCTACGAGCGTGACAGAGATTAGGAGCTTTGTTGGACTGGCGGGTTATTACCGTCGCTTCATCAAGGACTTCTCGAGATTGGCAGCACCACTGACGGCTCTGACGCAGAAGGGAGTCACTTTTGTTTGGTCGCAGAAGTGCGAGGACAGCTTTCAGGAGCTGAAGAGACTGTTGACCACAGCACCAGTTTTGTCATTGCCGAGTGGCACGGGTGGGTTCGTGATTTATAGCGACGCTTCAGGTATTGGCTTAGGATGTGTACTTATGCAGCACGGGAGGGTGATCGCGTACGCATCCAGACAGCTGAAGGTCCATGAGAGGAATTACCCGACACATGATTTGGAGTTGGCAGCAGTGGTTCACGCACTGAAGACCTGGAGACACTATCTTTATGGCGAGCAGTTCGAGGTGTTTACAGATCATCAGAGTCTGAAGTACCTGTTCTCGCAGAAGGAGCTGAACATGAGGCAGCGCAGATGGCTTGAGTTCATTAAGGACTATGACTTCACTATCTCTTACCATCCGGGGAAGGCGAACACAGTTGCAGACGCTTTGAGCCGAAAGGTGGAGGTATCAGTAGCAGGCCTATGCATTCAGGAGTGGCGACTGCTGGAGTCTTTAGCAGAGTGGAGACCATTTGCAGATAGCTCTGAGGGTGCAGTGATTGCAGGATTGAGAGTAGAGCCTCAGACAGTGTCAGCAGTGATTCATGCTCAGACTACAGATGAGGAGTTGAGCAGTTTGTTACAGTTAGCTGCCAGAGATGGGTCAGACTTCAGAGTTGGAGTGGATGGAGGTCTGAGATTCAGAGACCGTATCTGGGTGCCGAAGACAGAGGACCTGAGATATGATATCATGGAGGAGGCACACAGATCGAGATATTCCATTCATCCAGGGAGCACCAAGATGTACAAAGACCTGCAGCGGAACTTCTGGTGGCGAGGCATGAAGAAGGACGTTGCAGACTTCGTGTCGAGGTGTTTGGTCTGTCAGCAGGTGAAGATCGAGCACCAGAGACCAGCAGGGCAGATGCAGAGGATTGAGTTGCCCGAGTGGAAGTGGGAGCACGTGACGATGGATTTTGTTACGGGGCTACCGAAGACACGGAGATTCCACGACGCGATTTGGGTTATAGTCGATCGACTGACCAAGTCGGCGCATTTCTTAGCTATTAAGACCACTCTTGCTCTGGAGGGTCTAGCTAAGTTATATATTGAGGAGATTGTCAGACTTCATGGCGTACCAGTCAGTATCATTTCAGACAGAGATCCCAGATTCACTTCGAGATTTTGGGAGAGTCTACACAGAGCACTGGGGACACGTCTGAAGTTTAGCACAGCTTTCCACCCACAGACAGATGGCCAGTCAGAGCGGACGATACAGACTTTGGAGGACATGCTGAGAGCGTGTACACTTGACTGGGCAGGACATTGGGATGAGCATTTGCCGTTGATCGAGTTCGCCTACAACAACAGCTACCACTCGAGTATTGGGATGGCACCCTATGAGGCATTATACGGGAGACCGTGTAGATCACCGGTATGCTGGAGTGATGTGGGCGAGAGACAGCTAGTTGGACCTGACATTATCCAGTTGTATTCAGAGAAGGTCGACGTGATTCGGAGACGACTAGCTACGGCGCAGAGCAGGCAGAAGAGTTATGCTGATACGCGGAGGCGTGAGCTGACTTTTGAGGTAGGAGATCATGTCTTCCTGAAGATCTCGCCTTCCAGAGGGGTGATGAGATTCGGGAAGAAGGGGAAGCTGAGTCCGAGATATGTTGGACCTTTTGAGATATTGGATCGGGTCGGTGAGGTGGCATATAGGATTGCACTACCGCCACAGTTTGCAGGACTTCACAACGTCTTCCATGTTTCTATGCTGAGGAAGTACGTGGCCGATCCAGCTCATGTGATAGAGATATCAGTACCGGAGATCCAGCAGGATTTGTCATTAGATGAGAGACCAGTTGAGATTGTGGATCAGATGGTACATCAGCTCAGGAGGAGAGCGATTCCGATGGTGAAGGTCAGGTGGCAGCATCACACTGACAGAGAGGCTACCTGGGAGATCGAGGAGGATGTCAGGAAGCAGTATCCAGAGTTGTTTCGGTAAGTCAGTTGTTTCGAATTTCGCGGACGAAATTCTTTTAAGGAGGGTAGATTGTAATAACCTAATCTAAATCCCTTAATTAACTAAACCTAAACCTAATTAACTTAATTAAACCATGTTTAGTGAAGGATGAGGTGGAGAATTGGATAAGAATTGAGAGATGAGGTGTTGGAATTGGATTGGATGATTTAGAGGTGATTAATTAAAGTTAGTATATATAGTAGAGATAAGTTTTGGTTGAAACGTTTTGCTTCCTTGTTTTGAATCAACCAGAGCGTGAGAGAAGAGGTTAGAAGAAGAAGAAGAAGGTGAAGAAGAAGAAGGTGAAGAAGAAGAGGAGAAGAAGTGGGTTGAGGTTGCCAAAGCTTGGGAGGCTTCCACAACCGTCAAAAAGGTATGCCAAATCTTCATTATAACTCACTTGTGCCTTGTGAGTGTTGGGGATCGACGTTGGTGTCGAATTCCCCGTCGGAATTCAACCAATTCAGAGGTTGAAGACGACGATCGGTCGACCGGTGCCTGTGGGCAGTCGACCGATCCTATTATTATATTGTTGTTTACCCGCGAACGGTCGAACGATGTCGTTAGACGGTCGACCGTTATGCCAGATTGTGCGGGAAAAAGGGGATTATACTGTTATCGGTCGAACGGGACCACTTAGCCGGTCGACCGAATAACGATGAGAATGGGTCGGTTGGGGATTTTGACTTATTAAACGGTCGAACGTCCTTACCTTGTTCGACCGATCCATTCGATGCTAAGTCGGTTGGGAGCTTTGACCATCAAAACGGTCGACCGCTCTTTAACTCTCGGTCGACCGACTGAGCATTTAATTAAGCGGTAGAGTGCTTGTGTTGATTCGGTCGAACTGTATTTCAGTTCCGGTCGACCGAACGAGACTTGGGCAAAATATTGAAAGTCCTGTTATCGGTCGAACGGCCCCTTGGTTCGACCGGTCGGATATATATATTATATAAAATTGTATAGCGCAGACCTTCCAAACGGTCGACCGCTAGATGACTTTTGTTCGACCGATTGGTCGGTAATTCGGTTGGCGTGGTTCGACCGGTAGACTTGTTTGTACAGTACTGTGTACTGTGTGGGGGACCGGTCGACCGGTGTGCTTGTAGCGGTCGACCGATCTGCCGCAGGTTGGTGGATTTATCCACACGCGATCCGTCGATGTCAGGTCGACTACCGGCTCCGAGGCGACGGTTGATTACCGGCTTTGAGAGCTACGGATTTCACCTTCGACGAAGGCGTATTATTGTTGTACCTTTTTCCTCTCTTACCGAGCGGGGTGTGAGGGATGTGTACCGTAAACCTTGGGCAGTTTGCGAGGGTTTAGCGGTAGGCCGAGGATGTTCCGGCAGGGTGCGCGCTAGGCGACTCTTGGGGGAGCAGTGGCTGTCGTCTGACCCGAGTTGTGTATTCGGCGGGCTGACTCGCTCCTTGGGTGCGGCGTGTACCAGGGGTTCCTTCCTGCACTTTTTGGGGAGCAGTGGTGTCGACTGACCCTTGTGAGGCAGCGGTGGACTGACTTGACCCTAGTGGCAGGAGTGGTTCAGTGCCGCGGAGGCGGTGAGGGCATTATTGTGGGCCCGAGGCGGATGATCATGTGCATAGCATTGCATTGTATTTAATTCCTTTTTATATTTTAGGAGGTTTGGTATACGGGGTTCCTGCAGGGAACTCAGGCATGTTTGTTGTTTGCATTTCAGGTAGCGAGCAGGGTTAGAGTTTGAGGTGGTGACCGAGGACGGTACCCCCGAGATCGGATCCTGTAGTGTCTTCTTCTTTTGAGGTGATTACATGTTGTATAGCTTTTGTTGTAATCACAGTCAGTCGGTATAGTCTGTATAGTTGACTTCCACGTGGGTCTGTACATTATATATTTTATATATATATGTTGGTTATTTTCCCGTGACGTGCCCAGTGTTGACCGTTGACGGTCTTTATTATTGTTTAAATTTTCCGCTGTTTTCGGGTACGTTACATGATGTCCCTGTTCGAAAGTCAAAACTCGAACACGGCCTGTTCTGTTTGGGGCCTCCACTAAAAAAATATCTGTTCATGGCGGCTTGTGAGAAAAATAAATATGCAACATAAGTCATACTTGGGCAAAAAAGTCAAGTATGTGACAATTGACAAAATACTCTCTCGTGGAGTTCAGAGTGTTGCTAAAAACGTTATTCAATACGTAAGACAAAGTAATATAGTACGCATCATGCAAAAGATTGGAGCATTCAGTAATCTGTAAGTAATGTTTCTCTAGCAGCAATGATGTAATAACTATTCGGGTCAGTTGCTAAACACATGACTATCAAAGATTCTCTCGTTTTATAATTTTTTGTGAGTAAATACATAAAAATTTGGAAGGGAATGCCCAGACAAAGATAATGTTTGTTTGCTTAAGTTCAGTTGCCTCGATTGTTATTTCGCAAGTTCGATTTTTTCTAAGTTTCTTACACGAGAGAGAATTATTTTCATTTTTTGACACGTTAAGTGATGCTCACCAGCTTAGTTAATTATTAATTTGTGTGTTTGATTGACAAGGCTTTGGCAATGCTGACTATATCAACTGTGGCTTTGCCTCTTCGACCGCCCAAATGCAACGCCTGCCTTCCAAACCATCTGCAGGTGGGCTTCTTCTACTTCAGCATATACCTGATATCGGTCGCGCAAGGCGCCCACAAGCCATGCGTGTAGGCCTTTGGGGCCGACCAATTCGACGAGAACCATCCCCAAGAGTCCAAGTCCAAGAGCTCCTTCTTCAACTGGTGGTACTTCGCTTTGTGTCTCGGCACCGCATTCACTATTGTGATTGTGAATTATGTGGAGCAGACTGTTGGTTGGGCTGCCGGTTTCAGTATCCCACCCGCGGCAATGGTTCTTGCGTTAGTTATATTTGTTGCCGGCACCAAGACTTATCGCTTTTATCCAAAAACCAGCAGCAATACCTCGTTCTCTAGGATTCGAAACACGGTGGAAAGATTTTAACAGTGTCTCCCACCTCTGATAATAATTCCAATCTTACTATGGATCGATCCAAGTATATATGAACACTTTTAACTCTCTTTTTTCTTAACTTCAAATAAAATGATGATATAATTGTGTTAATTAGTTGTTACCATTATAGTTGACAATATATATTGCACATATGATTTAACACCGAAAATTGCATTCTTTTTCTTTCATATGGACAATCATTCAACTACATCTTTCTCTTCTTTTCGTCATAGAGTCTCTGTCTATGTTTGTTGTTTCGGTCCTGATTTTTTGCAGATTGGTTTACTGAGTTGTGCAGTAATCTTTTTTTAATCTGCAGATGATTTTACACTCAGAGGTCATTTGGATTCATCAATTGTAATTTCTATGGAATTTTCAAATGATGAAACAAACTTATGATTCTAGAAATTATAAATGACGTGATTTGTCTTCTAATCAATCGTTCATGAAATTGTTTTCGTTTGTTTCGCAGAACAACCGATGCCACCAACCCTTCGCCTCCAGCAACACAACCTCGACGAGAAGTTTTGAGAGCGTTCTTAAGGTTATTTCCAAAATGGGCAACTTGTATAGTCTACGTTATCGTCTTCTCGCAATCAGTGACATTCTTCACCAAGCAAGGCAGCACAATGGACAGAAGAAACAGTAAAAAAGTCCTCGTACAGCCTGCAGCACTACAGGCCTTCATAAGCCTATCCATCGTTGCATTCGTCCCCATCTACGTTCGTGTAATCGTGCCGATTTCCAGAAAATTCACCGGTCTACCGTCGGGCATATCAATGCCGCAGAGGATTGGCATGGGAATGTTTATATCGATCATCTCGATGGTAGTCGCAGCTCTAGTCGAGATCAAGAGGCTAAACATGGCCAAGAAATATGCACCGGTAGACTCACCAGGCATTCCAATTCCAATGAGTCTGTGGTGGTTGGTGCCTCAGTACGTCCTTTTCGGAGTAGCAGATGTTTTTACGATGGTTGGTCTGCAGGAATTCTTCTATGATCAGGTTCCGGATGGGTGGAGAAGCCTCGGGTTGGCGCTCTACTTGAGCATATTCAGTGTAGGTAGCTTAGTTAGTAGTGCTATTGTCTCTGGGATCAACAAGGCTACCCGTCGTCACGGCGGAGACGGTTGGTTTGCTAATAATCTTAATCATGCTCATCTTGATTACTTCTATTGGTTTCTTGCTGTGCTTAGTGCTGCACAGTTGATAGTGTATGTACTTGTAACACAATTTTATGTGTACAAGAAGAAGGGAAGTGACACCATTTGAAAATACATATATACCATTTTATTTGTTTTGGAGAATATTTTGCTGAAGTACTTCTGAATCGATCGATCCACAGATCATGCAAATGCAAAAAATATTTGAGTTCAGTTCCTCTGCTTGTAACTAATTAACTGTACCGAAATGTTAAACTATTTCATTAAATCAGAGTAACTAAAAAATCTGAAAGTATATTTATTCCCTCCATACCCATCATACCTTAAGACTATATTGCAAAGATCTAACAAAATATGCAAGCACCATACCTGGTCTGATACTAGCTTTGATATCCAGTTTTCGTACTGTTAAGTGGCAAAAGAGACTTAAGCTGTGTTTAGAATGGCCCAAATCAAGGATTATGCTCTAGCAAAGCAGGTCACACTCTGCGATTTAGTGACAAAGTAGAATAGACTTTAAAAAAGAACAATACAAGTGGTTGCAATGTAGTAATCATAGTGTAAGCAACTTTCAAGAGTAAGACGTCTCTAAAAACACATGCCAATATGGTTCACAAGTTCACACACCGAGGTATTCTATACTAGTCTGACAAACTGATTTGCAGATAGTCCTCAAACTCGGCAAATAGAACAAAATTGAATATAAACTCAAAAAATATTTACCAGAAATTTCTTAACGTAACGTGGAACTAATTATATTTAAAAAGGCAAAAGGCGGTTCATAACTTTCTATGTGCTTGAACTTGAGAAGACCGGTAAGTACCTGGAAGAGAAAAGAAGTACTGGTATTGGGATTAAGATATGGAAACCTTTGGAATAACTTAGTTTACAGTTCAAACACTTACATTGGGCTTTGCACCCAGAAAACACGAGAAAGTAACATAGCCAAAAAGATCCCCCACGACTTCCCCTGCTAACACCTTTTTATTTCAGTTTCATTTTCTAAAGAAAAGAAACAATAAGAAGTTCCTTTTGTACTTTGAAAGATGAAAACATATAATAACTTGTACGACATGAACAAAGCAACAACTGTAAGTCTGTAACCACCCGGGATTATGTTACTCCAGTATGGTTTTTTCAACTTTTTGTTGCTCTCCGTAAGTTATAATATATGTATATGATAAGTTTTATATCTTCCAATTAAATCCAAAGTTTTATAATAAGCTTTATTCTCTCCCGCCACTTCCGTAATAAGTTGACATGTCCTAAAATATGGAATAGAACGTTTATATCTATCAAAGTAAAACTCAGATATATATATATATATATATATATATTTGCATTCAAAATACTTTTATCTGTTTTTTTTGTCCTTGTGGGAATGATAATCATAGTTAGGTAGAGGTGATGAACACATTATCCAACACAATGATTATAACCACTTGGGTATTATGTTGTCTATGAAAAAGAAACTATTAAACAACCTTGAACGCCATCATCCACCAAGTTTAAACACTCCCAAAAGTTGCGAGAGTTTGAATTTCTCTTGATTAATTAGACAACTTTGAACTTTGCTGTCATGGGTTAATGGGCACTGCTTTCTACATCAACATATTAGATCATGTGACCACTAGCGTGTTTAGACTTTAGACCCATCACAAGTCTCTGCCAATCAATTACAAATTCGCCTGAGTTGTGTGATTGTCTTGTAGGAAAATGATATGGTGGTGGGGTTATACATTTAAAATGATTCATGGTACTATGAGCGATAACCACCAGATACACATGTTATGGTAATGTTTTTGTACTATAAAACATTGCCAACAACTATTTTCCAAGGGAAACCTACAATTGGCCAACCTACAAATAAATGCTTAAGTGTAACTTTCATGTATAAGTTCGATATATCGTATACTTTATGTCAATACAAATATTATTATCTCTGTGTTTTTTTTGGGAGTAATTTTCATAGGAAACTGAACGTTAAAAATTCCTATCGGGTGAAGTCATGTTTAATTTGTATTAGCCGTTACTAATTAAGTCAATAGAAAATCGACATGCCCATCGACTTAAATTATCAACCCACCAAACCAGGCCAATACCTTACGAGTTAGAACTTAAATTTACATTTTTTTTCGAAATTTACAAAAAAAACCTTTCAACACAAAATAAAATAAAATAAAATATCAGTACAGAGATGCAAAATCCTTAAATAAAGTTCACAAAAAACCCACTTCACTACGTAAACTAAGAAATTGAGTTAATGACTTAATACCATACAAACACATGCTTATTGCTTAACCTTAAAAATCGACAAATCCTACGCGTTATGTTGTTTTACTCTTTTAACACAAATTAGCCAATTACAAAACCCTAAATTCCGTTTTGGAAAAGAAAACACTTCTTCCATCCCCCACTGCCACTGCTGTCATAAATCGGAGTCGGACACCGATCGAATCTCGATGGCGGCGACGGCGACGGCGATTTGGCAGCCGCAGGAGGAAGGGCTCCGCGAGATCTGCGGCCTCCTGGAGCAGCAAATCTCCCCAAACGCCGACCAGCACCGAATCTACCAGCAGCTCGAGCACTACAGCCACTTCCCCGACTTCAGCAACTACCTCGCCTTCATCCTCGCCCGCGCCGAGGTCATTCCTTCCCCGATCCCCTCAATTCCCCCTCTCTCTAGGGTTTGCTAGATTCTGGTTTCGATTTGATTCAAATCAAGTGATCAGATTATCGGAACTTTGTTGTTGTTTGACTCGACTATGATGTTTGTTAGGATGGAAATGGTGTTTGTATTTGTATTGATTTTTTTTTTGTTTTTGAAATTTGATTGTATTTGTATGGACCTTGTGTAGGACGAGCTCGCTCTAACGCGGTTTTACTTTCGTGTGATTCATCTTTCGTGCCCGATTTCTTCTAGGTTTTTATGTGTTTATGTTGTATTTTACTATTCGAGTGTATTATCTGTAATGAGAGTAGGTATGTTAAAACTTCTGCCTGCATGACCGAGGAATTGTTCTTCTATGCTTCTGCTTGATTGAATAGATTGTAAATCTATTTGAGCCATTCAGTTTTTATTTTTTCGGAATGACTCCGGAAGCGGCATTAGGTATTGAGAATCGCTTGCTGCCTCTAATGACTGGGATATGTGTATTCGTTATCGTGTTGAGATCATGTTTCACATGTCGTGGCCTGATTTTTCCTCTTAAATACTTTTTCTCCACATGGTTGGTGTGATTTACTGGTATCTATATGTTTCTGATTATGCATATGTTGTTAATAGGGCAGCACAGTTGTAATTAGACAAACAGCTGGTCTCCTCTTGAAGAACAGTCTGAGAACATCCTTTGCTTCGATAACACCTTCATATCAGCATTTCATAAAGTCATCATTGCTGACTTGTTTGGGTTCTCCGGATAGACAAATTAGATCTACCGTTGGAACAGTTATAAGTGTTATAGTTCAACAAGGTAAAATTTCAGGTTGGCCAGAGCTTCTGCAGGCCCTTGTCCAGTGCTTGGACAGTAATGACTTAAATCACATGGATGGTGCTTTGGATGCTTTGTCCAAGGTAACTATATATTCTTATTCGTTAAGTTGCATGTAGCTTTAGAGAAGATATTTAGATAATTTTCTTATTTTCCTACTTACGGCCACTGATGGACTATTGTCATAGATCGCCACTTTGCGACCTGTTTGAACTTTCACTTTAATTGATTATCTATTACTAGAGTAAAGAATGAAATGCTAAGCTGATTATTGGATTTCAAAGATTTGTGAAGATATCCCCGAGGAGCTTGATTCGGATGTTCCGGGCTTGACTGAACGCCCTATTAGCATATTTCTACCCAGATTGTTAAAGGTGACCTTGAATACCAAAGAGCTCGATCTCAAATGTCAATTCTTTTTTACTTAGTTTGATTTCTTCCATGAGTCCATATATTGAATGCTAATAAGGTTTTTGTTTATTTATATTCAGTTTTTCCAGTCACCACATTCTTCACTTAGAAGGCTTTCTTTGGCCACTGTCAATCAGTTTATAGTACTTCTTCCAAAAGTAAGTGAAGCTACCTTAAATTGATCCCGTATAGTACTTCTAAAATTGCCTACGTGATCAGTGATGCTATTTATTATGGTTCTACAGGCCTTGCTGATGTCCATGGACCAGTATCTCCAGGGCTTGTTTGCTCTTGCTAATGATTCTGTTGCAGATGTGCGGAAATTGGTAAGAGATTAATCTGGACACACTTGGCATTTCCAGAGGCACCTCGATGATAATGAAAAGAAAATAACTCGTAAGAATGAATAATTGCATGGCTACGAATCCGAGATTCAAGGATTCCATAATTTGACATAAGGGTTTATGAAAGCAACAATGATTTTTTGAAATATTTTAAATTTTATAATTTAGAGGTTCCTCCCCTTGAACATTTCGGGTGGAGTTGTTGGTACTGCATGGGCTCTATTTTTATTTACTGGGCATGAAAACCTTATAAATAAAACTAGAGGTCAATTTCTTAAACAAAACTAGAGCTTAAACCAAATCCTTCTAGATGCATCATTATTATTTTAATCCATTCCTGTAATGTCATACACTGCAATGATAATGCATGTCATGCGTCAAGAAACTACCACGGTCTTTCATTTCAGATGGGTACAAAATTATCTTAAAAAGTGGTAACAGTGCGTCACGTGAAATGGCTTGAGAAATGGCTTGAGAAAAATCCTTTAGGTAATCACATTGCATCACGTGAAATGGCTTGAGAAGGTTAGCTAATATTATTCTTTTTCACGTACAGTCATTATGCACGAACTTTCCTTAAGAAATGGCAAACTATTTTCTTTTCTCCATTCAAAAATATCAACAACTTGTGACCATGTTTAGTTTGTTGGTAATATTTGTGGACCTTGGTTCTCTCATTTCACAGGTATGCTCGGCTATAGTTCAGTTAGCTGAAGTTCGTTCAACGTACTTAGAGGTTCTTACAACAATTATGTTTTTATTCATTTTTTATCGGAATTTTGTGTTTATTCACTAAAGATGAAAGTTTTTCCCTCTATACATGCACATCATTTATTCTGCAATGCACAATCTGTTCATGTGTATATATGTTGCAAAATCTATGTAATGCTTCTATTTCCTTTTGCCATTGCACATCCCAATTAAAGTTTTATTTTAGTTAAAACTGGTAGTTAACCCATTAACTAAAGGGGCATTGGAATGGTATTAGCTCCTGAATATTAAGACAATAAAAAGTGATCGGAAAAGATGCTACTATAACATCCCTTTTTTCAGTGATCCATTCCTTGTCATCTTTCTATTAGGTATCAGTGTCACTCATAAGATATGTAATTACTGCCTGGTACTTGGGGACAAAAAGTAAGATGCATGGCTATGTGGTTGTGTACCCATGTGGCCATGTGGCATGTTTTAACAAGAAAATCTCATGAATAGATCATTGAAAGGATGAGTGCATATTTATGGACCTGTTCTTAAAAAATTAGACCAATCTACCATTGTGTATTGCTACAGTGCTACTTATCGGGGTATAGAATAGATATGCTTCTATTTAGTAATGGCATGTTATTCTCTAGACCATATTAATTTGTCAACTAAGACCAAATACTTGTGTTCAAAATTTAACTTGTTTGTAAGCTTTTGCCCAATGTATAGGTTAAGACTTATCGATGATTTCTTTTAATATTTCATGGCTCAGACCTGCATCATTTTGTTTAATATTCCAATGGATAAAAAGATTTTTTTTATGTTTTATTTCCTTTTGACTATAGAAGTACTTAAATGAATTGGGAGTTTTTAAAATGAATTGAGAATATCAAATTAACTGTTTTCTTAAATATTAATCTGCAGCCACACTTGAGAGACATTATTGAGTACATGATGCAAGCTAATAAAGATAGTAATGAAGAAGTGTCACTTGAAGCATGCGAGTTCTGGTATAGGCTAATTTTCCTCCTGATTTTTTCCAGTTTTTGTTTCACTTATATTATATTTCTAGGTGTTTTATGCTCCAGCTTTAATTAGCTGCTTGTGTTGGTGAACAAATCACAGAACATGTTAACTTGCTTTTCTTTGTTTAGATTTTCCCTTCAAAATTGTCTCTGTTCACCTAGATTCTCATATAGTTTCCATGGAAACTATCACAATTACCTTCTTCGATATCCTTGTCTGAGAACACAAGTATTTGTTGAAAATAATTGTTTATATAAATGTTTCTCAGTTCAAAACATTCAGTTATTAGCTCAAAATTTTGGAACTTTAGTTGCCATCTTTTTTTGTTGACACATGCATCCTTTTTGTTTTCTGTTTGCATTTTTTTCCAGCTTTCTCTCTTAGGAACTTTTATTATAATATTTTTAATATTTCAATGTTCAAAGATTCTCTTGCCGCTTATCAGGGTCTTGTGCAACAGCAAACTTATTCCAGAAAACAATTTTTGTTATAAAGCTACTATTAGTTTGTAAATCTTACAGGGCGAACTTTTAGTTTAGAATTTCAAATCACACTACTAAATTTCTATTAAGTATTTGGCTAATTGCAAAAAAAAAATTGTGACCTTTTGTTTATTCAGTTGGACATGATTTTGAGATAATTTTAATGGTTACTTTGGTTGCTTTAGTTTCTTGTAAATGGTTCTTTTCCATTTGATTCAGCTCATATCACGAACTAGATCATACTTATTGCTGTGGCTAACACTTAATTGTCCCTTTTTTGAAAAAATTATTGTAGGTCAGCCTATTGTGATAGCAACATGCCTCCAGAATATTTAGTTGATTTCCTGCCACACCTTATTCCTGTATGCCTTAACTTCTTCAGCACTTGTATGTCTTTTTCTAGTTTTAATGTGCTAAACAACAAGGTTATATTTGTAGATGTTACTATCAAACATGGTCTACACTGACGATGACGAGTCACTTGTGGATGCTGAGGTATAATCACTGAAAAATGCCCATGTCAAGCTAGTTATATTGATTATTTGGACATAGTAACTGATTTTGCAGATGGTGGCAGGAGGATGAGTCTTTTCCAGATCGTGATCAGGTATATCATTACATTGCCTGTCTTTTACCTTTTCGTCTGACAATGTCATGAAATTTCAAAAACTCATAACAATGTACGAATCATATTGTTTAGGATCTGAAGCCACATTTTCACTCATCACGGTTTCATGGGACTGACAACGGCGAGGAAAATGTATGATATTTTGTTGTTACATTGAACAATGATTCCCTTTTCAATAGTTTTTGCGATTTTCTTTATCTAAGTTGCTTTTGAGAATTAGTTGTGATTGAAAGTCTTATGAAGCTAAGAAGTTATTGTAAGAATCTTTTTTCAAGCCAACCGATAAACAGAAAAGAATATTTTTTCAAGTCATACACTGGTATTTTGTTGCAGGATGATGATATTGTAAATGCTTGGAATTTGCGTAAATGCAGTGCAGCTGCACTTGATATTTTTTCAAATGTGTTTGGTGATGATATTCTGCCAACATTGATGCCCTTGATAGAGGTATTTTCTTACTTCCATAATGTTTGTTTTTGTTTACTCTTACCAAGAGGAGATAATGGATGTTTTTCAAAGTTAAATAACTTCTAATGACTTCAAAACTCTGTCAAACTACAGAATTAATAGTATCTACTAGCTAGTTTCAAAATATTAGGTTTTAAAAAGAAAGCCTTCCATGACTTGCTATCCCTCCTTGTGAAGTTCCCTTTTGAAGAAAAGGTCCACAAGCTTTTGTGTTTCTTTGGGTTATTATGTGTTGGAGACTCTTGCTTCTTCCCTCAGAACATAAATCATCTACCTTCCCTCAAAACATAAATTATATGTAATATTCGTGCTTCTTACTTTCGTCTTTCTATTTCTCTTGTGTTCTACTGTGCTCATGTCACAACTCAAAGTTCTTGCCCTGGAGAATTATTGTCTTGGATAACTTTTTGGAGAATGGAAATGTAATAGCATCTATATTGGGATGGTCTTATCAAGTATCATTTGTCCTCCATTTTCATACAGGGGATCATATGAAGTTTCGAGCTGTTTATAAAGTATCTATCTAACTTAGCGTAGGTTCTTTATTAAATGTTCTTGGACATACTGAAAAAGACATGTTCTTGAATCGTGAGCATAGAAGAGATGCAACTGTAATTGTAGTGACTATTAATGTAGTTGATGAGTAAACCCATGTGCATTATCTTTCTGCTATTTTATTGTATCTTTGCCCAACCTTTACTATCGTGTCGATCTTTCTGAATTTGGTATACGTTGAATACATAATGCCCTTTACTTGGTTCGACTTATGTCAGTATATTTTGTTATGGTTCTTTTATTGAAGAAATAAAGCCTTCGTTTGTTGTCCTATAATACCGTCTTATTTTTATTTGACACAGTCCAAGCTAGCCAATACCAGTGACTCAGCTTGGAAGGACAGGGAGGCTGCTGTGCTGGCACTTGGTGCTGTCGCCGAGGGTTGCATTAATGGTCTCTTCCCTCATTTATCTCAGGTGGACATATCAATTTGTTAGACCTTCTCACTTTTCCTGGCTTCCTGAACTGTTTAGTAGTATGTTAGCTTTCCAGCATATTTTCTTTGATTAATTATTTGTTATATACTTATATGTTTGACGTTGATGGTTGTTTACTGTAGAATTGTTTGTTGCTATAGCATCTGTTTGATAGTGCACAATCTGGACGTCAGGCACTTGGTAACGAGGCATGCAGTATGCTAATATCTGAACATTAATTATAGGCGCTAATACACACACAAGCACACATTATGTTAAAAGGGAGAATGGTTTTGTAACAACGTTTGCAAATATCTATTTCTAGAGGAGTAAAATGCCATACAGATAATAAAAAAAGAGTAAAATGTCCCAGCTTGACCACTTGCTTGTCTAATGTGCATCAACCCTTCTGTTCTATCAGTTACCGAATGACACAAAACAAAAATGCAAATGTGCATATCTGTCCTTAAATATATGGGCTAGATAAACCAGTGACTTTTGTTATGAAAATTTTGGAAGCTCAGTGTTGCAGAACTGCAAGTGTGAACTGCGAAGTGTTGGTCCCAAAATCAAAAATAGCGCTACAAGCCTGGCTCATATCCATCCTGTGAACAAGCTTCTTTTAACATTCTGGAAAATTTATTGGTTACTAGATCATCTAAGCACTATTTACCCATTTAATTTCATTCCATGTTTGGAGTTGATTGTAATAACAATATTAACCTATAAAAAACTTCATTTGAATGATTATATAGGCAACATACATTTTTTTCTCGTCGAGTTGCATGTGTTATTTGAAATTTTAATTTTGTTTTCTTTGTGTACTCTATTGATAGTCACAAGTTGACCTTTTCCATTGACAGATTATTGCATTTCTCATACCCTTGCTGGATGATAAGTTTCCTCTTATAAGAAGTATTACTTGCTGGACACTCTCTCGTTTTAGCAGGTTCATTGTTCAGGTAATTTTCATAACCTTGTCATTGTTGTATACTTTTTAAATGATGAATTGATGATAACATGGATGTTAGTATTCCAATACTAGTTCTGAACTTCTGATACCTCCAAATGTGTGTCAAATGTTCATTAAGGTAACCATAGTAAGATTTCTGACGTTGCATATGTTGTAGGGCATTGATAATCAGAAAGGTCAAGAGCAGTTCGAAAAAATTCTCACAGGACTCTTGCGGAGAATATTAGACACTAACAAACGGGTGCAAGAAGCTTCTTGTTCAGCGTTTGCTACACTTGAGGAGGTTAATTATTTTACTTGTTCGTGTCATACTTAAGCATGCTGCATATACGTGAGTACGTGACATACTCTTCTGACAGGAAGCCGCAGAATTGTTAGTGCCACACTTGGAGATCATCTTGCAACACCTACTATGTGCTTTTGGTAAATATCAGGTAATTTATCCATTTATCCTTGTCATTTGGTGTCTCTTGTTTTCTTTCTTTTGTAACATTCTGATGGCCCTTCAACTGTGCTTAATTTATTTGAAATTGATGCTTGGTTTCATTCAATCTAGAGGCGCAATCTCAGAATTGTATATGATGCTATTGGCACTTTGGCGGATGCAGTTGGTGCAGAACTTAATCAGGTTTCGAAATTTAAATATTGTAGCTTTATTTTGTGGTTATAAACTTATAATGTTAATTTCCAAAAATGCTTGTGTCATGTTTTCATTATTTAAATGAGTTGCCTATAATTTCCATTTAATGTTTTGCAATATTACACTCTTGCTTCAATGCTAATGCATCAAAATTTTGCAGCCCAAGTATCTTGAAATTTTGATGCCTCCATTTATAGCAAAATGGCAAGAACTATCGAATTCCGACAAGGATCTTTTCCCATTGCTCGAGTGCTTTACATCAATTGCACAGGTAAGGTTTTCTTTTGCCTGCAAGAATTTATGTCACTGTTTGTTTTCTTACTTTCTGCTATGTAAATTACATCTGTGCAATGAGATTCATCATTAACAGTGCTTGTAAATGTGATGCAAAGTGAAAAACCTTAACGTCTTGACTTGCTGCTCGGAGAAATAAAAAAAAGCATCTTTCTTTTGTCACACTACGCATAAAATCTTTATTTGCTTGCCACCAGTTGTTGGGGCACATTTCCATGAGCGATGCTGAATCTTGTAACATGTCATGGCCATATATTAAACAAGTTTGTATGATATGTAACTGGTTCATATTTCGTAGCCAATTTACTAACAACAAAAAAACCTTTAATCCCAAACCAGTTGGTAACCAATTTACTGATACAAAAAGTTCACAACCAAATTATTTTGGTAGAATATCCCATCACTATACTACCAGGGATAGAAAAAGACATACATAGTTTATCGGTACCTTGTCCCGGTCTCCTACATCCGCCATTTGTGCTAGATTTCTGTGATCCAGAAAGATTGTAACCATGCCTCTCAATCTTAAAAGACTATAAAATTTCACAAATTTCAGGTTTCTATATACATTCAGGTTATTTGTCTATACATATTTCCATAGCCTTTTTAGATATTTTGGTGGATTATAGAATTTCACAAAATAAGGTTTCTATGTACATTCAGGGTTATTTGTCCATATAGCCTTTTGAGACATTTCATTTGGTGTATGTTCTGATTTTTGTTCCTCCGAGCAAGTTTTCATAATTCAAAGATTCGGAGGGAAGTGTCATGGGTCTTAGATAGTTATGTATCAGTATCTTGATTTATTTCGGTAAGTTACGTATCTCAATCAATTCTGTAGGTACAAACTCATTTCAGTTTGGACGATAGAAGTATCTTAGTGTTGTGATAGTGCAGTGGGAGATCTGAATGACACCATAAATTCTTGTCTTTAGAAATTAGAATCTTTAGTCACAAGATTGTGACGCATTGAGAATCAAGCTAGGGGATTAGGGTCTCATTATAGTTTATTGTTTTTCTTAAGCCTGCGGGGTTGTTATTATTATTATTATTATTATTATTATTATTGTTTGGCGTCATTTGTAACTCGATGTGAAAACTTTTCAGGTTGGTATTTTTCTGGTCTTGCCCAGGATGGTCTTTTATGGCCACATTATTGATGGATATCTCATGCTCGTTTTTTTTGTCTCAAACATTTATTATCTTTTGAAAAATGCAGAGGGCGAAAGGAAGCAATGTATTTTGTATGCTTCTGTTGGCATAAAGTAGCCTTTCGAATGCAAAGCCATTTTTTTAATATCCTTGAGCACATATCTCTAATAACTAGTTGATCCCTTACTATTTCTCGTGTCTTCTTTTGATTGACAACTCCTATCTCTTATCATGAATGCCCTTGCTGAAACCTAATTATATTTTCTGTTCAGGCTTTAGGACCTGGGTTTTCTCAGTTTGCTGAACCTGTATTCCAGCGGTGCATCAATCTCATACAAATACAACAACTTGCAAAGGTATTGTATTGAACTTCTAGTCAGATGTTTAAGCTGAAATTGGTTGTATTAGGTTTTTTTTCTTTTTGGAAGGTGAAGAAATAGTCATATTTTCCTGCATCTTTGTGCTGCTTTGTGTTTGCAGGTGAATCCCGTGTCTGCTGGTGCTCAGTATGATAAGGAGTTCATTGTGTGCTCCTTGGACCTGTTATCTGGGCTTGTAGAAGGCCTTGGTAGTGGGATAGAGAGTTTGGTATGTTTCTTTCTGCCCTTTAAGCTCACGTTTTCATCGCTTGTATTTCATTCCTTTTTCTTTATATTGTTTATTTGAACATCATCAACTTCCTTGTATTCGTTACTAATTTTGTCTTACAACTTGTTTCAGTTAGTATTTTTTATCCTTCATGGTTTATTGTTGAGAAGGGGACAATTTTCGTATATCTTCTATTATAGTAATACACACTACATAACCATGATTTTTAGGAATATAGAACCATGATTGTGAACAGTTGTAATTTTGTACATGCACAAGACAATAATCAGCCCCACAAGGTGAGAACCATGATTTTTTAAGATATATAGAACCATGATTGTGAACATGTGTAATTTTGTACATGCAGAAGACAAAAATCTATACCTGATAGAATATGAATAAATCTGTTGGTTCAATTTTTAACTGTTATATTTTGAGTTTCCGTGTTTCTGAAATCACCATAATTTCTTATGGCCTTGTGCACTCGTCTTTTAATCTTATTGGAGGTTTTTTTTATCCAGATTTAATTGGTTGCCCTCATGAATTACATGCACTTTCATCTTAGTTTAAAATACTTGTGGCAAGTCCCTGTCATGATCTGTTTGGTTAGAATTTTGACATTAATTAAGGGTTGTAGAAACTAGAAAATCATCAGTAGAGATGCTTTGCCTTCTGTGGGATATTGTTGTGTCCTTAGGCCAACTCCATAATGATGGGTTAGGGCTTGTTCGTAGTGTTTGTAATCTTAAGCTAAGACACTGGAGTTTAGTTGTCATAGTCAATTTTACTTCTTGTAGTCTTCCAGCTTTAAATATTCCTGTGTTGCTTTTGCAGGTTTCTAAAAGTAATTTGAGGGATCTTCTTCTACAAAGTTGCATGGACGATGTTTCCGATGTTCGCCAAAGTGCTTTGGCTCTTCTTGGAGATGTTTCAAGGGTAAACTATTTGACATCCTTTTAACATGTCATTTCCATTTATATGGAGCAACTCAAATTGGTTTTATCAACAAAATCTTATCTTCTCAGGTTTGCCCGGAACATTTACATCCCCGTGCTCCTGAATTTATCAATGCTGCGGCGAAGCAGCTAGTAAGGAAAATTGACTTGTAGTTTCTCACAAACATAGAACATGCTTAACTGTATGAATTATCTTTCTGAATTGTAAGTGCAGAACACATCCAACTTAAAGGAGCATGTTTCAGTTGCAAACAATGCATGTTGGGCCATTGGTGAGTTAGCGGTTAAGGTTAGTTCATACTCCATGCATTATGGGTGGTCAAGTCCCATTTATCAATTGAACAGTTTTCTTTAGTATAGAAGGTTTCACTTATATTTATCATGTCATTATGAACTCATGGCAAAAACTCTGTTCCTTTCAGCCACCCACAAAATTCTAGGTCGTCTCAATCTATTTAAGCATGTTATTCTGGACGGTAACCTTGATTTATTTGTACAGGTTCGTCAAGAAGTATCTCCAGTCGTTTTTGAAGTTATTTCATGTATAATCCCTATTCTTCAAAAATCTGAGGTGAATATAATTGTCTTTAATGGCCAATTGCTCATTAACCACACAACTCTATTTTAATCTTTCCCCATATTTAGGGTATAAATAAGTCCCTCATAGAGAACTGTGCCATCACTCTTGGGAGGCTTGGCTGGGTCTGTCCGGATATTGTGTCGCCACATATAGAACATTTCATGACACCTTGGTGTCTGGTTTTGTCTATGTAAGATTACCTTAAATTGAATTTAATGCACAATGCTTGATTATTTGTGTTTCTCAGAAGATGTGTATTGTTTTCAGGATAAGAGATGACATTGAAAAGGAAGATGCATTTCGTGGTCTTTGTGCAATGGTATGAAATCTGATTTCTATGTCTATTTGGTAGAGTTGTATTAACACTTCCTTTTCAATTAGGTAGTTCTTGTTGTGCAGCTTTTCCTAACATCGATTTTGATACTGTAATATGTTCTTCTACCCTTAAACTATCAATTTTTTTGCAGGTCAGAGCAAATCCAACTGGTGGTGTGAATTCCCTGCCGTATATTTGTCAAGCAGTTGCTAGTTGGCATGTAAGTACTTGGGACCACCTTCTTAAACACACAAAAGCTAATGTTTGCAAAACTATATGAGCTTTTTACTGTTTCCATATAGGAGATAAGGAGTGAGGACTTGCATAATCAAGTCTGTCAAGTATTACTCGGTTATAAACAGGTACTATATGCTCATCTTCTCTGATCTTGGATTCATTTAGTAGTAATTCTTATCAGATTGTCTTACCTATATGAAAGAAGATGGTAACTTCTTGTGGTGTTAATGACAAGCAAGATTGCGCTTGGAACAAGTATAACCATTTTGGCCCCCACACTGAGTCCCCTCCAAAATGGCTACTCTGACATTGAAGTTCTTGTCTCTATTCTAAATTACGTTGATACAGAATCAACTGACTTATTGAGTTATTTCTACAGATGCTTGGAGATGTACCGTGGGAACAATGTATGTCAGTGTTGGATCCTAAAGTGAAGGAGAGGCTCGGAAAATATCAAGTGCAGTGACGTTGAATATTTGTTTTTTTGATCATTATGTCATTTTTTCCATTCGGGAAAGGAGGTAGACACCTTAATGTGCTTGCGGAGCTCTAGCAAATCATGGCTATTTATATGCACGGCTGAATGTGCAGAGTTGCAACGATTGAGAGTGCCCTCCCATCGTTGAGTTATTGAATTATAAGGTGAGTTCGGAATCGGAGTGTTTGTGGATGAAAAAGGTAGGTACTACCGTTGAGTATTTGCAAGCTTATTTCCCCCCCCCCCCCCCCCCCCCCCCCCATATTTTTATCTGTATAATGTTTTTCTGCATACCTTGTCCGTGGGTATTCCTTTTTGCCATTGTCTCCACTGATTTTGCTTCTGGTGGTTTGTAACATACGGTTCTTTTTTGCCTTTTGGTCGAGCGAGTTGTTGATATTTGTTCCGAATATGTAATTTGCAAGCATTGTTATCAGTCCATTGTTCTTTCTGAGAGCAACATTACCTCCAATATCTGTAATAAACAATTCATTTATTTGGAGTTTGGTTTTCGATCTCTTTCGGTGATTAGCGCTGTTTTTTTTGGGGTGAGGTATTTTCCTTTAGTATTGCTGGAATTAGCTGTCTTAATAGTTTTGCTAAGATGCATCGAACTCGGAGGAAATTGCATTTCAAGTTCTGATGCTCTTCCGTCCAACCAATGATATGCAAACATATCCGATGACAAGTTTTTCATGAAAGATCTAATGTTCATCCTGGTTTAATACATAGGATCGAAACAACATATATGAGATACCCAATGTTGAATTCTTGGGGTTTGTGGGAAATCGGTTCCATCTTTATTTCCATAACCCGTGAGATACGGAATAGTAGTTCACTTAGACGATTAAAATTTTAAAATTAACTCCAACCACTTGTGGAAAAGAAATAGAAGATGGAACATGGAATAATTGGACATTAACTCGCAGGATTGTTATGTTGGATACTGTGATCTATTCACGATGCCCGCCAATACATTAGGATATGTTGGCATGCTTCTTCAATGACTATTATTTTTATGTGCAAGTTGGTGTTCAATATGTTCAATCAATGGATATTTTTCAAGTGATCAAAGATGTAAGTTTGGAATGGTCTTGATTTTGTTTTCATCTTGAACTATTGTTTAATCCCTTCACATATTTTTGATAAATTTTGAACGTTGCGTAATAATAATGACAATTGGTAATCACATTTGCATCTCATCAGATTGTCTGGTGTTATCGTTGTGAGGTCGTCTAATCTCCGTTGACATTCCAAGTTTTACTGTGTGGATGAGGTTTATATATCAAAAACGCGTACTAAAGAACGACTTGATACCATTGCCATCTTGAGGACATCTAAATGTCGTGTTTGACTTCTAAATAGCACCTCTAATTTTCTTTGTTATATTTGTAAAGTATGAGTTTGCTTTAATTGCACCAGGACAATAATTCTTGTTGTTTAATGGGTATTCTGGTTAGAACCTGAAAATGACAATATGGTCAATGGTTTCATGTTTGAGGAAAAGTGGCTAATAATGTAACTCCATTCTAGTCATCTTCTTAATCACTCGGACATATCGACATTGTTGAATTGTTAGCTAGAATAATAAGCAAGCAAGGCGTGGATAAATTGTTGGAATAAATGGAGATCAATGTATAACATCTACCTATCTCATGTAAATATTCAATACTAGAAATGTAACATTACTTATTAAGTATGACGTACGGGGATGCTTAACGAAACAAACACACTGGTAATATATTTTTTGGACTCACATTTATCGTTTTGATTATTAATTTGGGGTTGAATATTTAGGAGTCTGTAGTCTACTGGTTAGGTAACATTTTTTCTTAGGAATGAGTTTTACAACTTGAAAATATGAAATCAGAGGTTCGTTTAGAGTTGTGATTAGGCTGTGCATTCGGTCCGGACCGGACCGGATTTTTATCCGGCATCCGGACTGGAAACCAGACTGGACCGGACCGAACTGGTCTGGACCGGAAACCGGACCGGATCGGACCGAACTGGTCTGGACCAGAAACCATACCGGACCGAAATGGTTCGGTCCGGAAACCGGACCAGACCGGTTGGATTCGGTCCGGTCCGGTTCCAGACTGGTTTTTAACCTTAAAAATATAAAAAATAAAAACCAAACCGATCCAAAACCGAATTTCCAAAATTGTCCGGACCGAAACCTGATCCAGTTAGTTCCGGTCCGGACCGAACTCGGACCGACCCGGTTTCTGACAGCCCCAGATAGACATGGATCTACGTCTACGTTTTGATTCCTTGTTGATGGATCTACGTTAGGGTGCATATGGCCTCACACTTGTTAGGAGATGGTTAAATAATTAAGTTTTTTAGGTAAGTTGTTGGCAACGGTAGGTTGAAAATGATAGTTAAATAATAACGTGACTTCAATTATGTTCCCAACTATATTTTTTTGGGAAATATTATTATTATAAAGTACATATGAGATTAAAGAATCTCACAACCGTCTACCCCAGTAGCCACCACTTGGCAAGTAAGGATTGAATAAAAAAAAATGAAATTTGTTTTAATGTTTAAAGACCATTATTACTCCTTGATGAGCATATCAATAATTTGCATTTGTAATATTGTATACTTTCGTGTAACGTAGTTTATTGTAGTACAACGACTGAGAATTATTTCTCATATTCCATTTGTCATCTGCAACTGATCAGTTATACGGATTTCAAATAAAAAATCCAATGCAAAAGTTAAATACTTGCATCATGTCATCCATCATCACATTCCATGTATAGCAACATAAACGAGATTGACCTTAAAATGATCGACGTCTATTAATATTACGATATCAGTCCATACTTGGTTATTATTCCATTTATTTGTTGCGTATCAACATTTATAATTTGTTGTGCGACAAAAAATGTATTTAGCACATCTTACTAAAAGGTTGTGATCACAAGTTCATTTTGAAGGAAAACTTAGTTAAGTAATATTATACTACCATATCACTATATATATATATACTACCATATATCTCTCCTACTCCTCCAATATATAATTACTCAACCAAGATGAAGGAAGAAGAGAAGAACATCAACAACAACATGAATATTACTTCCATGAAAACCCTAAGCAACCCTCCACCACCATCACCAACAACAACCACAACTAGTTCAAATCTTGTTACTTTGTTCCAAAGAGAAGATGATGTAGTAGATGTAACGACCATCACCACTTCTTCTGTTCCCTTCTCATGGGAGGAACACCCTGGTGTTCCGAAGCCCATGAATATGATGATGAGAAGCCAATCGGTATCGCGAAATCTCCCACCACCACCACCTTATCTCCGGTCTAGTTCGGTTAACTTGCCAAGGAATAGTTGGGTCAGTGAGACGGGTTGGGACCCTTTTGCCATTGCATTGGAGGAGTGCTCGAAGGGCAAAAGCCACCGCCGGCGTGTGGGGTCTCCACCAAAGAGGAGGAGGAGGAGGAGACACAATAGAAGTAAAACGGGTCAGGTTCGGTTCGGGTTTGGACTTATGTCCTTAGAGATTCAAGGTTCATGCAAGACCACTTGTTCAGTTGCTGAGTCAATGGTTTATGTTCCGACCACCGGCCGGTCGTCTACTACTCATGGTTGTGAAGACGATCACCACCGCTTCCGCTGATAAACCAAACCAAACCAAACCAACCCGTGTTTGTTGTTGTGAATCACTATTTGATGTGTGTATGCATGCATGTATGTATGTAAAAATAAAATTCTTCATGCGGGTTTAGTTCTATCATTAGAAGTTCTGGTTTAGACTATTAATGTTTAAATATGTGGCTTCAAATGTTTGTGTGTACTCTGAAGTATACGCTTTATCTGATTGTCTAGTTAGTATGTTGGATTTTATTTATTTATTTATCAAAAGACATATCTCAATTTGGTATATCCATAATCTCCATCTAAGAGATATTTTCAGTTGATTCGTACTTTTCCTTTTGTGAATGTTATCACGAATTGATGATTGACTGATTTATAGTATATGTAAGTAGGTGAACGGATGTATTTTATTTCGTTTTGGGGGTAAAATCTAGAATATACTGCATGCATGCATATGCAAATTGCACGTATATATAACACGTACGACAAGAACTTTAATTGGTTGCTACTTACAAATTCACGTGACTAGCAGTGAATCACTATTGTAACTGATAATTTAAGTTCATGCAGTGGCCGGAGGAGTGATTAAACAGATCACGTTTAGCCGTTCGGAACACAAGAAGTTTAGAACGATAAGTAGACAAGACGCTTAATTTGAAGTATATATACATACATACATACATGAAAATCAAACCTGCAATAGCTTAATATATAACTCCCCAGTTGAGAATGTGAAGTCTTTTCCACAGCTTGGTCCCTAGTTTGAATTTCAATCTTACGATGGATAAGTAATTGTGATGTACGTTTATCTTATTCGATTGGTAATTCCTCGTTACTAATACAAAGTGACGTACATGTACTAAAAAGAAAAACCTAATTAAAAAACTAGATAAGGCGATTTTTTATGAAATATATTACAAACATCTCACAAAAATATATTAGCAAACTAAACACATCTTATCACTTCGCTGGAAACTCGACATTATCATTTCCGAGTTCATTAGAAACTTCCTCTCACGACTCAAGAGCAAGTGATTAAAACCTGACAATGTCATCGTCAAGTTCATAATACACTTACATAACTTCCTATCTGAGCGTATGAAGTTTTTTCCACAGTTATGATTCCAAATTCAAGTCTATCTTTCTTTTCGGTAATAAGTTTTAGGAAAATGATTAATGGACGCTTGCTTGTAACTGGGACGCGCGCTAACGTATTAAAAGTCTAATGTTTTTTTCCTTCGTCATTATTACCATAAACAAACGTGAGGGTGGATAAACCACAAAACCTGGAGGACACCCTCGCAAATCTCCCTCCCGCTTCCGGAGAAATCCGATTCCCGAAACACAGGAAAAATAAAAAATAAAAATCGATGGCTTCTCGAAACGCCCATCTCCGGCGCGTCCTCCCGTGGATCCGTCGCCGTCCGACGACCCCCATCTCCATCTCCGATCCGACCCTGACCCCATCCCAACTCCTCTCCCTCTACACTTCCCCACTCCTCCGCAACCCCCGCTTCCGCCACCCGCTTCAAACCTACCAAACCCTAATCCCCGCACTCGCCCGCCGTCGCCGCCTCCGCGTCGTACTCCTCCTCCTCTCCCGCATGCCCCGCGACTTCCTCACCCCACCCCCTTCCCTCCTCCTCCCCCTCCTCCTCTCCCACCCTCAGACCTCCATCCAAATCGCCTTCGCCGTTCCCCCCGTCCACGACAAGGTCTTCTCCAAACTCCTCCATCTCCTCTTATCCTCCGATCGACTCGATCTGGCCGGGGACTTGTTTCTGAAACCCGAGTTTTTGTCCAAACTAGGGTTTCGCGTTAGGGTTAGGCATTACGTTGGGGTTGTGAGGGGGTTGTGTTGGGAGGGAGATTGGAGGAGAGGGATTGAGGTGCTGGAGGTGGTGGCGGATCGGTGCGGATCGGTGCCGAACGTGTTCTGTTACGGATCGTTGGTTAGTGGGGTTTGTAGGAGAGGAATGGTGGATGCCGGGTTTGAGTTGGTGGCGCAGATGAGAAGGAGGGGATGCGAACCGGATTTGGTCGTGTGGAATGCGATTCTGGATGGGTGTGTGAGGAGCGGGGAGATGGAGAGGGTGGATGAGGTTTTCAAGCATATGGAGGAGTGTGGGGTTGTTGGGGATGTTTGGACGTATAATGTGCTCGTTCGAGGGTTTTGCGAGCATCGGAGTGCTGAGGATGGAGTAAGGGGTTTTGTGGATGTGATGATCAGGAAGGGTGTGGTTCCGGATGTCGTCACGTTTACAACACTTGTTGGTCGCTTGTGCAAGGAGAAGAAGGTGGGGGAGTGTTGGGTTTTGCTTGGGAAGATGGTGAGGATGGGAATTGAACCGGATTCCTCTTGTTCTAGAGTTTTACTAGGTGAATTGTGTGACGAGGAACATATGGGACGGAGGATGAAGGTTCCCATGGAGATTTTGTTACAACAAATGAAAACAAGTTGAAGTTGATAGCATCCACATTGCACAGACAGCTCATTCATGATGACGAGCTGATGAAATGCTCCTCCACCGAAGAGCATGTTAATGCGGTGATTCTGTTCACCTGAAACGAAGGAGCCGTAGTTGAGTATTGGACTATTGGTGCAGCAAGATCTTCAAATTTGTTTTAACTTTTGGTTAGCTTAAATTGCTCATCCTTCGAATTTACAACAAGATGTAGAGTTGTTCTGTTTTGCATGCAATACACCAAGAAGGCTGTTACTCAACCAAAAAAATTTTTTTTTTTAAAACAACCAACCTAAGAAATCCAAGTAACTGAACAAACCATCCAAGGTGGAATTTTGTTGCATTGGGTTCTTCAGCATTCTTGCTTTGGCTCGTGGAAGTGATAAGGCTCTCCGTGGCTTCTTCAACCGTCTTCTGGTTGTTGTGGTCTCCTTCAGGTACTGGTATTTTACTACATACGAGCATATTTCACTTCATGATTAATCTTGATTATTTTTGCTATATGATGAAGTGTAAAGATGATGATTCATAAGTAGGTGCAACTACGACTGTTCCTGTATTGCTATTGTTCGACATCTTGCATGCATCCATAGGTTGAACCTGCAAAGCGTCATTTCTTTTATGTGAAATGCGATATGCATTTGCAGGATGTTAGTGTATCACAGTCATGTATAATAACTGATTTGCCCGTCGACCATGTATAATTGTGACTGACCTAGATAACAAGCTTAACAATCTACGACCATGTATAATTGTGACTGACCTAGATAACAAGCATAACAATCTACGACATCACGACTTGATACAAGATACATACCTACCTATATTTATAAGTGTTATAAACTGAAATAAACATCATGTTTAGATGTAAAATGTGATTGTAATAGTTGTTGCAAAGGTACTATAAAGTCAAGATATAAGGTGCCAAATGGCAATCTAGGTAATAGTTTGTAGGATGTGCTTAAACTCCATATATAATGTAAACACTCAACAGTAGCCGCCTACTAGTTGCAAGTTAGACCTTGTAATTAAAATCGGAGAATCATCCTGACGACCTGTCCTTTTCATCCGAGACTTCATTCAAGATATGTTTATAAGAAGTTTGTAAGATACTTCTGGTTTCTAATTCTTCCCACTGCATTAGTTGGCCTCCATAAACGTAAAGACTACACTTTACACGAGTCCAATCCACTAATCCTATATAATCTCCAGCTTTCCACATGGTATGTCTTTGAGAAATACTTGTTCTTTAACTAAAGGAAGTTTGAACTTCCTCGGGTTTTACATGTAGTAGACACAAGAACGCCTTACCGCTACGTTATGACAACATATACAGATATTTTCCTGTTCATAAACACCATGCATTGTAATTTGTAAGTAGGAATTATAGATCTATTTCAATTTTTTTTTAAAATACAAATAAGACATGCATGATGCATAAAATTATCTAGGTAAGGAAGGATATATGAGAAAAAATAATGATGTATATAAGACATGTGTCTTGCTCTTTTCCCTTTAGTTGCATAAAAGGTACTCGTATGAAGCAACTTCACTCTTCACACTACCATGCCAAATACATAGTTGTTTACCACCTATAAAAAACACATAGGTGTTTACCACCTGCAACCCTCAAGTGGAGTGTGAACATTTGCGGAGCCCGGGGACCATTGCACCCAACAGAATCTTTTCGTGAAGAATCAATAAATGCCTGGTTCCCAAACATACATGTTGGTATCATTATGGAAGTCAAAAAACTCAGTATGTTAAGTTTCCATATGTGTTACTAATAAGGAAAAGGAGTTTCGTGCACGTTAATTGTGACCCCGGGCCGAGAATATGAAAAGAAACATAAAGCATATCTCACTAATAATGTAAATGTCAATTTTCATATCTTCCATGGTCCCTGAGGCTTAAAAAGTAATCTCCAGCACCTTTGCTTTTTCTTTGGGGGGGTTGACGTATTGATTTTTCCTTACAAGAGCTCCAATCTCCAAAAGAGTCCAAAAGAGCTTGTATTAGTATTACCAAGAGTACAAAAGATCTTGTTTTAGTATTACCAAGAATCCATAAGAACTAATATTAGTATTACAAAGGTGTAACCATCTCTTTGAAATTTGAATCATCACCATAAGATGCACAGTGGACCCTGAGTGATATACATGGAATGTCTTTGCATCTGAGAGAGGTTAAAGTGATGTCAAGTGAGATATATACTGGGAATTCCATCATTATTACAGAGGAAAAATCACTCAAGTTCGTTGAGCAAATAACAAAATTCCAGAAGATGTTTTATTTTAAGTGATTTTTTTATATTAATGCAGTTTGCATTAACCATAATTTAGCAAAAGGAGAACTAGTAAAGTTGTGAATAGCAAGGAGGAAAATGTTGTTCATGCGTGATTCTGTTCTTTATTATATTGGTATTTGATAAGAAAAAGTAAAAAGCACATTACCTAGGAGGAGAGATACATAAAAATATTATCACTTGATATCTTTGAAGTTGAATGCTTGGATCTTTGTAGGCCATCATATGAGTCTCTATCTTACAGACATGACCTTTTAAAGTTTATGTGCCATGAAAAAAACATCTTTTTAAGATAACTTAAACATTTTGTGCAGTGATTCTTCCCTTTTGTGAACAGATACATGGTAAAGGATCTTTGGCATGCTGAGATATTATTGTAGGTATTTCATTGGAAGTGTCTGGCTACTTTTCCTTGAAAATATCGTCCTTAAATAGTCTTTGGTCCTTTTCTTTGACAACTCTTTTGTTCCTTTTCCTAAGATGCAGTCAAAGATCATTGCATTATTGTATTAGTTTTTGTTGCCCTGTTTTTAAGCTCTACGATACATTATTAGCATTTGGACCCTCAAAGGATGTCTTGTCATCATTCTTTAAACAGAAATTAACAGAGTATCCCCATGGACACTTTCAATACATAAAATGAATAATCACCAACTTGTTTTCTTACAGATTCTGTTACCCTAATCAATTTCCTTTTGTTAATTGAAATCCACACTTCAGCATAACCCTTTGGCTCTACTGTTGCAGTTTCTCATAGTCTATACTTTTATCCTCTTAAGAGATGCATATGCAAGCAACCTGTAGCTAAAGAACATGAGGATCAATGCTCCAACACACAACATGGTTCCTTCCTGCCCTTCCAATCCATGTTCCACTAGTTCAGTGTTGTTCTGGCTGTTAGTATGTGGCAAATTAGTGAGAAAACCTGGTTCTTTGTAACAGTACTGAACTTTGATCAGCAACTGAAAGCAGTAGAAGGTGAGTGATGTGTACTTGAGCCAAGCCAACCAAGCTGGAACCTTGTGCACATAGAAGCCCCCAGTCAGAAGGAAAGCAAGCATGATAACTGTGACCAATGTTGAGGCTTTTTTGGCATCCATGATGGTTGCACCAAACATAAGCCCAAGACCTTGGGCTGTCAGCACGTACCCTAGAAGAATGGATAACGTCAGTATGAAAGCTCCCACTTCAGGCCTTAGCGCTGCCATGAAATACGTTATGGTGATAAATATTGTGGGAAGGATCAACTCCATTGGTAAATCTCCAACCATTCTTGCCATGAAGTAGGAGGACAAGGAGTACATGCGAGAAGATCTCTCTTTTATAAAGATGGCTCGCTCCTGTGGGAACGTGAATACAGCGTTGGTGGCAGGGAAAACACCCCAGAATATTGCAATGAAGAAGAGAAGACCGAGCCTGTCTTGGATGTCGTACATACTGGACTGCCACCACATTGTGCCTGCGAGGATTGAAGCTGCAATGACCTGGAACACGCGCAGGGTGTTGAAGGCCTCATGTCGCCTCTCCTTGAGGCTTCGGATGAGGAGAATGGTGAACTGGCTGAACCAGCTGATGCTGCTGAAGTTCTTTGACTGTTGCTGCTCATTCTGATGTCTTTCACCTTTAAGATGGATGAACATGTTAGTCAGCTTTACTATATATTGAGCGTCCGATTGAAGTGATTTGTGTTATTTTTTTTATTATAAGCGATTTGCGTTCATTGTTGCTACCTACCAATTTGGTTTGTTGCTTCTGAAATTGTTTTGTTATTGATGCAGGCTCTGACTTCTGGAGCTATGAACTGGTTGTATGAGAAGAGCAAGGTCCGCTTCAAGTTGGAATTGTCCATATCCATCTGCTCTTCAACTTGAGTTACTCCTGCAATTACAAAATCCCCCAAAAAAATGTCAACACTAATGAACCAGCAGGAAAATCCAAACATACTGTAATCTTTGTGCTGCAAACCTTATTATGCTTATCATGATTAATATTATTTTAGATGAGGAAAATGCTGACATTTGCATCCCAAGGAATTTGTAAAATGGGTCAATTTGAATTTATTTGAAAGTCTTTATCTTCTATGTAATAATGGGGTCCAAATCATTCTTTCGAATAATGGTACGTAATTTGAAATAGAACATTGTGACCAGTCGGCTTCATGTCTGCTACATCTCCACTAAGCAAACATATTTTCCCATTCACGACCACCTGTCCATGGTTCTGTTGTGCACCACACCACACCACACCTATAATTACGATGTCCATCCATGTCTGCTTTAGAACCACAACTATGACCCACACCCGCCCATTGTACCAAATTTGAAACTTTAACCGTTTCTTTTCAAACCACAGCCACCACACATGACTCAACGACCCTTTACTCCTCCCTAGCTATTTCCCACTAATCACCAAAAAGCCCACATGTCAGCATAGATACAACTCAAAGACACAAAACATATATAATTCGACATCCACTAGAGATGGATGCAATGTGCCCCAACAGGACATGACAACCAGAATAATATCCTCAAATCTCCAGATATCACCCCAATATACGGCTTCAGATCGATTAAAAAAAGCACCACACACACACATATATATATATATATATTCAATTCTAACAACCATTAATTAAAAAATTATGGTTAAGCTGAAGATGTAGTCCATTACCGTTGGCGAGGTCAAGCAAGAAGTCAGCAGGATTGACTGGAAAGCGCGGCGAGAATCCGATGGACGAGAAATAATTCATCGCATCGCGGCCTTTACCGAAGTAAAGACAACTCCCCTCCGACATCAACAACACCGAATCGAACATCTGGAAAACCTGACTCGACGGTTGGTGCACCGAAGCCACAATCGTCTTACCTTTCTTGGCCAACCCAACCAAGACCGACACGAGCCTATTTGCCCCGGTGGAATCCAATCCGGAAGTTGGCTCATCCAACAACAACAAGCTCGGGTTAACCAATATCTCATGACCAATACTAACCCTCTTCCTCTCACCACCAGACACTCCTCTAACAAAACCAATATTCCCAACAATAGTGTCTTGGCATTTGCCCAGACCAAGCTCCGTAATTACCGACTCTGCCACTCCAACCTTCTCCTTTCTAGACAAGGTCTTGGGGAGTCTTAGAAGAGAGCAGAAGACTAGGGTCTCCTTCACAGTGAGGTGAGGGTAGAGGACGTCGTCTTGGGTCACGAACCCGGTGTTTCGTGTCGTCCATTTCGACAGCTGCCTCCCATTGGCTGTCACCTCACCGGAGTGTTTACCGTAGAGCCTTCCGGCGAGGACGTTCAGGAGTGTCGACTTGCCGCTTCCGGAAGGACCCAGTACGGCCAACACCTCGCCTGGGGACACCATTCCAGTAATACCGTTTAGTATGGTTTTGTCTTCCAACTGCGCGACGTCGCCGGAGCACATCTTCTTGGAGGTGGTGGTGGTGGTAGTAGTAGTGGTGTCCACTTTCACTTTGTAGCTCACGTCCACGAACTGCATGCATGCATGCATACATTAGAAAATTACACATGTCAAACTTTATTAACCATGTATGCATGTTGATTTTCAAGTAATTTTTTTTTATAATTAGGATATATACACCAGTTCATACGTACTCTCCACGTACTTAATATAACCAAAATCAGTAGAGTAGAAAACATCTTATGGGGGGAAAACCCCACAAGTTGTAGTGTTATATAATTAAGTACCTTGAGGGTTAGAGGGGTGCAAGTGGTTAGCATGAGAGGGCCCATATGTGATTGATGGTTTTCAGAGGTGAGTGGTGGAGGAGATGAAGAGTCCATTTCTAGGGTTTGGTGTTTGGGCTTCAACAACAACTATATATATATATATATATAACACACGTGGGTTTAAGTTGTGAGTTGTGAGGAGAAGTAGAAGGATGAGGAATGCAAGTGTTGGGGGAGGAAATTAAGGGTATTTATGGAGGGAGAGGTGGACAATGGAAGACACGTCACCATGTGTATGTTAGATCCAAGAAGGCATATCATCCGTCCACGTGTGCCCTAGGATGATAGGAGGAGCGTTAATTATTTAATTGTCAACCTTTTGCTTTGGTGTTTGCTTTCCTTCTTTTTAGTACCTTTGGGAAGTGGGGGATGGAGGCGTGGTATGACGCCACGTACCCTCGGGAGTAGGAATGGGTGACGTGTGCAGTGAGTTGCGGTGCATATATAACGACATATCCCATTAAATTAAAATAAAGTGGTCTTATATGTGTGATATCCCTCGTATCACTCCCACTCATGACTCGACCGACGACCTTTGGCTACCACTATAGGTAGGTCATTTTTTACAAATGTTAAATAGGGTGTTAGTTTTACTTTTGTTTTAGTGATCCAGTAGTTAGTACTTGGTATGTGTAAATTCAATCGTCATGTTCGCATTTTTTTTTTGGTCGTACGAAAATAGAAGAAAAAACAATAACACAACAGAGCGCATTGTAATGTGAAACCATGGAATGCTCGATGATCATTTAGAAAACTTTCGGTAACGTGACTTCTTATTGATAACATAGATCTAAAGAAATATTCACTTCATAATAAAACCGATGACTTGTTATGATATTCTTGCTAATCAATCAGTTCATTGATGGTACATTGTTCTCCTAATGTGGGGGCTTATATGTAGATCATCTGGTATGTGTTTCGCAAAGTTGTGTAGGTAAAAAATAGTATTATTCCTTAACAAGGGTGTAAATGGAAAGCGAAAAAGATAAGTAAGGTCGTATATATTGAATCGTATTCATGCATGATCAGTCACTCCTACCCGCTAAGTAATAACGTGTGTATACGTTATGTCCTAACTCTTGCTTAATGAGTTAATTGTTGTTCAAGTGGTGGTTTAGAGGAGGATTAGATGAACGACTGAGATAATTTGAGAAGAAAAGTATAAAAGGTTGTTTTTTCCTCTCTACTCACTCGTCTCTCTCTCTCTCTCTCACTCGTTCAGTTCTCTCTCCCTCAGGCAAGCCTGAAGCTCCGGATTGGCGTGGATTCGGCAAGAGCAAGAGGGGTGGTCGTGGTTGCCGGAGCTCGTCGTCGGTGGATCGGTTGGAGTTCGTCGGTTTTTGGAGTTATTGTGGAAAATGCTCACCGTGGTTCGCCTAAGGCTCTACAAGCCTTAAATGTATGTCAAACTTTACTTTTATGCTCACTTAGGCTAGAGTGAGTGTTTGAGTAGTCGACGGTAGGCCAGAAGGCTTGTCGGAGTTGTCCAGCAGAGTTCAGTACTGAATCAGTTGACCGTTTCAGTGGTTCGGTTGACCGGTGGTAGTGTATTTTGGGCGTTCATATCTCACACCAGTCGAACGATACCCTTGGGTGGTCGACCAGTTATGCATTTTGAGCGAGAAGATGGAAGTCTGGTGATTTTTGGTCAAACAGGTCCCCTTTGTCGTTCGACCGAAGCACTGTTTTAAGTCGGTTGAGGGTGTAGACCACAAAAAGATCGACCGCCCTGAGATCTCGTCTGACCGATGACTTAAGTTTAACTTAAAGTTTGTTCGACCTCTTTGTTGTTCGGCCGACCGATATGATTTGTGCCAAACCAGATTTTACTGGCCTTTTCCGATCGACTGTTGGTCTTATCTTTGTTCGACCGTTTGTGCACTTTGTGCAAGAAGAGAATTTTCTCTGGTTGTTTTCAGTCGAATGAGCTCCCTTTGCCGTTTGACCGGTTGGTGGTTATTCTGGTTATTTTTGGAATATTTGTGGGGTTCCGATCAACCGTCTGTGGATTTCGGTCGACCGTTTCTACTCAGTTTTGCATATGTTGCTTGTGATGTTTGTGGTTTGGATCTGCCTCGAGGGCAACGGGTCCCCAACCTTTTTTGGGCAATGGTACAGACATTCCGACCTGAGAGAGATCGTGGTTGTGGCTTTGAGGGGCGAGTGCCTTGTGTGCACGTGTGTTTTGTTGACCGATAGTTTTCCGGCAGTGCCTTGTGTGCACGTGTTGTTGGGGTGAGAGGATCCTTGAGATTCGTATTTGTGGCGTCGGTTGTGGTTGGGAGAGAGATCCCGAGAACCCAGTTGGACGGTGACAGTTGTGATATATTGCATTTCTCATATCATGTCATACATTTTTTATTCATGTTTTAGGAGTTTGGCATACATGGTTACTTATGGAAAACTCAGGCATAGTCTGTTATTGCATTTCAGGTCGTGAGCGTCGTTAGGAGGTGGTGACCGGGGGCGGGAGCACTTGGACGAGATCTCATTTTCCTTATTTTTAGGTTGTTGTGATTACATTTGTACATGTTGAATATCTTTTGCTGATGTAATTATACTTGGACATCTTGTATTTTACGATACACTATCGGTTATATATATCTATGTGTGTTTCTCGTAGTGTCGCCAGGTTTGAAATATATCCTTTAAATTTTAAATTTTCCACTGTTTTCGGGACGTTAGAGTATATATTCACAACTTCAAAGTCACTCGAGTTAATGAGCTGCTACTTAGCAATTAATGTACATGTACACGACAAGTGTGGTGACGAGTATTTAGGTGGTAATTAAAGCCGGTACGTTAATGAGTTTGGACATTTAGTTTTTTCATAAATGATGAAAAGGAAGAAATTAAAATCACTTGAACTTTAATATATAGATGAGTTCGAGTCACGCAATCACTATAGAAAGAAATTATAGTGGCTAAGTGGTTAAGACTAGCTAGCTTCTAATCTTGCTTTCCACGATGGTTTCAACTATATGTGTAATCTCTATTGGTGTTAAATCACTAAGATATTTAGAAAACAATTAACAATTAATCTCTGCTCTTAAAGGATAGTGCACAGCTATATGTCCACACCTATAAAAAGCAAATTAATTTTGAGTGTCTCAACTCTCTACCAAACACCTCTATTACACAACCACGTACCACATTGATGCATATAAGTTTTTGCCAAGATTCGTACGATATAAAATTTTTATATGTGTAAAAAAAACATGAAATTAACAAGAATAAGGATCTTTCTCATCAACCCATGAGTTTAATTAAGAAGGTATTGATGCAAAACAAACAAAAAAAAGACTCTAAGCACAAGTGTCTGCCTTTTCTTTGGAAAGGACGAATGTCTGATCTTCAAACACTACTATAGATATGAGTGGAAAGTAACATGCATGAATGTATCACCTAATTTTTCATGTGCAGTTGATGAAAACCATGGATGAAAATATATATGAATGAGATGGACCAAAGTAGTTGATCATGTGCTCCTAATGATTCAGTGATACCCACACATTAATTCTTCTTTTGGACCGACCTGATCGATCACAATAAAGATACAATATACAAGTAGACATGCATGTATTGATATTTGATTGTTGGAATGAGATGGTGGTAGTTAGTTTGCCAAAACTTTATTGACATGTGAATGTCAATATTACAAAATATAGTTTGTAAGATGTCGAAATAGAATTTGGCATTCTCAATGGTTGACAGGACACTCCTATTTTAGCCTTGCACGGCTGCCTGAGCTACCTTTTTGGTCTCAAATGGTCCAAAATATTCACATGTCCATATCATTATTATCTCAGTGTGGTCATCTTTGTTAATACATGTGTTCTTGCTTTCTGTTTACCAGTTGGGACTTTCAATAGATACTTTGGTTTTCTGGAATAATCATAAAATTTAATTAATTTGGGTTCAAACTTACGTAACTTGATCATAATTTTTACACCATTTGTTTGAAGTGATGTGGCTTCTGTTTAGGGTCAAACCATATGCTTTATGCATGCATGCATGCACTTGAACAGTTGAGAAAAACCAACCATTTGTTCAGTTTTCTTATTGCAACCACAGATGTTTGAATATTTTGCTGACCTCTGAAATTAACATGCACCGAAGAACAATTTATCCAAATTAATGTGTTGACCAAACTATGCATCGGAATGTTATCATAGCACCAAATTTCTGCTATGTCCGCGTAATTACGTGCAGAATTTTACAAATAGCACAATAATTTGTTTCCACTGTTTCATTTGGATACATGTATAACCACGTGTAAAGATTATCTAAGTTGATTAGACGTATGATTTGAATGACAACCATATGGTCGTGACTCGTGATATAAGTTTAGGTCATACACTACATTCCCCCAAAATCTCTTAAAAAATCATAATCTCTTAAAAAAATCATAAGTTTAGGTCATGCGTCCTCTTAATTATTCACCGTTTTTCCTTCTAACAAACACCAAACTTCCTTCTCAACTCTTCCCAACTTTTCAACCCTATCTTCTTCCACGTTATTTATTTTTACCTTATTTTTTATTCTTTCACAATAATCAACAATCTACGTAATAAATTATTATTATAATTACTTAATCTAATTAAATAGCAAGTATTACGATTAAAACTACAAAAATATTATTGATAATTAATAATTGACAACTACATATTACAATAATTAAAACTTAAAATAAAAAAATACATATTACAAAAGATTAAAAAACATAAAAAGATCAAAAAAATTAAAAACCTAAAAAAATAAAAAATCCACCAACACCCATTAAGGGAGCGAAAATTGGACGCATGCTTAAAGGGCATCCATAATATGTGCCCTTATGTTGTAGGATGTATTACTTCTTATATTTGTCTACCAAGCATATGATGCCGTAATCAGTTGAACAAATTTCTTGAGACCCGTGGTGCCAAACTGCCAATCATTCTTAATGTTATTTTAAGTTTATGACATGCAACCAAAGGTGGTGCGTAGAAGATAGGAGTCAAAAGGAGATGCCTGGCCTACTGTACAACTAATAATGATCATAAAGTTTCTCTAAAATTAATTCTTTATTTTATGCCCACATCCTATGTGCTAAATAAATGATATATTCTCTTGCACTACCAATGGGCGCTTGGATGCCATTATAATTTGTAAAGATTTTTTTTATATAAGAATCTAATGTGTTCCTCTTTATTGCTTATTGCTTTATCAATGGCAAGCTAAGCATATAATCTTGTCACATTGGTTAAGATATCCAGCTATATATAGAGGGTTTAAATTTTCTATAAGTGGCCTTTTTAGGAATCAAAATTAATTGTGTTGTCATCATAAGTCAATTCATGCATGGTTAATGTTCCAAAATACTTACAAATTAAGTTTAATCACAATTTAATGAAGACAACAACTTCACATGAGGTCAGCGAATGTCCATCTTTTGGTTTAGGGTATTTATTTGGTAATATTCTTCCTTGTTATATAATTTAAACTTTTTTTAGTGTTTGTTTCATAGTCTTAGCAAGTGAGACTAGAGACCTAGTAGTTTAATGAGGACATACAAAGGCTAGCAAACATGACATTATACTAGCCAATATATTCATAGTATTTTTCTAGGCTAGAAAAAATATGACATCTTTTAGTACAATGTACCTAGCTTAATAACATATGAGCAAAATTGTTATTTGCTTCAAACTTCTAAAGGTCAAATACTAGAAAAGATATAACGCATTCTTCCATCACCACCACTGTCCACTCCTTTGAAACCTAAAAGACATCTCCACAATCTTATGTTATGTGATCTCATTGGATCTAATTCTAAAGAAGAGAAGAGTCACCAAGTGCTACTTCTTCATTGGCTTAACTTTAAGTACTTAATTATACATTAGTTTGTATAATATAAATAATATAGGTGTATAAATGTCTTTGATATGTTCCACTAATCCACTTTCATCATGACCACCTTTACCTATTCCACTTCTGAAAAAGGTGATTACCTATAAGAGTGGGACCATGTAGCTAATTATTCCATTTTTATATTCCATGGATAAGAAAAGGGAATTGTTGGAATTGGAATACGGGAAGAAATCAATCTCCGCCTACCAATCAATCAACATGTGGAGTTAGTTAAGTAATTTGTAGATTTGTTGTGTCATCTTTTGCATAATCAATTGAAGTGGGAATTGCATGCTTGCTGGCTGGCTCAGAGTGAATGTGAACAACAACAAATACAAAGTGATGGTTCACAATACAAGGAAAGGATAGGATAGGAATAGAACACAAGAATATTGAAAAGCAATTAAGCATGATCATAATGGATGTTGTCAACATAATCAAACCCTGATAATATTAATCAAACTATCGTTGGTCAACACGTAGGCGGCGACCGCCGACCAGCACTTAAACAACAAGTGCAGTACTATGGGATGAGACTAGCTATTAATTGGCCGGCTAATATATATTCTCCACACAATCCATTGATGAAAAGACTATCTCCTCTAACTTCCATCCAACCACCCACTTGTTTTCCATTTTACTTTGACAAAGCTACGTGTAGGTAACTATCATTTTGAAGAATATCATGGGGTCATGATATATAGACTAGCTAGTCAAATGTCAAAAAATAACAGAAGTTGCAATACAAATTGAGATAAGTAAAGAAGAAGAAGAAGATATAATGTATGTGAGGCGCTCCAAGTTGAAGGAGTCATATGTCTAATAAATTAACAAACCATAACCAAATGAGTTTTGTTGTTTTAATATTGCCTGACCATCACCATCTCAAGTTTGGAAATAAGAAGAGTTCCCACTTTTAAGGTTGGAACGAGCACTAAGTGGTAGCATGCCTAACTAATGTCCCAGCCATGTCATGTCATTGGTATATAGAATAATTAAGATATGTTTTTGGAATGGAATTATATATGGGGTTGGAAGAAGCATTTGCTAGTTCTTTGAGAATATTTTGTAGGAGAAGATATATAGGTTCTTATTTCACATCAGAAAAGAGCTACAGGGTGGCTTGTATTTTAGAAAATAGTATTATTAAAGGTAGTTTAACGATGTAAGTATTAGCTTCTTAAGAGGTTTCCTTTCATGGGAAACTATTAAAGATAGTTGAGGAGAAAATACGTGCATAGACGTCATACCACCATTTCCATATATGGACAATTTATACCTTTAGTGTAACATCATAATGAATATTTTATTGTAACTTTTCCCTTTCCTCAAGTAATTACTTGCATTAAAAAAATTGACATGTTAATTTCTTAGAAAATCTAGGTCAACCAATAATCGATAGTTTCTTATTTCACCTTAAAAAAACATGAGCTCCACTAATTATCAATTATTTCTTTTTGGAAGATTACATGCACATTGCAAACTACGTGATACATATATATTGAACAGAATTGATAAGTGACTTTTATGAGGATATTGCCACATTTGACATTTCTTTCTCAAAATTCCTGAAATATGTATATACGGGAAATGGAGAGTTTTCATGGGAAAATGAACTATAATAAGAAAATGCATTGTGAAAAATGTATGTAACAAAAAGGGGAAAAATGATCCTTTCATCCTTCGATCTTGTTCTTGGCATTTTAACGATAGCGTGGTAAATTTAACAATATTTGTAAACAGTTTGATCAAACATTTAAACAAAAAAGCATGTGATGTAACTTAACAGGCAATTAATTCAGAATATTAATGTTTATTTTTCTTGGGATGTGTTTTATAGAAGCATGAAGATCATAAGCTTTGCCATGTCACTGCATTTTACAATAAAAACTTTCTCTTTTGATGGTTCGTACTTTAATTTCTTCAAAAAGTTTGATAATATTGCACTAGCTAGTTAATTTACATTTCCTTTATCATGCACATCATAAATGGGAATTAAATTGTCTTATTAACTTGACACCATCGTCTTTCCATTTTGTGATTCTTCTAAATGTCATAATCCTTATTAATTTAGTATAGATGCATTATTCTTCTAAATGTCATAATCCCTATTAATTTATTATAGATGCATTATGCTCCTCCCAATATTTGTCTTCTATCTCATATCTACAAAATATTTGTCTTCTATCTAGAATTAAAAATGACTAGAGAATTAGCTACAAGATTTTGTCACTGCGTTTTTAGCAACGGATACTATCATCGTTGATGCCGGTGTCACTAAAAGGGTTTCAGTGACAAATGTCAACCGTCACTATTACTTTTTAGTGTAGAATTGACATGATGGAAAAGATTCAGCGACAGATGTTGGATACTTTTAGCGACGAAAATCTCCCGTGATTAAAAATTATTCTCACCAAAAACAAAAAAAAATTCTACATTCAATAAACCACTATCATAATTTGTGTTTCCCCTTTTTCCCCCAAATGAAAGTAACTACAATATCCACAATGTCAAAGATAACAGTTAATCTCACTTATGAAGTTTAGCATCACATAAAAACCATTTAAAACATAGCAAGTAACGTGATAATATTTGGGGAACATCACCAACAACTAGAAAAGATTGAATTTACTCTAAGTTATATGAAGTATCATATTTTACCTCTACTGTTACTTATGTGCTTTCTTGGCAACTGCTGCAGCCTTGTTGTAGCCATTTTTTTTTTTTTTGAGAACGAAGCAGCATAATAAATTAAAATCACGATTAAAAACATCAGTTAAAGGCATGATTGGGGATTTGGTTGGCTTTGGGTGAGGAGTCAGGTTTGTGTAAAATTTGGGGCTATTTTTTTTAGCGTCGGGATTAATCCATGGTTAATTCTATCGTAACCGTCACTGATTTCTTAATCACCCACGGATACACTTATCGTGGTTATTGTATTGGTACTCAAACAATAATAATAGACACCGCAAAATATTTCATCCTTACTAATACTATTTCAACTAACGATTCTATCAAGCTTTAAATTTTCCCTATGAAGTCATTGACCAATGACATGATTAAAAGTTTAACTCTGTGATAATGAATGGTATATAATAATAATAATTAGGTTTTGAATTCGCTCAAACTATTTTGTTCGGAAAACATGTCATACAACACAATTGATTCAGATAACATGCTACGATATTTGTAAAAAGTTGGATGAAAGGGAAATATAAAAACATACCCACGCCCTCCTTTTATCTTTCCACAGTTACGAGAATCTTATTCTCTCCCCTGAAGGTTAATGAGTTGGAAGTGCTAATTCATGCAAGAATATGGTTTGCAGTTGTCCTCCATTGATGTCAAACAATATTTACTTTTGTCCTCCATTGATGTCAACAATATTTACTTGTCCTATCTCACATGACCTAAGATAAGGGTCTTGAGTCTGAAGTTTCAGACATTATTAAAGGAATGTGCTAGTCCAAATTGGAAAATCCAAATAGTTATGGTTTTGTCTTGCTCTAATCTAATGTGCTTACCAAATCGACAAGAAAGTTTTGGAATAAATAATTGTTGATATCCCCGAATAAGAGGATTCTTGTTTGCAATTCTCTCTGTAGAATTTAAGGAAGTTTCTAATTACAGGGGGCACGAGTCATCAATAATTCAAAGTTGATGGGCTTCACATTATGGGCTGTCATCATTTTGGTCAATAATGGAAGATTCCAATTCCATCCTTAAGTGAATAATGACTTTCCTTTCATTTTTTTCTCATTCAAAATTAGATTTTCATCCAAAATCACCTTAATATCAAATCGAGACAAAGCTCGACATGTGATAACATTCTGAACTCGATACGTAGAATTGTCTTGTTTCGTGAGTATTTATATAAAAAAATTGTCAAGTAAACACTAAGTATGGGATTTATTTTGATTTCCCCCCCATAAATATGTGGGGGTAGGAACTCTATTCAGGAATGCGCCCCCAATGCAGGGGAGATGCGCATCACATCTCCCTGATGCGGTCACATCTCGAAACACCCCTGGGGGTTGTGTTTTTCTTAACATGATTTGTTTAATATTGAATTATCAGTCTTATAAATTATTCAAAAAATTACCTAAATTTTTAGTTACATGTATATAATTTTTAATTAATATATTATATTATATTATTTAATTATTAAATCGCAAACCGTTATACACCCGCATTGCATCTGCATCTGCATATATCGGATGCGGTGTCTCGCCGAATCGTATTCGCATTTCTAAACTTTGGGTAGGAAGGGAGAGTTGCAACGAAGGTGATAGTGTCACACTATTCAAAATGGTCCAATTGTAATAGTACATGTTATCTAGGGTCATCAATAGAAGGAGTTCACTACAATGGAATGACCCATTCTGTAAGTAGCCCTTTGGTACAAATAGTACATATTATATTTAAATAATTAATACACAATCAAGAGAAGAAGTAGCTTCAAGAAAGTAGTACTAGTAGGTAGTAGCTTGCTATTTTCTCCTTTCGTAGATAGACAAGAGAATTAATTAGGTAACAATTGGGAGAAAAAGGTGGGAAAGGTTCCAAGTGGGAGCTGGGGCTTCTACCTAGGGTCTATGTGGTCGATCGTTTGGTCACTTAAGTTGTAAGTTAACTGTAACATCCCCCAACATCGAAAAATTTAAACTTTTTAAATCAGAGGAACCACAAGAATAGATACCATCAAGAGTGGGGACATTACTCAAAGAAATACCCAAATATATCTGGTACACCATATTACATAAGAGTTTGTTAAAAGAGTGATTACATTAGGAAATGAAATACATAATACATGTAATCACGACAACCTAAAATAGGCAGACGACATGATCCAGTCCCAAAGTGCAATCTCCCTCGGTCACCACCCGCCGGAACCTAACGCGGTCCTGAAAATAAACATAACAACAATGCCTGAGTTTCCATAAGGAAACCACGTATGACAAGCTCACTTATATGCTCTTTCATACTAGTATAGCATGACATGAAATACAAGCAGTAAAACAACATTCCCACCAAGGATTAAACCGGACATCCGTCCTGCAATCGTTCCCGCTGCCACACAAGTCCCGCGGCCTACAACCGCCACCGCTGCCACACAGGCCCAACAGTTCACATCATCGTCGCCGCCACACAGGCCACATGGTCCACAACATCGCCATCACCACACAAGCCGCACAGTCCAACCATCGGGTCTCCGTGGAGACCTACCGTAGGCACATACGATCTAGCGGACAGTACGCAACACATCCCCACACGCGACTACACAAACCAAGGGATCGGTGAGGAGGCATTCGCACTTCCGCGCAGGTAGAATCAGATCTGAAAACATCGTAGTCCACCACCACACCAACGGATCCGTCGCTCAGGTCGGTCCATCACCGGCGCCACACAGACCGCACAGTATCTCACTCGATAGGTGCCCAATTGAGCTACCTGCCGGAAATCATCATCGGCAGTCCATCACCACAACCACACAGGCCACGCGCGATCCTCACTGCCGCCGCACAGGGGGCCTCCCGCCGCCACACAGGCCGCACGAGCTCGTGTAATCACTGTCTATCAAGGCCAGTCGAACATATCCGCCACACGGAGGGCTAGACAATCGACAAATCCGAACCGAAGTCCGCGGGGTCATCAAGCTCCACGTGCAGACACCAACTCCGCCGCTATAAAAGCAGGACAGCGACCTCCGTAGCCATCCAGACCGGTAGTCACTTCACCCAATGACAGTTGCGTGCCCGCTGAAAGCAATGAGATCCGCAATCCCTCAGGCTGCTACTCTAAGGAGAGAACAATATACAAACTATGTCACCCTCTATAATACAGAGGCGACACGTCCCAAGTATCCACACTCTTCCACACGGCGGTCCCTGAGCAGGCACGCGCAACATACTCACCGTCACCTCCTGGCTCATGCTCCAAGCGAGGACACGGGTTTCCGTGGATAGAGTTGACACTTCACTAGGACCAGGATTCAATTCTGGGCCCAAACGGTCGACCGAAAAAGGTATACCGGTCGACCGCTTCCGCAAAGGAATCGGTCGACCGAATACCTACAACGGTCGAACTCTGTGCTCAAAACTCGATCCCCAATGGTCGAACAAGAGTCTAAAACCGGTCTATCGATACGTGGTCAAAATCCGGATTCTGGTCAAAATCACACAAGTCTATTCGGTCGACCGACTCAGGGTCCCGGTAGATCGAAAACTACAAGGGTCATCCTAGCATTCTAGGTCATCTACCGGTCGAACAAGCTCATAAAATCGGTCGAACAACATACAACACAATTAAGTTCACTTAAGTTCCGGTCGGACAAAAGGTCTAGAACGGTCAACCGTTTGGATGGTCAACGTCTGGTCCAAGCAAAATCACGAAGCAACGGTCGAACGGCTCAGGGGTCCCGTTCGATCGAAAACATCCAGGCAAACCCCGACCCACCAGCACAAGCACGACCGTTCGACCGCCACAAGGCATCGTTCGACCGGTGTTGGTTAAAGTCGGGCAAAATACACTAAACTGGTCGACTGCTCGAAGGCACCGGTCGACCGTTGGTCAACAACAACCTTGCGTCAGCCAAGGATTTTACGTTGTTTCTCGCCACTGGTGAGGTCTCCGACCTCCCGCGACCAACCACAACTCCACCCCAACGTGGGTGAACAACACAAGCATCTAATGCAAGAACTTGGCATACCTCTTCGCGAAGAACGACGTACTTCACCGGAGCTCCAATGACAACGCCTCCGGACCGCAACCTCATGCACGCTCTCCTTCTCGCGCCGCACCAAACCCAGCACGCCTTCCCCACCGGAGCTCGAGCACAAAAGGAGAGGAAGAGATGGGTGGAGAGGAGAAAGGTTTGAAGAAGAAAAAAAAGAAGAGGAGAAGGAAACGTTGGTTTCCTCTTAAACCAACCAAGCCAACCCTCACCCATCACCTCAACCTCATCCCTACACTCCAGCCCATTGTTCACCTATGCCTCCCCACACGTCACCAACAACACACCTCTTATTCCTTCCCCCAACTCCCATGCAAAACTCCACCATTAAGCCCACCTAATCACCATTAAACACCAATTAGGTTAGGGTCTTTACATTAACGGTCAGACGAATTGACAAATCGGTCGGATCAACACAATGTAAACGGAGAGTGTGTATACTGGATAATCGGTCGACCATTAAGGCAAAAATGGTCGGATGGTTTCAAGCAAAGTAACTGTCCAATTTTTTATTTGACTCAATCGACCACAAGGTGTGGTTCCGTCGATCTAAAGTCTAGAGTTCAAATTGGTCACAATCTTCAAATAGTCAGTGCAGATTAGCAATAACAAAACATCTTGAAATTGAAAACGAAAGGACGATCAGACGAAATTGTCATAATGGTCGACCGTTCAACCAAGATATTGTTGTTTAGAAACAGTCGGATGAAAGCTAAATTTTGATCGACCATTTTACACAGATTGATTGATGTTGAGTTTGAGTGATTTTCTGGTTATGATTTGAGTGATATATTGAAGTCCAAATAGTTTGAGATTTTGTGTATGACTTCTAGATAGAACCTAAAGTGGGTGTGGATGAATATCCCAACAAGTATGCTGAAGTTTACAAAGATTCCTAAAGACTCAAATAAAGATAAAATTATGTCTTCAAAAGCTTGATTACGACTTCAATCTCTTTATTCTTGAGTCTTGGTGACCTATTAAGAATTTTTTTGCACAATACGAGTGTATGTGCAATGCATATAATGTGTTTGATCCATTTGATTGTGATTAAAATTATTTTGATTAAATCATCAAAATTAACATGATTAAAGCCTAAAGGACAACAATAATATTTTGATCGAACATTTTTGCAAGCCAACAATCTTTCTTTAGGTGATAATTTGCTTTTAACCCTATCCATTTGTCCTCAAACTCTTACTTCCACAGCATGAGATCCATAAACCCAAGCATCATATTCAACCTTGAAATCATCAATATATATTACACCTTAAATCTCTGAAATGTTGAACTGCATTTTTCCCGAGGTGCATGAAATAACGATATATGTTTACTAAAAAAATATCGGTGTTTACTCCTAGGAAAAACTCTTGCAATTGCATTGCAAATATTGCTCCATCTTGATCAGTAATGATTGTCGTCGGTTCGTTACCATACATGCAAGCTTACCATATAGTAAATAGTCAAACAAATGTTTCTTCTTTCTCATCAACCAATAATACACACCCAACTAATGAAGATTGTCTATGATCGATGGGCAACTCAAGTGAACGGTGCAAACGGCATGCAAGAGTTGTTCATCCTGTAGGTGACATCAAACACAATAACATATAAGCAAATTTCATATAGTATGATCTTGATCTACCATCTACCCAAATTACAGTATGAGATTCATCAAGCTCATATAGGAAGAAACAATAATTGTGTGTTATTAGGGTGTGGTTTTTCATCTGGTTCATTAGATGTTTCTCATCTAATAATTGTGAACGATATTCCATATCATCTGCAAGCCATTCCATATCATGATCCATTGTCTACTGGAGAATGAATTTGACAACATCAAACACTTGGTTAAAAACAAAAAACAAACCACATGACATGACATGAGTTAGACTGATAAAAATGCAAAGGTTTCACGTGACAGTACAATTTCACTGCATATCTACATTGAAAGAAAAGAAAATTCACTGCATGTCTAGTGACATACTTCCATTCAACGTCTCATGTGCATTCTTATAAAAAAAACCTAATTCCTTACCAGAAAATTACTTAAATCGTTCCCAACGAATTACCATTTTGTCATTCTCTCATTTCTACTCATATATCGCGACATTTCACCATCCTTTCACTCATCTCTCTTCATCTTCCTCTCATAATCATAAAAAATAATGTTTCAGATGTCAGTAAATGAGCCAATGGACGCCCTCGTGTACTCGAATATAGTAAAATGTTCAACTTCTTTTTAATAATAAAAAAATAAAAATAAAATAAAATTATGAGGCGTCCACCGGAGCCGCCCTCTATGGGGGAAGCCTCTTAGACAGACGCCCCCTCCATGGGGGGCGTCTGGGTAACCCCCTCCCAAATGGGGGAGGTGTTTACCCACACGTCCGATCTTTTTTTGCTGGGCTTACTTCACCGAATTCAGACGTTTCGTCAGGCATTTTCGTGGTTTTGGTACTGGGAAAATAAGGAAAACGTAGGCAGGAACCTTATTTTAAGAGACGAGACAAAATAAGTATTAAATGAATTGTGAAGGGCAAAAAGTTAATTGTTAGGACGATTTAAGTAATTTTCCGACGATGAATAGTAGTTACCAAAAGATGTCATGAATATATGTGTATTAATGAATAATAATAATACTCAATTGGCAATCACTGTATTTGTATTTGGTCCACCGGAACTTGGAAGTAAAGAGTGTCATTTCGTTTGTTTGTAAATAAATTATTTACTACTATCAACACCTTTATTCTTCCTTCCATTTCCATATGGCTTTGCAAAGGGAACTACTATTAGTCGCCGGAAATCGACCCAAAAATGACTTTTTTGCCCTTAACAAATCAATTAATACTTATTTCGTCTCATGTCTTTAAACAAGGTGTTTGACTCAGTTTTACTCACATTCCTAGTACCAACACCACGAAAATGTCTGGCGAAGCACCTGAATCCCGCGAGGTAATGGGGGCGGAAATTTTTCCTGACTCGGGCGTCTGGATAAGCCGCCTCCACATAGGTGGAGGCGGTTTAGTCAGTCGCCTCCACCTATGTGCAAGCGTCTTAGATGGACGCCTCCACTAAGGTGAAGGCGTCTGGCGTATGTGGAGGCGTGTTAGGCAGACGCCCGTTTTTTGTTTTTTTTAATTTTCTGTTAAATTCAATTTTTTCAGGTTCCGTTGCAAGATTTCGGTGGTGATGGAGTAGATTACAGTGAGCTTTTTGACAGTAAAGAAATATTTACAACAATCGAGGAAGCTTGTAAATGGGCGAAACAAGTTGCACTAGGAGTCAGATTTTTTTTGGTTATATCATCATACAAACCAAAAGCAGATAACCGGATGGATTGTTACCTGAGATGTGATCGCAGACGTGAGATGAGTTCTCGTGATACGAGTATTGCACTGCGAAAGAATACGAAAAGAAAAGGTTTCGGTTGTCGGTTTTTGGTAAAAGTGGTGGAGCGACGACATCGTGATGGATTTGTCATTGTTTCTAGTAGCATCTATGGGTAGCACAACCACTCACTTGCAGTTTATTCAGAGGTCACTGACAGGTCAGCGGACTTAGTGCTGGGGCAAAGCAAATTGTTCGTGATATGACAGAGGCACAAGCAAGACCCCTTAACATTTTGTTTGCGGTAAAGAAGAAATTCCCGGACGATAATCCGAATCAAAGACACATTTATAACTTCAGAGAGTACATGAGGAGGACGAAATCTGATGACAGGAATCCCGCGCAGCAGTTTCTCAGGGAAGCAGTGCAACATAAATATTTGCATTGGATTGTGGCAGATGAAGAAACTAATGTCTTGACTCACGCATTTTTGCCACATCCGACTTCAGTTCAGTTGTTGCGTACATACCCATTCGTAATTTGTATGGATTCGACGTATAAGACGAACAAGTACAAGATGCCTTTGTTTGAGATGGTTGGAGTTACTCCAACAAACATGAATTTCCTCGTTGGATATGCGATTTTGCAGGATGAGACCGAGTCTAGTTACCGGTGGGTGTTGGAGAGGTTGCGAGATCTCTTATTGGATATTGTTAGCCCGACTGCAATAATTACGGACCGGGAGATGGGTCTGATGCGACCAGTGGCAGAGGTTTTTCCTGAGTCTGCTCATTTACTATGCACCTAGCATATCAACAAAGATGTGTACAACTACGCATACCACGTATTCGGCAAGGACAAGCAGTCTGCAGAGAGTTTTAGGCGTGGAAGGTGGAGGAGAGTCATGTTTTCTGATTCACATACGGATTATGATAGAGCAGTCCGTAATCTGAAAGATTCTTACAAGTCCGAGCCAGTGCTGACGGAGTATGTGGAAGACATGTGGTTGGTGCATAAGGAAAAAATTGTGTTGAATTGGACGAATCAAGTTTTTCATTTCGGCAACACTACGAACTGCAGGGTGGAAAGTGCACATTCGGCTCTGAAAGAGTGGATCACTACATCGACTGCCGCTCTCGACACTCTTTTCGACCGCGTGAACTCGGCTATTGAAATGCAGCTGACGAATATTCAGAACTTTCTTGAAGATTCGAGACGTCGAATTGTGACAAACTACATATGTCCTTTGTTTCAGCATATAAATGACCGAGTTTCGCATCACTGCTTGTCGTTATTGACTCATGAGTTGAAGAGAATGCAAGACTTAAGTGATGAAATTGAATATCATTGTGCATGTGCTTTCCTGACAACACATGAGATTCCTTGTGCATGTACCATATACGAGTGTTTGGCGTCAGGTGATGGAATTTATTTAGAGCAGATTCATTCATTCTGGAAAACACTTGTTATCGGAGAAGGAGTCAAGATGTCAGAGTTTGTTGATCAGTCAGCACAAGACGTCGAGCATTTTCGGAAGCTAGTTGATGAGATTTCGGAGAGCGACCCTGCATAATTCGTAGTGCCTCTCGTATTTTATACGAACAGTTACACCCCGATCAGTCGAACTATGGAGAACCCGCAGAAAATATTAAGGTACGAGGTCGACCTAGGGGAAAGTCGACACGTCGGGACCCGAGTGCCTTCGAGCATGCTGAGCGAGGTCGTGGTCGGTCTGACAGTAGTGGGAGCAGGGGTCGTCGTCAGTCTGGCAGTAGTGGTAGCAGGGGTCGTGGTCGGTCTTCTAATTCGTATCGATCGTCCGTGAACACGAGCACAAGATCTTCTGGTATGATGATATCTTTGTTGTTATTTAATATATATCAATAATCTAGATGTGGTTGAATATGTTATCTCCTAATTTTGTTGTTTTAATGAATTGTTATTTACCTATCTTACAGTGTCCGGACGGATTGACGTGGACAACTTCCCATATAATGATAGACTGCCAGGAATCATTTTACCATTTCTGGAAAGGTGGAATGACGTACGTGCTGATGGTAACTGTGGATTTCGATGTGTTGCCGATGTCTTCCATGGCGGTCAAGAGAACTGGTTGTACGCCCGTCGTGCGATTTCTAATGAGATATGTGCACATCCTATTTATGAGAGTGTGTATTTCGGCAATGTGGGAGAGGCTCGTCGACGAATTGATTGAGGCGGGGGAGCTTGTGGCGAGGATCATTATATGGAGATTTGGGCCGACTTGTTCCCGATTGCTAATTTTTACAAGTGTGCGGCCATGTATTTCTCAATGGGAACGGATGGTTCGTTGTTCCCGGTCTTATTGTGCTACCTTGGGAGAGTCCGTCTGTCATGACGAGGCATGTCAGAGAGTTGGTCATTGCTCATTTAGGGAGTTACAGACATTTTATTCGTTTGGAATTAGTTGATAATTTCTCAGTACCTCCTATAGCGACCTTATGGTATCATATGCGAGATGAGAGTGTTGTTGGATGAGAGGATCAGTACGAAAGTAGGATGGAGTATTGGAACCGGTTACGTAGTACATTTTGATTGTAATTTGTAATGTATAATATATCGTGTATTTGTACTTATATCATGTTGTTCTTTTACCGTATTTTAAATTTAAATATTATTTGAAGAAATTTAAAGAACTAAGTTGAAGATATTTTCGTGACAAATAAATTTTAAAAATACGATATTCAAACAAATACGTATAATATATGTTCGTAAGAAATAAATAATAAGAGTACACAAATAAGCATAAGCAAATACCAACAAATGTAGTAACAGTGCAACATATAACAAAACGAAAGTAAAAACAAGACAACTACAGCTCAACATCTGAATCATGGTCCGAAATGCCCAACTGGTTGTTCCAATCCTCGATGAGGCGATCCCAATCTATACATGCAAGTCTCGTCTCCTCAGTCGGCATGATGTCTCTCTGTCGCAAGAATGGCTACGTACACCGTATCGCCCTACTCATCCAATGTATGTAAAATAAAAATTAGCGTACATTAACAATAATAACAAAATATACATTACAATTAAAAATAAAATTAGATAAACTTACCGCATCGGCACATGTCCTATCTAGTGGTCTCTTCGGTCTCAGAATGATACCGCGTACGATAAGGGGATGTGAGCACCTACCGAACCACTACAAATAATCTGCAGCACAAGTGGAGGGGTCGCGGCTACGACTCAGATCATCTAGGTGTAGTCGTCCTACTCTCGGAAATGTCCTTCAAACCGATTCCGCGAATGAAACGATGTGCCTGACGTCGTACGTCGTCACAGTCGCAGACCGTACTGCATGCTCGGGCGTCGGGATGTCAACCGGGATCACCTGAACGTAACTTAACTGACGTAACACGCGATCAGGTAAATAAGGCTTTGTGATATCCCTATAACGAATAACGCCCATAAATGTAGTCCTCGACACAGCTACAGCAGACTCGGGACCATACGGTAACCACTCCACTTAAACGTTTATACGTTAATAATAATAAAGTTAAATTTAAATAAACGTGAATGATATATACATTATATACCTGTGATGTAGTCATCTGATCTAGCCGTCTACGAATAGAAAGAAGTCGACTCTCGCTCTTATCCTCGGCTCGGACAACCCACATACGCGAACGAGGATGACCACGCTCAACAATCTTCCGCTCACGATGTGGGCGGAAAGCAGGAAAATACTCATATATCCAAGGCTGCAGCAGTGTAAGACAACCCGTAATTTGACCACAATCAGCACGACTAGATATGCCCAGTTGGCGATACAGATATGCCAACGTCGCCGACCCCCATGAGTACTGACCAATGGTATCTGGGTCCCTCGCCTCCAATAGGTCGTGTCGTCTGACTCTGGAACCGCTCTTGTCGACAAACAAGACGCAGCCTAGCACTAAGAAGAGGTAAGCAGTCATCTGCGTATCCTCAGTCCGTGGTGGTCGCCCCCGTCTGCAACACTCGTCCACAACATCGATACTAACACCACCGTCACTCCAAAATGAGTTATCTCGACCAAGACCCTCCAAGCTGACACCCAGCAACTCAGATACATATAACTTCAGCTCAGTTGTCGGTGTCTGCGCACTCACCATAGGACCCTCAACAGGAATGTGCAGAATCTGAAAGACGTCATGCAACATGATCGTCATCTCTCCGAACGGCAAGTGGAAAGTGTTAGTGTCAGGCTGCCACCGCTCCACGAAAGCCGAAATCAACGGCATGTCGATGCAAGAAAACATGTTGTACGGCAAGTGACCCAATCCGCTGTCAACCACGGTCGTCGTCATATCCTCAGTCATCACTGAACGTCATGCCTGCAATGTCGTACAGGCTCTGTGCCGATTATGACACTTCAAAACCTTCCAATCCTCGCCATCCCAGATGCGTCTGGCGATGTGGCCTCCGAAACTCGGAATGACACTGCCATCTATTGGACCACCGGGTATAATATCTGTGATGATCCAAGACTCGTCCTCACCCCTCTTCTTCTTCTGAGCTCGGGCGTCTGCAGTGCACGAACTCGAATCACCGGTCACAAACCGGCCACCTCGATCCTTCCTAATGACCCACTCAACCGAAGGACCACAATGTCGCCCCCGTCCTCGACCGGACTGATGTACCGCCTCCTCCTGTGGTCGTCCACGGTAACCCGAACCTTTACATAGAATATTGGTCATAATGTTTGCCACCAAGTTATACAAAGGCAACTTGACTTTGAATAAATAAATACAAAACTCAATAGAGTTGGGTGGTTATATATATATATATATATATATATATATATATATATATACACACACACACACATATATACATATATATACAAGGAGGGATCCATTATCCATAAATTTCGTTGCCGTTGGTTGCGTTTAACGATAAAATCAAATTTGAATTCTAAATTACAAATTTAAGCCGTGTATCTTGATCTACAACATAAGTAAATTAAAATTTGATACTCGTTTCGGATTTATAAATCATTTTTAGCGAATGTTGTGCGTTCATTTTTACATCTTTAGATATTACGTAAAACATATTTCGAATTTTATGTTTTTTGACGTTTTTAATTTATACGTACACATGTTGTAAATATTTACGGTTTGAATTTTTAATTTGGAATTTAAATTTAAAGTCAAACGCAACCGTGTATATATGTATATATAATATATTATATACATATATATCATGATGAATTGATGTAAAATTTCATGCAAGGTGCGGGTTAGGGGTGTGCACCGGTCCAAACCCGGACCGGACCGAACCCGGACCCTCTTAAAAGTCTGGACCGAAACCCGAACCGGTTAAGGTCCGGGTTTGGACCGGACCGGACCGGACCGGTGGGAAATGTAGAGGACCGAAGACCGGACCGGTCCGGGTCGGTTTGGACCTGTTTGGGATTAAAAAGGAAACCTGAGAGACTTAAAGGATAGGATAGGATAGGATCCATTTGAATTTTCAAGCATACCCCAACTAATTTCGAATCAAATGCTTTGTTGTAGTAGTTGTTGTTTTACCTAATATTCATCATTTAATCTAAATTCCCAACTAAACCAATTCCAAACCACAACAAATCCAAGGATCAAAAAAAAACCTTTAACCCCTCAAGTTCCCACACGATAAACAAAATCAAAGCAACACATTACAACTAAATTACCAGAGAGCAAACAATCCAATTAGAAAGTAAAACAAACAGAAAGCACACAAGTTCCAACCACACAATCATCTTAAACATCCATTCCAAAGAAACAACAAATCCAAATCTGAGATGGAAACACATGAACCTAATCTCCTGACCTCACTTGGCGACTATCCTAGCAATGAAATTATCATACTTGATGGTCCCATCCGCAGCCACATTGATCTCCCGAATCCACTTATCGAACTCGGCCGGGTCGAGCTTCTCCCCGATACTGGTGAGGACGTGCCTGAGCTCGGCGACGGAGACGGAGCCGGTGGCCTCCTTGTCGAGGACGTGGAAGGGGTCACGGAGGGCGCGGTCGAAGGGGACGGAGTCGAAGTGGGCTGATTAGGGACGGAGGAGAAGACTGAAGAGGTTTAGCTGATTAGGGATTTAGGGAATTAGGGGTGCGACGGAGAGAACGGGTTTTGTTTCGGGTTAACGGGATTTTGTTTCAGGTTAACGGATTTTGTTTTCGGGTCGGGTCGGGTTATATCGAGTTTCGTCGGGTTTCGGTCTGGACCGGACCGAAACCCGAATGTTACCAAAAACAAAACCCGAAACCCGAACCGACTTTCGTCCGGGTCTGGACCGACCCGACCCGATCGGTCCGGTCCAAAAACCCGGACCGACCCGATTGTTGCACACCCCTAGTGCGGGTTATCTTTCCTTTGTGTGTTTTACACGAACATTCTTTATGTACGTTTGTTTGGGTTAATTCTATTTCCCATGTACATTAATAATGTATTTCCGGTTATTTTACTTTACCCTGTGTCTGCCCCAATAGCAACAAAGATATTAATTTTGTTTCTGTTCGGACACTGAAAATGTAGTTTACTATATAGCTTGTCATATGCATGGCGATCAAACTAACATAAAAAATCCAACGATTCTCATGGAAATGGCATTCCTGTACAAGTGATGCAACGAAATTTCAATCAAGTCACTGGAACAGTGTTTATGCTCCGTATACTATACGACCAAAATTAGACAGGTAGTTGTAACATAATATATCATACGTAAGACCAGAGACTGAAGACCTAAACCAACCTTGGATTATTATTGAGACAAAAATTAACATTTTTACGTTCTCTCTCCTACATGTTCCATTCACGTCCCCCTATTATACAAACCTCACCCGCTTCAGCTCCCGTTTCGTCTGTCACCCGTCATGGCCATTTCTCAAACTGTTATTTGGCTGCAGAACTATCTTTTCTAACTTGGATTGTTTTTCATAATTCACAAGTTTCTAAGGGTGTCGACTCTGTCGATCACATCCATTGCCTTTATCCGGTCTATCTCGAAGTTTATCATCGGAACCATGGACGGCCTCCTAGAAGAAAGCAACTCTTTCTTGCACCCAGTCGTCGGAGAATGACTGCTACTCTTGCTCAATCTGCTGTGTTTGCTAAGCCTCGACCTTGTGGTCTCGAACTCCTGACTTTTGCTTATTCCTGGCGTTAGTTTCCTGAAATTGACATCGTGGAGCATTTCACGGTCTTCCTTGCTTAGTGTGGTTGATGGTGCGCCTGACTTGCTCGAGGGCGACACTGATGGAGCATTTTGCGTGGGAGAACGTATCGGTGATTTAATGGGAGATCTGATGCCTCCGTTGCAAGCTCTGCATTGGCTGATCAGGTGGTTGAGCCACACGACAAGGTCGAGTATGTAAGCGTCTGTTTTATCCTTCGCAGCATGGTGAAGTGTTTCTATCCGTGTCAACTCCATGTGCCCTGTGGGCTTCCGAATCATTTCCGCCCTGTAAAAAAAATGAACACTTGATCAGTGGGAAAGTGTGTGTAAATTTCGAAAGTACAGCAAGTCAGCAACCCACCCTGCCTAACAACATCAAGTGCCGAATTACTTGGAATCCAATAGACAGGGGACGTGCTGAGGTTTGAATTAGAATAAAGGTGGAAGAAAAAAAAAGGGTGAACTATTACCCTGTACTAGCCCATTCTCCAACCCATCCAAAGCCATGATGAGCTCTGTATTACAATGTCACAGACGTAGTTAGAACTTCGCAGACAAACATTTTTATTTTCAAAATTAAAAGAAATGACATAGCTACTGGCCTTACTTGGTTGTGCTGCTCGCAATAGGAACAAGCCATCGCAATGTTTTCTCCATTTCAGATCTGATCTGAGCAATACTGAACTGCATTACAGCATAGTAAGACAATTAGTCAAACATTACTTGATAAAAGTATGATAGTTTTCCGTCTTTTTAGAAAATATGAATTTAAATACCTCTTCAGGCACTTGAAATGATTGCAGCTTAGCACGTAAAGCGGATTTTATGCTCGGTGGCAATCCTTGGTACAATGAATCCCTTGTATTTGGAGGAACGGAACTTGACCTTGATACCTAAAACATTCAAGAACACTCCCAGACATGATTTTCTACAAAGAAACAAGACAAAAGATATAGAGATTGTTTTCTTATTGAACGAGAAACTTAGCTTTCAGAGCTAATAACGGACGTATGGTCATGCAGAAATGCACTTACGACTAAGAGCATAAAGTTTTACAAAGCTTAGTCAGAATGAGTATGTATCATTAAATTTTTTGAATATGGAACATTAAAAGGGTTATGTATGCATACGATGATAAACAAAACAACCTTGATAAAGACCAGATGAAGAAGGATTAACATCATATTCCCTCCCTCATGAAACGACAACATAGTTGGTTTTCGTCCAAAGTTATCAAAATGTGCATGCATTTCCAATCATTTCGGTTCGGCGTCTGAATGAATTTTATGCAATTTCTAAGCAAGAACGGGAAATTCTTTGATAACAATACACTTATACATGTGATCTATCATAAAAATTAAGTATTTCAGGCATGACGTATGAAGCTGCCTTAAAAAAAGTTGACACATGATATGGAAGTATAGCGTGTGCATATGTGCGTGGGTGTCATGTGTGGGTGGGTGTGCGTGTGTTGAAATATAAAAGATAGAACTTGAAAAGGAAGTTGCATGCATCAGTGTAACATGGGATTAAATAGGAGGATGAGGACTTACAAGAGTATCGATTTGGGTAATGATATTGGCATAATGCAGTGCAAGGCCAGAGGATCCAAGTCTCTGATGAGATCTTTCAGGACCTTTTAATAGTTGGTCACTATTAACATCTACAACAAAGAGAGTAACTGCCATCAATTTTTCAAGAACTTTTAACAAAATAAACTCAAGGTAAAAAAATAAAATAAAATGATCAGTGGCAATAATGATGAACAACACATCTTTTCCATATTGTCATATGCCATGACAGAGGTACATTGGCATATGTTGCCGCTGCAGATGCCAAGAGTGGCATGTAAACACATGCAATTGCACAAATGTCTCATGACATTTTACATGATTTAACATAGTTTTTTTGCTTGTCTGTTAGAGTGACAAAGTATCATAGTTCATTTGGTAACAGAATTGGCAGTTGGAGAAAAACTGCTAAAAACTATTATCTATCAGATTAACTTGTTGAACCAATGCTGTACTGTTCCCATGTGATTTTTGAATGAATAAGAGCTCCATTTTATAGCAAATACAGTCTACGTGACAATAAATATGGCGTATTCACAAACTAGAGGATCCAAAATGTCAATCGCATTGGAGACGTAGACATTAATGGGATGAACATGATTATGCTCTCCGGCTTGAAAGGGGAAGGATGCAGTGCAAATTACTCAAAACATTTGAAAGCTAAATGCGACAATAAGAAAATCATCTTCCTTTACCCCACTTCACTCTGCATACTGAATATCGTAGAATATTTTACAAGATCATGAAAATATGATAAGGTGCATATTGCAGATTTATGTTTTAAGCTCAAGATATAAAGTCACTGAAATAAATAAGGCGGAAAACATTTTGACTTTATAAGTACACTCTAACATGAAGATAAAAATTGTTCTTTACATGAGAAACAATGAATAACTGCAAATAAAAGGTGAGAAAAGAAGAAGAAAAAACCTGCAGCGCCAAAGGCTTCATGAATCTCTAAGTGCAAAAGGTGGACAATATCTACGAGCTTCTCCATAACCTGCGAACCACAAATAAAAGACATTTACACATTCAGATAAGGGATCCTTTTTAGACCAAGTTGATGATCATGCATGAATTCCACCTTGACAATGTTCACAACTTCTATACAATTACACGGGAGTTGGTAATTTGTCATTATTACATCAGGTTATGGTACCAATAACCACAACAAATTCAGAAATATCATGTGTAATCTGGGAAGTATTAAGACTCCCGGGGAAATATAAAAGAACTGATGATTATATGCTACCTACCTACCTCTTCCAAAATTTTGGACCAAAGTGACTTCTTCTTCAAACTTTTAACATGCTTATCTTGGCTCTTTAGCTCTTGCTTTAGAATCTGAAGAGTATCCCCTACATATAACAAGACAAAATTGTTCAAATAAACATAACATATAGAAAAATATTACTAAACAAAATTCAGTGAACTAAAAGACACAAGATAAAATTAAATTTGCTAAGAGCAAAATGCTGGAAATCAAGAGAAACACAAACAAAAGAAGGAAATCATAAATTACGACTGTGGGAACGGTCTTCTTTGAAAGAACCAGTCTATTATCATCAAGGTAGGCGCACTAACAGCTCCCTGATTGCATGAAATAAATTTCAAAAGGAGAATACCTTTTTGAACTACACTGGAATTCTCTTCTTCGTGAAGTTTACGACGGTAGTCCTGTTCAAATCTATCCAGTGCATGCATTTCGTGATAAAGTTCCTGCAATGAAAAGGAGAAGCAAATAAGGTTAGCATTTTTGATATATTCAAAATGTTTTAAAACAATAATGAATAATCAATGTTGAGGACACTAGTTCTGCAAGATTTGTGAATTATCACACAACATTATACTCTCACCTATGAAGTATATAGAGCAATAAAGTAACACAGACATGTGTGGCTCCTATAATATTAAGCTTACGGGCTCAAAAAATTTATTTCTTGTTGCCACACGTGCAGCCACGTATAGGTCGAACTATTTTTAAAATGTCATTTTCTTCTTAATCGAAACAAACAGTGTTTGGATTTGAAGTTAGTTAAGAAGACCCAAGTATAATGAATTTCTTCAGTATCCAAGCAATATTCCTTTAACTTTAAATAGATGTGTGATAGAATGAATGATACTAAAATAAAATATAAATAAATTCTGCTTCACTTGTTTGGAGCAGCCTTTTAACTGTCAAATTTATCCACGGCATATAGGCTCTGTCATAAGGATGGAACTAACTGAAAGCAAGCTATTGATTGAAAAACTACCAAGACATGGCATATAATCATATCATTAAATATAACAGAAATGTCAGTAAGATACTTACGGCGGTATACTGCACTGAACTTATCAGCTGCTTCATTGTTTCTTCTGCTTCATCTTTTAGTTGTTTTTGCAGGGTAAGTTCCGAACCTAATCTAGATAACCACGGTAGTAAATGGAAATTTTTTATTCAGATGTAAATAAATGATAATTAAAACAGAAATAAGGGAGTTTAGAATATCAATATATTACTTTTCAAAATAGCGGTCCAAGTTATGCCATTGTGGATCCTTGCAACGGTTCCCAAAGCGAACAACTTCTCTTGAAAATATTTTCAACTCTTCCCTGCACAGATTCAACAAAAATGTTGTAGGTCTAGAGGGAAAAAAGGCATTATGAAATTATGCTGCAACCTAAAAATTGGAAACAAGAAAACCACCAAGCTAAACAGTGGATTTTTTTTCAAATTCCACCTTTTGTCAAAAGCAGCAATCTTTAGCAATTCATCCATGTTCTTTGATATGAGAAGTTGCACGCCTTCAGAAGGAAGCACCACTTCTTTGAGATGTTTTATGTTATCCTTAGAAAGTGACTGCATAAGATTGGAGCCTTTGACAATAGTATTTGCAACCTCAAAAGCTAAAATCTGTATCTTAACACCCTTCGTTGTCACTCCTGAAACAAAACCAGCACTGAGATTTAAACTTGTCATACTACTTCCGAGTGTGTCCAAAACTTCCACAGCCTTCCCAAGCCCAGCAGTACCAGCCCTTCCGAACATTGAGCTCACTTCTGAAACCTGCAATGAGAGACAAAGATCAAGACAACGAATTAATCATACCAAGCATTCCTCTTATAGCTACATAACCTAAATTCAATCTCTTAGTACGTAAGGAAAGGCAAAAAAAAACATTTATTCATATTCGTCCAGATCAACAAGAGGAGCCTATGTTGCATATTTAAAACACATTGATCCCTTGTTACTGCCACAGTAGACTCGTTTATAATTTAGAATAATCTTTAATGTATGATATAGTATTCGGATGCTGTGCTGCAATAGATGTGCCATTTTTTTGGCATCTCTGTCATAGGAGTACCACTATGACCTATATAATGTGAACGTTAACATCAACTTTTATCAACCAGAAAGACCTCTACTAGGATAATGTAAAGAAAAATTATCCAACCAGAAAGACCTCTACTGGGATAACTTCGAGATAAATTATCCAACTACAATGGTAAGCAGTTAGATTAATTAAATAGTACTTGATAATTCTTACTCTTGGACAGGCAAAATGAGAAGTAAGTGGATGGCACTTGCCTTGGTAGTGCCAATCTTTGTTGAGACCAGAGGTTTAGACTTGGTGGACTTGGACTTGTAGGAAAGCACACCGGATAACCGTGGCTCCCTAACATCGCCCGAATCTTCTGAAATGTTCCCCGGAGGAGAGCCTGATGTTGCTGGAAACGAAAATGATTCGTCTTTCGAGCGGTCCACCCTATCTTCTCCCTTTGGAAGAGGTCCAGAATGCCCCCCCATTTTAGGAAGATCTCGGGGTGGATTATACGCGACGTGTTCATGATCCCGGATGCCGTTAGCCTTGACATCACTAGGTGATTTATCCACTGCAGCTCTCTTTGAGCAAAGCCCACCCATTGCAACAGAAGCACCAATTATTCCCCAACTAAACTCCAATCTCAACAACTCCGGTTCCTTTCCATCTAATAATATATAAACTCAAAAATCACAAAGAATCATCTGCAAGAAAAACAAAAACACTACGAAATTACGGATCACTAATCTCTAAACTTATATACATATTCCAGCAAAAACAGCATGTAATCTACAAAAAAAAACTTCAAACAAGGCAAAAAGATAGTATCTTTACTTGAAAGAGGGGGAAAACCCAACGAATGACGACTCAAATCCCACAACTCGTCCCGGAACCAAAACAAGCAGATGGGTCCCCAAAAGATCCAATTTTGGGACGACCCAAAACTCGAGAACTCGAAAAGACGGATCGAAAACCCCAAACCGAACAAACCTGTGCAAAACAGGGCAAGAACCCGACCGGCATCAGATTGAACGGCCAAGATCTAATGTTTTCGGCTCCGGCGGCATCAACGGCTGGAAAAGAGCGGAGATTGGGAGGATCGAGGAGTTGGGTCCTGCAGCAGCAGCAGCAGCAGAGCACCGAGTCCACCCACACCCACACCAACCACTAGGGTTAGTTGACATTGCTGACCTTGTTTGTCGGCCGTTGGATGTGATATGGACAGATTCGAGTGTGCCACGTGGAGGTTGGTGATTGTGCTCCTTGGTTTTGGTGGGGTGTGGGTGTGGGAAGGGAAGAAATGAAGAATCATTGTTTGTGGGATATGGATATGATTATATGAATATATTAGGTTTAGGTTGTTTACTTAACTTATTCGGTTAGCCCAACTAACTTACTGTATGTTCCCCTAATCTAACATGTGGGTCTCATAATGTGGCTAGCCAACAAGCACCGTTATTTTAACACTTCTTTGCATGTATAATGGATTAATGAGTGAGTTGAGGTCAACTTAATTTTCTTAGAATTGTCATGATAACGAGTTATAAGCTTCCTAGAGATCTAGCTTAATTTATAACTTCAAAAGTCGATCACTCAAGTGGTGAGCGATTGAAACAAAATGATATTTTACCTTATATGGATGGTATGGCAGTAGAATACTATAGTTTGAATAATAGTTGGCTTCCATTAATACATATCTTGCAAAAGAAAATTTGAATTTCGCAATGTCTACAAAAGAAAGATATATACAAACACAATACAATTGGTTGTTGGTTTGCATCAACCAACATTCGAACATATTCAATAAGCTCAGGGCTGACCCAGGGCATCTGGAAGTGGAGTTGTCTATAGATTTTAGTTTAATCTCTTGCAAAGGGTTTGATTATAGCATAAAAAACAACGTTCGGGTTATCCCAGGTGTCCTATTTTTTCTTTTTGTCACGTCAACTAATTCTACTCATAAAAAAACATTAACCATGTCCAAAAATACCTTACATTATCTTCCTTCCACGTCATTTGGAGATTCATTCTGAGTATAATAAAAAATTCACAACAAATTCTATAAAAAAATATTAAAAAAAGATACAATAATTTAAAACGAACCTAAAATGATTTTTTTAAAATTTTTAACAAATAAAAAAAATCAGACGAATGAAAAGAGAACACGTACCCCCACCCCCGCGCAGCCACCAGAGGCCTCTCCCCGGATAAGAATGCTCTCAGTTCGTAGAACACTAATATTTAATAGAAATAATTGGACATCGGAACGAGTCATACAACTGATGTCTTTTCGAATTGTTATATTTTAAGTGTCATCAACGCTATCCTAAGAAGTAAGAAGCCAGAAATACACTTAACACAGATTAGAGGTACTTGATTGCGATTGAATTTTAGATTTAAAAATACAATCTACAGCGTGTTGATAATTGGACCCGAGAGAGACTGCAATATATTTTATATTAAATATAATAGGATATAAGTAACAATGGACAATCTTATTTTAATAAGTTTCTCTCCTTTCTACGTCAAAACTTCCCAGAGTCGATGATTTTGATGGGTTCTTTTTCTCTATTTGACTGCTCTTTTTCATATAATAATCACAGAAGTAAAAAGGTACACCGGATTCCGCATCAGGGAACAACATATATTACATATATAATGAGAAGGTTGTCCAAATTAGAAATGTCATAACGCGGAAAGACTTTTATCTAATCATCTACTATTAAAAGGAGTAGAAAGTAGTGTTAAAATATGCCATTTTCACAAATGAAATAGTTCCAAATACGAACAAACTAAGCCCTCGGTGATTTAAGTCCTTTGCATGTCATTTTTTGCAATAAAGCGCACATGCACGTCATTTACGTTAGGAGACGAGTTTGGCAAAGGGACAAAAAAGGTCTAGACCGCACAACTATTTCAATGAATGCAAAAGCTATTATAAACAGCTTCTTCCATGGCAATGCGCATATTTCTCGTGAGAAATCAGAGCAATTTCAGAGCACTGTGGCCCATGCCTAAGTTCAATTGCCCAAAGCATTCAAGAAAATAACTAAGAAAGCAAGTAACTAGAAACGAAATTTCCTTGATCATGATGTATCTTGCGACAAATTTGGTTGGAAAAGAAATGTTGAAATGCAATTCCCATGCCCAACAAGAATTATGAACTACACAAATTAGGAACTGCTTCTGTAATGCTAAAGAAGTTGTGCCAACTGCCTTCTAGTGACAATGAAGAATAGTCGTCCTGCAAAACAAAACAAAAAAAAATCTTCCGTAACAAGGGCGATGTTGAAATTAATATTTTCAAGCAAAGATGCATAAGGGGATTATTGAAACTTACATGGACATGAATTAGTAGCTAGACTTGTTGGAAATAAGATCCTTCAGTTCATCTACTATTGCAACATAGCAAAAAAAGAATTGCTCCTGAAACAAGTCAAACACAGCAGTAATGCAGGGCAACACTGGGAACTGGAATGCATACAGTAGTCCAAATATATATATATATATATAGGAACGGTTAGACTCAATAGATTTGATTTTGGCATGCCTTACTCTTCCAAATTTCCAATGCAAGATGTGTTAGTTATGGTGTATTTCAATATGAAATGAAGCTCATGATTTCAACCTTTCACACCTCATAACTTTACAAAGTTGTTAAAATGTTATTCAAGTTCATCACTAGTAAAAGCATTTTCGCTACATAAAAGAATCTTTAGAAAATTCTACACTCTGATCTCCCAAAAGTTCTAACCTAAATGATTCCATGTGTTAAAAATGAATAGGACTACGCTGGTATAACATACCTTAGTTTGAACCATCCCTGGCCTCTGAGACCTAAAATGTGCTACGGTTTCAACAAGGTCCAAAGCAGACATATCTCCAACCAAAATTCTTTGAATTGTGTTGTGAATGGCGCAATACGTTCCTGTCCTACCTATACCTGCACTGAGCAAGAGAATTAAAGAAAGCATCAGAGAATAGTTTGTGCAATCGTTAGACGCTAAGAATACCAAAGGGGTGACTGCTAAATTTGAAGTGTATGTAAAATGTAGAAAGAATGTCAGATATAATGAGATTCAGACCTGCAGTGCACAACTATAGGGCCACGATCTGCAGGAATGTTATATAACCTTTTGAGGATATCCCTTACAGCTGCAGTATCCTCTGGAACACCATGATCAGGCCACTCAACGTACTGAATATGAAGAACAGGCAAAGGTGGTTCCTCCGACTGCAAAACAGGTAAAATATAAATATAAAAATAAATGCTAATGATCATTTAGATTATTTGTGTCCCCTGTAGAAAAGACAGATAGATCGACATCATTAGGGTAAAAAAATCTAAAAAGAGAATACCCACTACTGTTGCTAGATTATTATGGTGCCTATCAAAAAGCATGGTGGTTTGGACTTTTTCAGCAAAGAGGAATGTCGAAATTTTTACTTCATCCTCACCAAAAAATTTCTGAAACGTTCATTAAGATATTTTCCTTTCATGAAGAATATAAAATTGAAGAATAGCAAGTAAGCTAAAAGTTACAGGTTTTAAATTACCTATTTTTTCGTTTTCTAAGAGTAAATCATGAGTTGCTTGTAATACCTTTATCACAGAGGCCTGGTATTACAATTTTCTCGGAAGGAACTTACGTTTATTTTCATTTGTTTGACTGAATACTTACATGCTTGGATTTCACCTCCAACGAGCGCAATTCCAAAGAAGATCCAGTTTTCACAATGTTCTTTGTGGAAACACGTACACCTCCGAATTCTCTTATCCCATTTGCAGCTTGAAAATAATCAGCACATTTACTGCTCATCGTCTGCAAGTTAATACAAACCAAGTCATCACTGCCGCTTTGGACATCCATTTTGAAAGTAATGGTAGAGATGGAAATAAAAGTTGACAACTTCAATCAGTAAGACTAATCTCATCTTGAAATCATAACTTTTTCTATAAGTTCGCAAGTTGAAATATCAGTTACTAACTTAAACAAGTCAAAAGGTACTATTATAGTTACTAAAGATATAGTTGATATCAGTGATGAGGACTTGTGAAGCATGGATATGCATAGGGTACCATAGGATATCATGGGACATTAGGAATATGAAGGTATGGTATTTTCTACAAACTGAGATTTGCTACAACCGGGTATCATAACGAGGACCTGCAAACCCTGGTGGGGGTATAAAAGGAGGGGCTGAATCCATATGTATTTCGCCACAACCACTTGATTATGTTACTCCGATTTGGGGATTGGGGAAGAGGATATTGTTGCTGAGAGGGCACAACTACTAACACTGTAGTCCAATTTTGGGTTCAAAATAGACACCAACCAAGATGAGAGTGAAAACAAGCGTTCATTGCTTATTTCATATTTATAAGGCAGCAACCACAAGTAGGTGTTAATCTTACCGAAGAAAATGCAGACAAACCTTCTAAATCTTAGAAACTCTTTACTATTGCAGAAAATAAAACGCAACAAAAGGGTTGGATTGAATAAAAAGAGAAACATGCTCATGCATCATACGCTTATCCACCAGATATCTAGACAAGATGACTGCTAAATTTGCCTAATACACCACACACTGACACACAAATTCCCATGCCTATGCATGTTCATTTTGGTTAAGATATGGTTGTACATAACATGCTCTAGAACCCTTGCTTTCTGAATAACAGTAGTGTTATGCAGAACGTACTAAAGAACTCTTGCTTTCTAGATGACAATTGTTCAATACTTTAATCATACAATGAGAAAATCTAGATGATAATAATATTGTATACAGTAATAGACAAGCTGGTCATGATAATGTTTCTAATTGCCTAAATGAACAGATAAGATAGTCCTTTAGGTACAACTACAAAATACAAATACCGTTTGGTGTATTCATTTTTGCGGAAAAATTGCAACCAAATTGTGTGACTCCCATATGTCACAATGATGGTTCAGCTACATGCATTTTGCTCTAGTACAAGGACATGTGAACCTCAACATAAGAAAGTAAGAAACAACATACCATGATTATGCTTTCCTGCAAATACCCTTTGGTATACCCTAAACTAACAATTAAGAATTATGCTTTCCTGCAAATACCCTTTGGTATATTGTTTCTCATTGAGAATCGTTACCAAGTGGTGTCACTCTCCCACGTGACTATCTTGGTTTAGCTACACATTTTTACTCTTGTATAAGAAAATCATATCTGAAGCTCTCCGTAAGAAACAAATATAATTTAGTAAATCATGAGCACATTTTTTGGGAAATCCAGAATAATTAAGCCAATATGATGCCTTGATAATTAATATATTTGATCATCTAAATGACAGACATACCTCATATGAAACTGAAAGCTGGACTTTGTTTTAACCCAAAGTCCAAACTGTCATGCCATGGATGTTAGGTCAAGATGTACCTAGTAATTTAATTTCTGATAGGATCTCACATAGGAAAAAAAAATCAAATGAACGAAAAACACTAGTTCAACACCTTCAATTTCCTAAGAACGTGAAAATGCAAATTAACAATCAACAGCTCAATAGTCGTATGATATATGAACATACTTATAGAATTGTTTCTAATAGGGGTTAAATAGATCGCCACCGAATAATATCTATGTTGCTAATAAGATCACTGCTGCTGGGGAGGGGGGTTGTTATCAGTGATCACTGCTAACTGGTTATCTACAATAATAAAAACCATCAAAACACATGGCGAATGCTTGTAAAATAACACAATATAACATAAAGCATTTTGAGTACTGATCAATAAAAAGAAAAAAACACTTAAAGCACCCTGGGGTTATCAACCACTGTAAGCATCACAATTGCTGGGCAGTGATATTGGATCACCATGTCCCAGAAGTCCTTGAAGGTCTGAGGAAGTGGTCCTTGTGTAGCAATAAATTCTGAAACATTTCCATTTGAAGGGGTCTACAATTATGAAACGATAAGGCATAAGAATGACTAACATATTGCAACTAAACCTCTTCACCTACGTCTACAATATATTGCATGTTATCTGATAAAATACACAATTAGTAGGCCATTACCTTAATAAAGCTTGCGTTGATATACCTACTCCCTGAACTTTTGCCATCCTTATCTGACTTGAGCTTAACTCTGGTTTCATCATCTGTAAAAATCCAAGAAAAAATTATTATAGTCAAAATAATGTTCAACATAAACTGTATTGAGATTACTTGAGCTTAACTCTGGTTTCATCATCTGTAAAAATCAAAGAATAAATTACTATAGTCAAAATAGTGTTCAACATAAACTGTATTGAGATTGGAGAAGATGAATTTAGGAGCCTGCAGATGCAGTGAATCTGAGGGTGGACATAAAGATGATTCATAGTTCCTCAGGTGGATTGCAGTGCAGCTATTAGAAGTTAATCGTCGGTATTCAGTTACGTATTTGCATTTGTAATTTGTCATCTAGACAAGAGGTACTTTTTCCTTGCTATGCTATTTACTAATTTCCACTCCTTCCAAATGAAAACTTAATTTGTTTGTGCTGCAGTGAAAATCAATGGAAGTGGGTAAGGGAATATACAAGGTAACACATCCATATAGCGGTTCTTGTTCGAATTGATAAGTTCACAAGCCTCTCTGCACTTCCTCAAAAAATCATCTCTGATGGATCTCATCCCCTGTCATTGAAAATGAACCATTATCTAATCAAGAACAATACTATAATGTGCAAATTAGGTGAAACAAAAATAAGCATGATCTTGTACATGGCTCTAAAGATCAAGCAGATAAGCAACCCCATGTGGTTTGGATTAGGCAACCAGAGCCAAAAAAATGGGTAGTGAAACAATGTAAGATCATATGAGTTTAACAATGTCAGATGATCATAGAACCGGAGCATGCGACTGTATAGTCTACACAAACCTTCAACAAAAACAAATCCCATACAACCACATAACTGAATAAATAGTCTCATAATCACAAATATCCAAGTAGTTGCAAAATTTGCTTATTTAGGCAAGCCCAAGACTACGGGACAAAGGTATTGAGTATTGACGTATTGTCGAATACTATACTTGCAGAGCCACCTATCAACACTTTCGCTTTCTTAAGAAATGGGATAGTTCCCATATTAAAACACAACCAACAACCTATTTCATTAAAATGTACAGAAGTGTGAGCTTACCGGTATGTCTTAGACCATTAGTCTTGAGTGTGAACTTGTCAAAAAGTTTATGTGGTTATGTCCTAATTCGGGAGTGCAAAGTTTTCACATGTGCTTAATTGATGTGTTTGGGACCAAAGGCTTTGTTGTTGTTGCCGTTTTGGTTAAATGTCCAATGTAAGTTGGCTCATGATGGGTTTGCCAATAGGCAAAAGTTATTTCAAAATTGGACTTATTTGTAATTTAATGAGCCAACGTCCAACCAAAATTTAAGGTTCCTTAGCTTAAGAAAACGGGGCTTTAACCTAAGCAGGTTTTATTCCACTCAACTTGTTCACGTCCTTGAATTTCATGGTTAGATTCTCACAAGAGATATACATCGTCCACTTTACTAACAGAGCAGAAATCAAATGTGCTTGGCAAAAAAAGCTTTGATTCAACTTTAAAGTAGGCTTAATTCTGTAAGGAATAAAGTCTAAGAAAAATGACTATTGATTACTAAATGTGTTTGGGTTGTTAAGATTGTTAGGAAGGGACATGTGTCAAGTCTCTATCGGTGAATAGAGATCTGAGGGAGAGAGATGTTATCGGGGTTGTTACATTTCTTTCTTTTCCTTCAACATTTGCCTACATATATGAATCACCTCCCTCTTCTCATCTTTGATGAAAGGGATTATTTAGCTTCTTGATTTTCTACATGGTATCAGAGCTCTGAAGAATCCGAAGATCAAGGAAGTTTGTCGTCGTCGTCGCCAAGATCCTGGCAGTGATTGATCAAGCTTCGTCTATGGCGGCTGGATCTTCCTCGTCTTCAACATCTTCAATTTCTTTGTTGACCTCTCTCTTTCTGTACCCTGTGAGTCTCAACATTTCTAATTTCGTAACTATCAAGTAAACTCCAAGTAATTATCTACTTTGGGAGACCCAAATGTTGGGGTTGGTAGAATCACAGGGATTTGGTGGTTTTCTGGATGGATCGGTCGTTGAACCTCCATTGATGGTTATGGCGTCAGGAGAAAACCTTAATTCCATTGAGAGAGATGGCAATCCCCTTCATACCTCCTGGTTGCGATCAGATCGGCTTCTTAAAGCTTGGATCGTGAGTACGCTTAGTGAGGAGGTGTTGAGTCTGGTGCTTCGTAAGCAAACGTCAAGGGAGGTGTGGATCACACTCAAGGAGTCGTTTGAAAGAGCATCAGAAGAGAGAGAGTTCTCTCTTATGCAGCAATTGCAGTTCATGAGAAGGGAAGGTTTTGGTACTTTAAATGAGTTTCTTGCTAAATTCAAGAATATCTGTGATGAATTAGCAACTATTGGAATTCCCATCAGAGAGCAAAACAAGGTTTACTGGTTGTTGAATGGATTAGGGCAGAGATATGAGTCATTTACTACAGTCACTCTGCGACCACCTCTTCCATCATTTGCTGAGGTGGTACCAATGCTACAAAATTTTGAGATCAGAACTCAACATTATGAACTCAATGCAAATCAGAGCATGGCTCTTTATACTCAATAATAGGGTAAAGGTGGTCAAGGGAAGAAGAATCTCAAGAACAAAGAGAATCAATATGGCAAAGGCAATGGTGGCTCAGGAAACTCTAACTTCTCTTCCAAAGGGAGAGGGTTTCAAGCCACTGGGCAGGTTAAAACATATTTCAGTGGTCAAGAAAGCAATGCAAAGAATGAGAAATTTGCAGGGAATGTAGTGATTTGTCAAATATGTACCAAGAGAGGTCACAATGCACTCAAGTGTTGGCAAAGATTAAATCATTCTTATCAACAGAATGATGCACCTCAAGCCTTGTCAGCCATTAATTCTGGAAACGGAAGTAATCCTGAAGATTGGTTACCAGACTCAGGTGCATCCTCCCATATGACTGAAGATGCAGGTAATCTCCACCACATTAGACCTTGTCATGATTCATATGATAGAATTGTTGTTGCAAATGGTACTTCCTTACCCATTAAGAATGTTGGTTCTGCCACTATAGCCTTGGGGAAAGACAATGCCTTACACCTTAAACATGTATTGCATGTCCCTGGCTTACAGAAAAACCTTATCTCCATTGGTCAGATCACCTCTGATCACTTTTATAAGGTTACATTCCTTGGATCAGATGTTGTTATCAAAGATAGAGCTAGTGGTAAAATTTTAGCTATGGGAAGTAAGAAAGGCAATGTTTATACTTTAGATAAAATACCTCATGTTGCTTTGTTTTCAAATCGACAGAAAATAGTGCCTGAGCATCTATGGCACCACAGACTTGGTCACGCAAGTCATGAAGTCTTAAAGTTTCTTCATAATAAAGAAGAGTTGCATGTCAGCAGTTGGAGCAACTCAGGCAGTCAGTGTGAAGCTTGCAGGATGAGCAAAGCTACAAAACTACCCTTTATGTCTTCTTCATTTTCAGCAAAGACTTTGTTTCATAAAATACATTGTGATGTATGGGGTCCCGCACCTGTAGAGTCTCATCAACATTATAGATTTTATGTTTGTTTTGTAGATGAATTCTATAAATTTGTGTGGTTGTACCCAATGAAACAAAAGTCAGATTTCTATGAATGTTATCTTGTGTTTGAACAATATATTGCCAGACAATTTCAGAAATCTATTCAAATTTTCCAATGTGATAGAGGTGGTGAATTTGTCTCAAAAATTCAAGTCTCATCTCACTACACAGGGAATTCTGCTACAACAATCATGTCCACATACACCTGAGCAAAATGGACTTGCTGAGAGGTATCATAGAAAGATTGTTGAGTTAGGACTGTGTCTGTTGTTTGCCAGTAATGTTCCAAAGAAGTTTTGGGTTGAGAGTTTCTCTACAACAGTGTTTCTTCTCAACAGGATACCATCAAAGTCCAACAACTTCCAAGTTCCCTTTCAGGTTCTTTTTGACAAACTTCCCTCTTATTCTTCATTTAGAATTTTCGGTAGCAGATGCTTTCCTTATCTTAAAGGGTATGGTTAAAATAAATTCTCACCTAGGTCAATGCCTTGTGTTTTCCTTGGGTATAGTCCTATTCATAAAGGATACAAATGTTTTCATGTAGCTACTGGTAAGTGGTATGTTTCTAGGCATGTTGTATTTGATGAAACTTGTTTTCCCTACAAGTCTACATCAAGTCGTGTCTCTTTAGATATTCCTAATGCTGAAATTACAACTTTCCATGATTGGCTACCTAATAATTCAGATCATATTTCAAGCAAGGTTACTTCTCATATGTGTGATACTGGTGCATCAAAATCACTTGTTGATCGAGTTGTTGTAGCACCTTCTGTCCTTCCTACTAGTGCTGCAGAACAGGTTGTGGATCCAATCCCTTCAACCATTGTTTCACCCACTATTGCAAATTTGTCACTACCTTCTTCTGGTGCACAGATGGTTTCCTCTTTAGATGCCACTTTACCTCATGGCATCTCATCACTACATCATCATGCTGAGGGTACAACTTCAAATGTCAATCATAGTTCAATCTCAGATTCTGGTCAGAACTCTATTGATGACACAACCATCTCAGAAGTCCCTTTGTATCACATGGTGACAAGAGCCAATATAGGAATTACAAAGCCAAATCCAAAGTATGTTAATCAAGTACGACTTCTTCCTTCTGCACCATCTAGTTTGACACAGGCACTTAGCTCTCCAGAGTGGCTTACAGCAATGCAAGAAGAGCTTGCAACATTGCATTCCAATGAGACTTGGGATTTAGTTCCTAAACGCAAGGATATGCACATCATTGGATCAAAGTGGGTGTACAAAGTCAAGTTGGATGCTAAAGGCAACCTTGATAGGTACAAGGCTAGGCTGGTTGCAAAAGATTTCAGTCAAAAGGAGGGAGTTGATTATGTTGACACATTTTCTCCAGTGATAAAACCTACCAGCATTCGTTTGGTTCTTAGTATTGCTACTGTGTATGGTTAGGAAATAAGGCAAATGGATGTCAAAAATGCATTTCTACATGGATGTTTAAGTGAGGTGGTTCAACCACCAGGCTTTAAAGACTCTAAACTTCCTAATCATGTTTGCAAGCTCAAGAAGACTATCTATGGCCTTAAACAAGCTCCAAGAGCTTGGTTCGACAAGTTTAGTTCTTTTCTGATTGAGCATGGTTTTGTTTGCAGTACTGCTGACCCATCTATGTTCATTTATAGATCCAAAGGTCAGATTCTCATCTTGTTACTCTATGTTGATGATATGATCATCACTAGCAACAATTCAGACTTGATCTCCAGCTTCTCCACATCTTTGAATACCAACTTTGCTATGAAGGATCTTGGAGCATTATATTACTTCTTGGGCATCGAAGTCCATCGATCCACAGAAGGTATTTTTCTGTCTCAAGCCAAATATGTTGCTGAACTCTTACAGAAAGCAAATATGTTTGCTGCTAAGTTTCTTGCAACACCAATGGTTGTTAAGGGAAGGAAAATTGAAGCAACTGTGGATTATCCAGATCCTTCTTTCTACAGGATGCTGGTGGGATCACTTCAATATCTTACTATAACTCGTCCCGACTTGGCTTATGTTGTTAATTTTGTTTGTCAGTTCATGCAAACACCAACACTGGCTCATTTTGCAAGAGTAAAGCATATCCTGCGTTATCTCAATGGCACTCTAAAAAATGGTTTATTCATAAGAGCTGCTTCTACTCTTGATCTATACGCCTTCAGTGATGCAGATTGAGCTGGATGTTCATTCACTAGACGATCTACAACTGGGTTTTGCGTGTTCCTTGGAGCAAATTGCATCTCTTCGTCTGCAAAGAAGCAACCAACTGTATCCATCTCTTGCTCTGAAGTTGAGTATAGAGCCATGTCTTTAGCTGCAGCAGAGTTGACTTGGATTCAATTTCTTCTCAGGGATGTAGGTATTCATCTCAAGCAACCCCCCACTTTGTTTTGTGATAACCAAAGTTCTCTACAAATGACTGTGAATCATGTGTTTCATAAGAGATCCAAACACATTGAAATTCACTATCATTATGTAAGAGAAAAGGTTGCTTCTGGACTATTGATTACTAAATATGTTCCAGCAACAAGTCAGGTGGCTGATCTCTTCACCAAGTCATTGCCAAAGACCACATTCATATTTTTGTCTTCCAAGCTTGACCTGCTTCAGTTGCCAAGCTTGCAGGGGACTGTAAGGAATAAAGTCTAAGAAAAATGACTATTGATTACTAAATGTGTTTGGGTTGTTAAGATTGTTAGGAAGGGACACGTGTCAAGTCTCTATTGGTGAATAGAGATCTGAGGGAGAGAGATGTTATCGGGGTTGTTACATTTCTTTCTTTTCCTTCAACATTTGCCTACATATATGAATCACCTCCCTCTTCTCATCTTTGATGAAAGGGATTATTTAGCTTCTTGATTCTCTACAAATTCGACTCAACTCGTCGACATCCTTGAAATTCATTCTTAGATTCTTTACACGGCAAATATGGATCATAACTTTACTAACAGAATAGTCTCATATGTGTTACTTCCATCACCTCAAAAGCAATTACAAACTTTCTTTCACAAAAAGAGATCTTCCAGGGTTGTTAAACTTAACAAACAGAGCTTCAATCTAACTAACTGAAATTCCACTCAACTCGATCACATCCTCAAATTTTAATTTTAGATTCTTCACATGAAAAAGAGTAGAAACCATACGAGTCACTCCAACTCCTCAAAACCAAACATCAAATCACTTATTCCAAAAAATAAAGGGAAAAAAACGATATTTCACATCTAACTAGAATCCGAAAGCAAAGGTCTCGAAAACGAACCCGCAAGCGGTCGTATTCTGCGGAGATGGAGGAAGGCGACTGGAGCAGGGACTTGAAAGCCTTGAGACCCTCGGCGCACCACGCGAGCTGTTCGGGGGAGAGGTGCGGCCTCGGCGGGGGATCAGCGACGAGATCGGGGGAGGCCATCCCGGACTTGCGGCGGACCACGCCGGAAGCGGAGGCGCGACGGCTGGTGGAGTTACCCGTGGCTTCCGGAATTCCGACGAGAAATGGGGTTTGGTTTGGGTGATTAACGGTTTTGGAGAAGTGGTTCGGTGGAACCAATGACTGGGCAGTTTAAAATTAAATCTTTTTATAAAAAAAAATTAAATTAATCTTGTTTAATGTTTAATTACGATTCGTTATTATGGAGTTCAAATTCGAATTGTCAATCCAAAGATCTCATTATTTTCTTATCGAAACTACTTTTACATATTGTGTTATAAAATAAAATCTGCGATTTAATGACTATTGTTTCAGATTTGAATTTCAAATTAAAACTATCAACGAACGCTCAATTTGTATTAGCACTTCAAGTTATGTGAATCCATCCTCGTTGTAAGATGCATTTATAACAAGTCAAGAACTAGTAACCATCAACGACAAAAGACATAAAGTGACTTGAGTACTTGCTTAACAAACTTGATAATGGCTAATTGTAAACTGCGTGATGTTTTTCCTAAGTAAAGTACATTGGAATGGTTTCTTAATCAAAGATCAAAAATCCATTACGAGTGACTAAATATTTGATTACAATACATTGGATAGTAAGAATGCTCACACGACAAGTTCATTCTATCAGATTTTATTAATCACATTTTGACAGTACAATCAACACCAACCAGAGCATCCTCATGAACAAGTGAACATATCTAGAAGCTAGCAGGCAAGCAGCTGCAATTATAACATTAGTAAAAGAGGAAAAGAAGACTCAAACCACAATATCAAGACCGGATTAACCATATCAAGGCATCAATTTTCAGATAAGTACACACACATTAATAAATGACACTAAAACAAGGTCGGATTAACCATCAATCTGCAGATAATTCTACTAAATTGGACCGCTTAATAATTGTAAATTGTTCAGACCACGTTAGTATACTAGCGAAACAAGAGCCAAACAAGATTAAGTACTTACATTATTAAAACCTAGACTAAAACATGCACGGCGAAGGTAAGCAAACCTGAAACAGCATTTGACAACATCACTCGCTACAAATGTAAGTTTCACGATGTCATAACTCAAAACTGCCAGTAGAATCACTACCACCTAAACCTGTGCATTTCACAGTACCAATATATTCCACAGAATGCACAGAACTCTCGGCTATCTTTATCGCGCTCAGAATAACATATGACCTCAGAAGCCAAAATGTCAGATAAATCTGAAGGTTCAAAACCTTGGACAAGGATGCAAATCCAAAAATAACCTCCAATCAACAATCACACTGTAGATTCGCTGCTCCTACAGTTGAAAAATAAACTGAAGTTACTTTCCGTGTTGTTTCACTTCCTTGATGATGCCTTCAGTAAGTGAATCCACGTCATAGTTCTTGCCAAAGAACTTCACAAACTGCATTTCAGGGCTCATCAAGTACCTAAGAAGTTCAACGTTATAACACCAGAGATATAATTAGTAAAAGATACACAGTATGAATCACACTTTCCAAATTGCTTATCCCATGCTAGTTGGTCCCAATATTTGCAAATGGTGCAGGAATAAAGAGACTACAAGGTCAGCAAGGAAAACAATAAAACACTGAGATTTCTTAATCATCTTTGTTAGTGTGATCACTTGCAGAAAAAAGAACTTACATGACAATAGAGTGATCAACAAGGTAATCTGAACCCTCCTCTTCAGTCTTCATATAGTAGACTCTATATGCACGAGCAGCCTTCTTAACCTCATCAGGTGTACCAGTTAAACCAACCAAATTTGGGTGAAATTCTGCAAAATGGAAAAAAGGTCAAATATACTAAGAAGTACGGAACTATCTTGAACCAAATCAACAGAATTGAGATCAACCATTTCAACCCCCAAAACTGGTTTTCAACTAAAACAAGCTGCTTAAGAAAACAAACTATAGATAATCAAACCGAAAATGAATTGCTCTACAAATAGTACATTTCGAAACGTGTAAAAACAATCCAACAATTTAATGTGCTCATCTAATCATTCATTGTTTCTGTGGACACCAGAAGTGATAGAACAAACCGTTAACATATTCACTGACTTGCTCCACCGTATCTCTCTCTGGATCAACAGAAATGAAAACTGGTACTATTTCCAAGTTAACCTTCTCCTCTGCACAGGAACAAACTTACTGATGTCATGCAAGAAAATATATGCTTCCAAGAAAGAATAGTGTTTAATTCCAATCAAAAAGAATGTTTCGTTATCTTCCTCGTAGAATACAGAAAACAGGAATGAAATTGCAGAACAATATTGAGAAAAAGAAACTTATTGGATTATGAAAAGTACCAATTAAAATGATGATTCAAGTCGGTAGTAAAGGAAATATTGATATATAAGGAATTAAGGATATGGAAAGATCCATTTCAGCACATCCAGCTTTCAGAGGAATTTTGTAAAACCAGCAACCTGAAATCAACAGTTGGATATTTCCCCTTGCATGTTGAAACTTGCATACTATGGTAATATCATTATACTCCTCAAAATTATGGAATGCTATTTTATTAATTGTAACTTGTACAGCTATGCCAAATGAAGTGTATTGAGTTGATTCACGAGCATCTATTAATGTTAATGTAGTGAAATTGTGTAAAATTTTCAGTTTATTCTGTAATAACCTAATCTAAACACCTAAATTAAACTAAACTAAACCTAATTAACCTAATTAAGCCTTGATTAGTATAGCATGAGGTGGCTTGTTTGGATTGGAAGATTTGGAGGTGAGTTGAGGATAAGCTTGGTTTCTTCTATAAATAGAGGTGAGGTTAAGGAAAAACGTTTTCTTGGTCATTTTGATTCTTCAGAGAGGGAGAGAGGTGAATTCGGAGAGGAAGAAGAAGAAGAAGAAGGAGAAGAAGAGAAGGAGAGGAAGTGAAGAAGAAGTGTTGGGTTAAGCTTGACAAAGCTTGGGAGGCGTCTACAAACTTCTTTAAGGTATGCTAAATCTTCATTATAACTCACATAAGCCTTGTGAGTGTTGGGGATCGACGTTGGTGTCGAATTCCCCGTCGGATTGCAACCAATTCAGAGGTTGAAGACGACGATCGGTCGACCGGTGCCTGTGGGCAGTCGACCGATCCTATTATTATATGGATTTTTACCCGCGAACGGTCGAACGATGTCGTTAGACGGTCGACCGTTATGCTAGATTTGTGCGGGAAAAAGGGGGATACTGTTATCGGTCGAACGGGATCACTTAGCCGGTCGACCGAAAAACAATGAGAATGGGTCGGTTGGGGATTTTGACTTATTAAACGGTCAAACGTCCTTAACCTTGTTCGACCGATCCATTCGATGCTTAGTCGGTTGGGAGTTTTGACCATCAAAACGGTCGACCGCTCTTTAACTTTCGGTCGACCGACTGAGCATTTTAATTAAGCGGTAGAGTGTCTGTGTTGATTCGGTCGAACTGTATAGCAGTTCCGGTCGACCGAATATCACTTAGGCAAAATGCGGAAAGTCTTGTTATCGGTTGAACGACCCCTTGGTTCGACCGGTCGGATATATATATTATATAAAATTGTATAGCGTAGACCATCCAAACGGTCGACCGCTAGATGACTTTTGTTCGACCGATTGGTCGGTAATTCGGTTGGCGTGGTTCGACCGGTAGACTTGTTTGTACAGTACTGTGTACTGTGTGGGGGACCGGTCGACCGGTGTGCTTTTAGCGGTCGACCGATCTGCCGCAGGTTGGTGGATTTATCCACACGCGATCCGTTGAGTATAGGTCGACTACCGGCTCCGAGGCGACAGTTGATTACCGGCTTTGAGAGCTACGGATTTCACCTTCGACGAAGGCGTATTATTGTATTACTGTTTCCTCTCTTACCGAGCGGGGTGTGAGGGATGTGTGCCGTAAACCTTGGGCAGTTTGCGAGGGTTTAGCGGTAGGCCGAGGATGTTCCGGCAGGGTGCGCGTTTGGCAGCTCTTGGGGGAGCAGCGGCTGTCGTCTGACCCGAGTTGTGTATTCGGCAGGCTGACTCGCTCCTGGAGTGCGGCGTGTACCGGGGGTTCCTTCCTGCACTTTTTGGGGAGCAGTGGTGTCGACTGACCCTTGTGAGGCAGCGGTGGACTGACTTGACCCTAGTGGCAGGAGTGGTTCAGTGCCGCGGAGGCGGTGAGGGCATTATTGTGGGCCCGAGGCGGATGATCACGTGTATTGCATTGCATTGTCTTTAATTTCCTTTTCGTATTTTAGGAGGTTTGGTATACGGGGTTCCTGCAGGGAACTCAGGCATGTTTGTTTGTTTGCATTTCAGGTAGCGAGCAGGGTTAGAGTTTGAGGTGGTGACTGAGGACGGTGCCCCCGGGATCAGATCCTGTGTCCTCTTTTATCCTTCTTTTGTTGAGGTAGTGATTACATGTTTATTCATTTTTGTTGTAATCACAGTTGACTCTTATGTATACTTTGACTTCCACGTGGGTCTGTATCTTATATATTATATATATATATATATATGTTGGTTTGTTTTCCAGTGACGTGCCTTGTGTTGACCGTTGACGGTCTTTATTATTGTTTAAATTTTCCGCTTTTTCGGGTATGTTACATATTCACTCGTTTTGTTTTGTTTCTCAAATATGCATATGAAATTTACAGTACAGGAAGTTGTAACAATTGAGATTCAGTAACTTCGGTAGCATTTTTAAGGATGCTATGAGTAAAGACTTAAGGACAATAAACATGACGTAGATAAAGCATGATTTTACCAAAAGAAGCCGAAAATGAAAAGAACAGACATGCCATGTCAAAGTTGAACTTACTAATTTTATCAATAGCAGCACAAAGTTTTTGCAGCTCATCTGGACAAATATCCGGGCAATGAGTAAAACCAAAATATAAGATCGTCCATTTCCCCAAGAAGTCTTGCTCTGTTACAGATTTTCCATCGTGGTTTACAAGCTTGAATGGTCCACCAATAGCTGGAGTTCCGACAGATGGCCCTTGTCTTGGTGTAGTTGATGCAGTTTTCAGCTCTGAATAAGATATTTATTTAGATAAAGAAAATAAGAAAAAATAACATGTTGGGCTTCTAATAAGAAAATGCATCAAACTTTTGACCGTTTAAAGAGACATCTTAGATTTCAAAACCAGTTCACCATCAATGTGAACTGAGGTAGTTTTCATTAAGTTTTAGGTGACATTTGTCTAATCATTTATTCTTTAGTATCAATGACATTAACAGGATTTACATCCTGATATAAGAAAGTGAATAAAGAACATGTTTTGGGATTAATTCAGGGCTGAGTTAATCTAGAATGTTCGGAGACAGGAAATGAGGAATCAGTACTGGGTGCTTTGCTATATGCCACTTGCATCAAACACCCATGTAGTCCATAGCAACAACAGTACACAGATTATTTGTTTATCCTTCCTTTCAAACCAGTGTAACAGGAGGGAAATATCATCTTGACTCGCTGATTTTAAGGAGAAAACTATCAATAAACAAAAGAATCTTCCAGCGAAAAAAAATGAACAGAAAGGAACCAAGATTTATTTATTTATTTATTTTTGGCACTAGCCACTTCCAGACAAAGGGTGGGAACAAGACATCTCGAGTAGCTGATTATAATAAGGTAAAGTAGGCTCATTTATTCACGATATAACATTATCACAAAAAAGATGTGTTATTTTTCACTTCCTTTTCCAATTAATACCTCTAACACCATAATATCTACCTTCAAGGTGTCTTTTCTTTTCTTTGTCATAGTAGACGAGCAATCCACCTCCTGTTAGCATCAGTAGCACAAGGCTCAACCATGATACTGGCTGCATGGTCAAAACAATTCAAAATTAGAAACTTTTTAGATGCAATGCCAAGGAAAGAATAGATTTCGAATAAATTGTGTGATCAAGTTGTTACAATTACTATGTTCATGACTTTAAACTAATTGAAATTGTCAAAACACGAGATTCCCAAGCAGCGGTTTATCTGGGTCTATAAACAAAAGCATACAACATCACATAACACAATTGACTCTCGTAATAATAGATAACAAGGCTTGATCAAGTTAAAATATGAAATGAATATTCACCCCTCCCCTAATAGGCTTGCCAGCAGGACCAGTTTCCTCCGATCCTCCTGACCCACCATTTTTATGGGAAGCTTCGGCTGGCTTTTCTGTGGTAAATTTTTTTCCTACTATATCTGAATTTTCTGTGGTAGATTTTTCACCGGCTGTGGCTAGCTTTTCTGTGGTAGGTTTTTCGCCTGCCGTAGCATCACTGGATAGATACTTTTGTGAAGACAGTGGTACCCAATTACTTCTAAACAAATGGGGAACCTGTAAACAAAAAACAAATTCAACTAAGCATCTTAGACGACAACCTGTAAACAATTTGTACCCAATTCACAGATAGGTGCATACAAATTGAAGGCACACGCCATAAGTTTGTAAAACTACGAATAACCAATGGTATGATTGTGCACATATTTTGCATTGTCATCTAAGATTGTAACATATTACAAAGTGTGGATTGATTTAGGAATAGAAATATCTCATATTATTTCTATCTCGTAATGCTTTTAGAGAGGGGAAAAGAAACGAACTTGGAGCGTCGGGCGTCGACGGAGGTAGAAGAAGAGTGTGGTGGAGTGGTGGAGACGCATCGGATTTAGGGTTAGGGTTTGGGCGAGAAGGAGAGGGACGGACGGACGACTGAGAGCGGGTACTCGAATACGTAAATGGGTCCGACGAAAACGGTGCAGATCCTCCAGATTCGATTTCCATCTATATCATTGATGTTTAATTTCCGGAATATAAATATAAGCACGACAGGAACCCACTAAAGACTTGCTAGCGTTTTATTTGAACGTGAGCGTTCATGGCATCCCACCATGGCTCAAAACACCACAATACCACATCCCAATTGAACAACACCAACCACCCAAGTCTCCCCCAACACACGCACGTACACCATTGCCTAATCATAGCAAATTAATTAACCACTCTTTCCCCCTCCCGTTAATCTCCTAATTAATTCCCTTCTCCGGTCCTTCTTTCCTTCCTTATCCCACGACCACAATTAATCCAAATCCAACAATTCAACCAAACAACTATCAATGGACAACAAAGCCCACCACTCCGTCCTCGCGGAGAAGTCCGGTAGCTTCTCCGGCCGCGAGGAGAAGAAGACCTTCCACCGTCCGTCGCGCAATCTCTCGATGAACTACATTAGATCGCACATCCATTTCGGCATGAACGAGATCCACGATGACTCCAACACCAACACCAACACCAACACCAACACCAACACCACCATCTTAGAGGAAGAAGGACAACAAGAAAACAACACTACCGACAAAGATTCACAAGTACAAGAAGACCATGACCACCAACAAAGTTGCTGCACCGACAAGCCCTCACAAGTACAAAACCACGATCTCTTCTCAATCTTCGAAGATCTCGACGTGTTTCTTTCGTCGACCTTGGGTGACGAATCGGTGTCGACTAACACGAATTGTATCCCTTATCCGGCGATCGAGGCTTTGGCGGTGGCGGTCGAGAAGGAGATCGAGAGGCTCCAATCCGGCGATGATGAGATTAATAGAGAGTTGACTTCTCTTATTGGAGGCATCGATAGGATTCAGAAGATGATCAAAGTACTTGATCTTCTCGGGCGAGACGAAACGGTCGACCGGACCAGCGTTGCCGTCCAGAAGGCGATGGCGTTCCTAGAAGACGAGCTCCGGTCGACCCTAGAAGACACTCAGAAGCTTCCCGAGGAAAACACTGCCTGCCGGTGGACCCCACCGGACAAAGAAGACACGTCGGAAGATCGTGGTTGCATCGTCAACGACGCAGACATTCCGACGTTGTACTCGCCGGAGGTAGTGGGGAAGCTCCGGAGAATCGCGGAAGCGATGGTGAACGCCGGGTACGAGGCGGAGTGCTATCACACTTTCATCTTACTCCGGCGCAATGCGGTGGAGAGCGTGGTTTTAGGGTTAGGGTTCGAGAAGGCGAGCATCGACGACGTGCAGAAGATGGGTTGGGAAGCGTTGGAGGCGGAGATAACGACGTGGACTACTGCTTTCAAGCAGTGCACGACGTCGTCGTTCTCGCTGGAGCGCGAGCTATGCCGGTCTGTGTTCTCGGGTCAACCGTCGGTGGAGTTGTTCACCGGAATTGTTGGGGGAGTCGTCATGCAACTCGTCAACTTTGCCGAGGCGGTCGCCATCACCAAGAGGTCTGCCGAGAAGCTATTTAAGTTCCTCGACATGTACGAGGCTTTGAGGGATTTTACCCTTGTGTCTGATGAGGTACGTAAATCACGTCCGGTTAATTGTTTCTTGTACGTGATCAAAGTTTTAAAATCTTTTACATTTGTACGTACGTACGTACGTACGTACGTAGGAGAAGGACGAGAAACTTTCGGAGCTAGTGATGGAGCTATCGACGGCCAAATTGCGGGTAGGGGAGGCGGCGGTGAAGATTTTCGGAGAACTTGAGACATCAATAAAATCGGACACGACGAAAGGTGCGGTGCCGGGCGGCGCAGTGCACCCTCTTACTAGGTATGTGATGAACTACGTGAAGTATGTGTGTGAGTACAAGAACACACTGGTTCAGGTATTTGAGGATTACCAAAAACTCATGACGTCCGATACTGATGAGAATGCCGTTCAGAGGCAGAGCTCCACTACGGAGAATAGTGATCAGGCGTCGTCGTCGTTTGCGACGGAGATGACGTCTATAATGGATTTGCTTGATAGGAACTTGGAGGCCAAGTCTAAGCAATACAAGGATATATCTCTCACTTATATTTTCCTCATGAACAATGGAAGGTACTTATTTTCAAAAAAATAGTTTTTTAATTAATTATGCCGTACCTGTTTAAAATCAAGTGTGATTACAAATCTTTCATTTAGACTAGGTTTTGTTAAATTTGCTTGATTAATTTCGTTAGATTTTTAATACCCAACATCATACAATATAAGTTATCATTTCCTATAATTAATTAATTAATTATGCATGTAAAATGTATATATATATATCCAGATACATAATGCAGAAGATCAAAGACTCCCCAGAAATCAAAGAATTACTGGGAGAAACATGGTGTAGAAAGCGATCGTCGGACCTACGACAGTATCACAAATCATACCAGAGAGAAACATGGGGGAAGGTGTTAGGTTGCTTAAGAGACGAAGGTCTCCACAATCCAAAAGGTAATGGCATTGTGAAACCTGTTTTAAAAGAACGTTTCAAGTCGTTCAATGCTTTGTTCGATGAGATACACAAGACCCAGACCACTTGGGTTGTAAGCGACGACCAACTCCAATCGGAGCTCCGAGTGTCCATTTCCGCCGTCGTCGTCCCCGCCTACCGTTCTTTTCTAGGTAGATTCCAACAATACCTCGACCCCGGCCGACAGACCGAGAAATATATTAAGTTTGGATCCGACGAGTTGGAGAATTACATAGACGAGTTGTTCGATGGCAATATTAATGCACACTCTTCTATCATCAAAAGAAGGACGTGACTGACCGACTCACTCTGACTTAAGTACGTACGTACGTTACCTGAAAATTAAACATTTAATCGACCTAAGATTATTTTTCTTCTCTTTTTGATGCCCAATAATTATATTGTTTCTGTATGTGCCTAGCTATACTATAGTGTTGGTTTCTTTCTTTCCTTTAATTAATTTGTATGCGACTCTGATTAATTGTTGTAATATTTTTCATGAGAGTGTACGTTGGTGTTATCATTATTACTTACTTAGTTTATTACTGCTTTTCGATCTGGTAGTGTTAAGTTTCATTAGGTGTCTGTGTTGATTATTATTCTTAATTATTAATATTGGTTGATTTTTATCATTGAATTAATATAACACGTCAAACTAAGACGTGCCAGCATGATCGCATAAATTCGTGATCAAGAAATGGTTCAAGCCCACTCTTCCCATTAAACTATATATACAATTTATTAACCATGTCGAGACCCTGTTGTGTTGCCAACTTTAGATATGAATAAATAACGAACACATTTAAATATCTTGTAAGTAATATCATTATTTTATTAATGAAAAAGATCTTTTTTAAAGGAAAATAGCCTAAAAAATCATTATCTCGATTTACTAACCGAACACATATGTTCTTTTATTTATAAAATCATTGTTTTATTTCAAAAAAAACACATCTAAATAACTCGTTAGGTAAACTACTATTTTTTTATTCTTCATTCAAAGAATTTGGAAAAAAGAAATTCCCAACAAATAAGTAAAAAACAATATGAATGTTTGATTCTGATAAGAAGAACTTGGGCCTGAATGGATCCAAAGCGGCCCATTTAATAGTGGGCCGTTAGCTGAAGCCCAGCAACGAATCCCGTCACTCACCCGCCATATCTAGGGTTCCGTTCCCGGGTCTCTCCAATCTCCAATCCAATGGAGAGGGTTTGGTCGGAGGAAGAAGCAAAGAGCCACTCTTACTCGGACTCGACTTGGGGTATTCTCCGATCGGCAGGTGACGTGGATTTTGCCGTTTGCATTGGATTTGCTGTTCTTGTTTGGATCGTTTAAGTTTCGTTTGTTGTTTGTGATTACAGAATTCGAATTAGGAACTGATTTGGTTGGGTAATTTACATTTTTGTGCACAATATTAAACAATAATTGCATTGGATTATGCACAATAATTGCATTATCAATTGTTTGAAATGTGTTTTTTTTTCATTTTTAAAAAGTAAATATCAAAGGTGTTTAACTAAAGGTAGACTGCGCATTTTCCGTTTACATTTCTGTTTTTACAGTAAAGGTAAATTACAGATTAGTACGGCTGGCAATTCGGGTCATGACACAAAACCCGAACCCGACACTAAATATATGGATTCGGGTCGACACGAATGACACGAACTGTAATTTGGGTCGGGTTCCGGTTGGAGTATTTCGTGTAATTCGGGTTGACACGAATAACACGAACTGTAATTCGGGTCGGGTTCGTGTTTCGTGTATTTAGTATCAAGCATGCTAGTTCGTGTCCGGGTTAATTCGTGTTTGTGTAAATTTGTGTCAAATATGTCATAATTGGTGTCAAACATGTTATTTCGTGTTCAGGTTAATTCATGTTGTAAAAATTCGTGTCAAATAAGTCAGTTCGAGTTATTCGTGTTAATTGATGTTTGTGTCAACACGAACACGAAAAATGGATTCGTGTCAACGTGAGTCGTGTTCGGGTTACCAAATTCGTGTTCAGGTTTAAGATTAGATTTTCGTGTTCGTGTCGACTATTTCTTATTAATTCGTGTTCGTGTTCGGGTCGAGAAAAAACAATTTGTGTCAATTCGTGTTCGTGTCAAACACGACACGAAACACGAATTTGTCAGCCCTACAGATTGGCAAACTAACCAATGTGCGTTCAATTGTCTGTGTGTGTCAATAACAATTTACTATTCACTAACTTTAGCGAGAGCAACCAAAAGAATACGACGTGAGGTGAACATGTCGTCGAGCGAATGAAAGTTATCCAAAGATGACTGTCGGTGGAGTTATGATCACTTAAGGAGGAATCATACCTAGTATATGTGACCTTAATCCTAAACCTTACTTATGAACTAATCCATAATTAAGAACTAATTATACTTTGGATGAGTTTTAGTTGATGGATTGGTTTGGCTTTTGGGGAGATAAGATTTAGGCTAAAGGTGATGAGATGATCGGAGGAGGTGGTGTGAGTAAAGGTGAGTATATATAGTGAGAGGGGGTAACGTGAAGGATGTTTTGGCTTTAACGTGAAAGAAGAGAGAGGTGGAGTGACACTTGAGGTGAGGAGTTTAAGTGAGGCGTGATAGAGAAGTTTGTGAAGAGACGGAGAAGAGGTTGGGTGAAGAAGGTGAGGTTTTCTGGTGCAAGAATATGACGTGAGGCCGCACAGATCGCACATTGTTGGGTGCGACTGTGCGGTGGTTGCATATGCGACCCCATGCCCCAACTTGCTTTGTGCGACCGCATAATCGATTATGTTGTCGCACTTTAAAACAATGTGTTAAGCAGAGTAAGGGGGGCTGGATGTACACAATCTTATCCTATAAAGGTTCTTTCTAGTTGACCCGTGATGTAATGCCTAGACAGCTTTCTGTTAATTCACAATAAATAAGAATTGCAGACAACTTACATGGAAATAACATACTGTGAAAAATTAGCGATATGACGACCCAATAATTAAGCATATCTGATCATATACTCCATGATTTCTCATATGCTAACATATTTCATCCATTGTCTTACAATTATTAAGAAAGGTTGTCAAATATCTCTTGAGATTCCAAGACAAGTTTGTCATGTCCGAATCTCGATGACTTTTTGAATGATACAATTAGTTTTAACTTGTTTGGAGGAATATGATACTATCAAGTTGCGCCTATTGAAAGCTCCACAATGATATTCTTCTGAACATTTGTTGACTGTGAAATTTAATTTGACTATGCGAGCACATTTGGATCACAGAATTACATTGCTGCATCTATTTGAAACAATAAAAGTGAGGGCAACAACTAACACTAAGTTGCAATTAGTAAATGGACTTTATTTTCTTCCTCTTGACATTTTTTGCGCAAGGTGATCTTTCCGAAAGTCCTTTGTTAAGTGAGTGTTTTCGTAATTCATAATTTTTTTTAAGAAGTCATCTTTACTAGCTCTGAAAATTCTTGTAAAAATAACATGACTAAACCATTTGGTCCGAGTCGAGAAAAGCTGCATTCGATAAGACCAGTCGAAATTTGCAGCCTAGGAGTGAAACAATGACTTTTTTTGGACTTTGTCATGGAGAAAGTGATTCTCAAAAAATCTTTTTCGAATCCTATTCGTGTATATACAATCACATTCCAAAGGGGAATACAAAAGTGTTGCTTTGTTGAATCTCATTTCCAATTCTTTCCTAATAACCAAATTAAATAATTCTTCAGAGAAGATTGATTTGCCATCTACGAGGGAGGGAGTGTAGTTTGCTGTCCAATTTTTGGTTGTCTCGAGAAAGGAGTGTAGTTTGAGAAGATTGACTTGCACTTAGAGTTTAGGCACTATTGGTTTAGCACTGAAAGCTGATAGAAGTTTAGGAATTACATGCAACAAAAACTTGATGAAGTATACCTATCAAAATAAACTTGATGAAGTAGCACATTTTAAGATTTTGCAGCCACAAATTGAGGCTTCATTGGGTTTGGAAGAGAAAGTTGTACTGTTTGGGAAGTAAATAGACAGGGATTGTTTTAGTGAAGGGCTGGAAATTTTGACGTGGTTATTCTCTGACGAATTGTTTTGGGGGATTGCATTAGTATTGCATGTATATAAAGTTCAGATGTGGGTATAAGGTATTTAGTGCAGACAGTCTACTACTGATTTTAATTTGGTCACTCCTGTCTTATTTTTTATGGTGTATAATGAGTTGCAATATGTTATGTGTAACATCCCGAAACAGCGGAAATTTAAAAATTCATAAACAAGACACAGGAACTCAATAATCAAGACGGGACTGTTACTTCTCATAAACAAATAGCGGTGCACCAAAATTACATCAAAGTTTGTCAAAATAATACATGATTACAACAAAATGACAACAGACGATAAATCGTAATCATGCCGATCTCACTGGTCCGAGAAGAGGATCCGACTCCAAAATGCGCGTGCCCGCCGATCACCACCCCACTGGACCTACTGCGGTCCTGAAAATATAAACAACAATGCCTGAGTTTCCAGAAGGAAACCCTGTATGCCAACTCACCTACATGCATGCATTACATAATGAACCTATCATACTAGTATCATGTCATGGCATCGACAGAAAGGAAAACAGTTCCCCCGAAGGGTAAAACAGGATATCAGTCCGACAATCAACAACGAGTCTCCCGAGGAGACCTACTGCAGGCACATGCAGCCTTACAGCACGCGACATCGCACCCCCACACGCAGCTACACTACACAAGGGTTCGGCAGGGAGCCTCTGTCACGCCTGCGCGCCGATAGAATACAGATCTGCAAATCTCAGTGGTCGGAGCCACAGGGACCAACGGGGCCGTCGCCCGGAAGGTATAACAACAACATCTCGGTAGGTGCCCAACCGAAGAAAACAACATAGTCGGCACAGCCTCGGCCCAACAATCATCATCGCCGGCACAATCTCGGCGGCATCACCGGCACTGCATCGGTGGTCCATCACAACGTCCGGCACAGCATCGGACGGGTCCAGACCGAAGTCTGCCAGGTCATCAGGCTCCTCGAGCCGCAAACATCAACCGCGCCGCTATAAAAGCAGGGCAGCGACCTCCGTAGCCCGTGGGGCGGTAGTCACCTCACCCAACGCCAGTTGCGTGCCCGCACAACATCAACACTGGGATCCGCGATCCCTCAGACCTGCTATACTACAATAAGTCCAAACAAACCATCACAAGTCACGGTCCATACACGGAGGTGACGCGTCCCGAACACCCACACTCTTCCCAACGGCGGTCCCTGGGCAGGCACGTATCACGCACCCACCGTCACCTCCCGGCTCACGCACAAGGCGAGGACACGGGTTTCCGTGGACAAAGTTGGCGTTCAAAAAGGGAACCAGGAATTCTGTCCTGGGCCCAAACGGACGACCGGAAGAGGTGATTCGGTCGACCGGTTCTAGAAAGGAATCAGTCGACCGTATTCCTAAAACGGTCTACCGCTGCGCTCAAAACAGAACCCCCAACGGTCGAACAAGGGTCTAAAACCGGTCGACCGAACGAGGTCAAAATCCGGAGTCTGGTCAACATAAAATTCGATTCTATCGGTCGACCGACTCAGGGGTCTCGGTCGACCGAAAACAGACAGGGTCAACCTATTATTCTGAGTCATATAATCGGTCGAACGCAACCCTCCAACGGTCGACCAACAAACAATCGGTCGAACGTCACAAGAAATCGGTCGAACAAATCATGCATAACTAACAGGTACACTTAAGTTCCGGTCGAACAAAACAAGGACCGGTCGACCGACAACAGACAGAAAAATCCCAACTCACCAGCAATAATGCACTACCGGTCGACCGCCACAAGGCATCGTTCGACCGGTGAAGGTTAAAGTCGGGTAAACAGTGCTAAAACGGTCGACCGCCCGAAGGATCCGGTCGACCGTTGGTCGTCTTCAACCTCGCGCCAGCCGAGGTTTTACGAAGAAACGCGTCGCCGGAGAGGTCTCCGACCTCCCCCGACTCGACCAACGCATCCCTCACATGAGGGTTAACAAACAAACCACACTAAGGAGCGGCATACCTCAACGAAGACAACGCAACCGCCGGAGCTCCGCTCGCGCCCGTCGCCTCCGGTGACCTCCTTGCGCGCGACCCCCGCACGCCTCACGCCACTGGCGTCGTCTCCTCCTCAGCTGCTCGCCGCACAAGAGAAAAGGGAGAGAATGAGTGAATGGAGAGAAAATGAGAGAGAGAGAGAGAAGAAATCACGTTTATAACCCAACACACTCCCCCGCTACAGTGCCCTACTCGGCAGCCCAAGCCTCCCCCTCACGTCCACAGTGCGCGCCTCACCTCCTCTTCCCCATGCACACCATTTCCCCATGCAAAGCAAGCCCTAAACCTCCACTAAACCAAGCTTAACCCTAAACAACGGTTTGGGTTCTTACATTATGTCTGTTGCCTTATAGTTTCAACATTGAATGAAATGTGTCATATTAGTGTGACTTTTAGTGCTTTATTTTGGTAACAATGTCTGTATCTCAATAGCTGTAAGAAATGGAAAGTTTGAACCTTCAGTCTGTTTTGTGTGTGTGTTCCCTTTCAGCTTCCACTTGAATTGGAGCAGCATTGAATGCATAAATGTATTGGAACAACATTGAATGGTTCTTTTCTTCAAGTACTCTGGCAGTCCAGCTGTGACGACTAGAGATTGCCTAGAAAAAAGATTTTGAAGTGACTTGGGCATTTAACCTCAGTGATAACAGCAGGAAGATTTAAATAGTTGTTTTTGTAACAGAGATAATACTGGAACTCTGAGCCAGTTTTACTTATGAAAAGAAACCTTCTTATCTTCTTCCTAGCTCACATTTTCTATGCAGATATTGATCTCTTTTGCTTGGGGCCTTTGTAGTTACGTGATCGTAATTTGGATTTTCTCAAGCAAATATGTATAGAGAATTTTCAAAATCGGTCAACATTTGTATAAATTTAGCGTTTTATTGTTTCTGCAATGAAATATTTTACTTGATACAGTGTCTATTTTATTTCACAATTAGTTAAGCTCACTATTTGGCATTATCACTGCAGCACAGATTTTGTGTAGTTCTGTGAGAGTGAATTATGTCAGAATATTCAGCCAGTCTTTAATTTCAAGTGTTGAGCAGCTTTCATTAATGGCTAACAGTGTTGTCTGTTTTTAGCTCCTACCTTGCTCCAACTTTTCTGCCTTTAAAAGAAGTGTCTATTCCCGTTGCCTTTTCCTGTTTCATATATATGTACTGGATGTATATTTTGACCTTCTGCAATTGCAAACTGCAAGTCTTGAACTGCACTTTCTCTATTCTGTTAATGTGAATATGATAATCAGGTGATGATAATACATAGAAGAACATTTGCATGCTATTGCACATGGCCTGTGTGTATAAGGTCAGGTGATGGGGGTTCCATTCAAAAGGTGCTCTCCTCATAAAACAACAACGACCCAAGATTTGTTTCCTTCCCATTAGTTGTTATAACTAACTAATTGATGTGGTGGATCTTTAACTTATTATCCTGTACATAACACATATCAGTATCACATTCCCATGTTCTAGTTTTTAGCATCAGAATTTTAGGATTGGGTTATAACTACAGTCCCCTCCAATTATATTATTTTATAAGGGAGGTTACTATTGGGTGTGAGTAATTTAATGAGGTGATGTGCTTGGAAAGAACTTTCTTGATTTGTTTTACTTTATTATTCATGGAAAAGGGTGCAAGTTTTTTTGTGTGGTTACTTTAATTTGCAGGCAGGGTAGGGGAGTGTTGGAAAGCATCAAGTTCTGGTGAAGACATGAAATCCATGAAAGCTACGTTTGAGGTATTTGGTGTGTGGAGTTTTGGAAAGTGACAGGAATCTCCGGTTTTGGCAAAAAAGAAAGCAAGCAGGCGGCAACCGCAGACATTGTCAGGCTGCTGGACTCAGTAAGGATTTCACTGCATTGCATTTCTCATCATCATTTTATTTACATCTGTATCTAAATCAGACAAAAGCATCCAGAAACAACTGTTTGGTCTGTCCTTTTTTTCTCTTTTAGTGTTTACTTTCCCTCACTTTGTCGAATGCAACACAATTAGATGGCTGAGGGAATCTCTCTGCGTAAATGGAATAATTGGTAATGAGAGGAAATGGACGGCCAACTGCACAACATGCAATTTAATTATGGGAAATGTTTGTTGAACGCAGCGCGTCACGGACGCGCTCTACGTGGACATCCATGTCAGCCCTTACGTGGCCAAAGCATGAATGTTTTTTTATTTTTTCTTCCTGATGTCCACTCAAATCACATTAAATGCGTTTCAACTCAGCACGTTCTCTTTCTCCACCCAAATACAAATATGATGACACTCTTTCTTTCTTCTTCATTCTTTCTCTCTAGAATAAATCACCATTTCGAAGAAGCGTCTGATGCCGACTCCCAGGATTCTTCACAACGTAAGCAGCGTGAATGGGACGGTGCGAAGACTTCCCGATGTTCTTGTCAACGCTCCGTGGTGAAGACTTACGTCTGTTCGGTTTATGTTGTACATCTCTCCGTAATAAATCACCATTTCGAGTAAGATATTACGTCGAAGAAGCGTCTGATGCCGACTCCCAAGGTTCTTCACAACGTAAGCAGCGTGAATGAGACGGTCATGTTTAAGTCTTACATCTTCTTTCCGATTTACTGGAAAAATATATATTATTTTTGTAATTTGTGTGTGTTTGTGTTTGTAATGGAAATCTGAGATGCTATTTTTTTCCTAAACGTAATTCTTGTGGGGTAAAATATACAGTGAGAGATTTGTTGAGTTTGTGCGGGGGTGGCAGGGGGCGGCAGCCCCTGCGGGGGACGTGAGTCCCCCCCGCAAAGCGAGCGGACAGAGGGAGCGCGCTTTGCGGACGTTTTTTTGTTTCGACATCATATTATTGCTTTCCATATATTGATTCGTTTATTCCGACAATAATGAAGCCATATATTATTCCGGACTGCAAATACACTTATTCCGGACAACAAATACACTTATTCCGGACAGCAAATCCACTTATTCCGGACAAACTTTATGTTCCGTTTCTGGACACACTTTATTCTTAAACCGGACAACAAATACACTTATTCCGGACAACAAATACACTTATTCCGGACAGCAAATACACTTATTCAAGACAAACTTTCTGTTCCGTTTCTGGACACATTTTCTTCTTATTCTGAACAACTACACTTATTCCGGACTGCAAATACACTTATTCCGGACTGCAAATACACTTATTCCGGACAACAAATCAACTTATTCCGGACAAACTTTATGTTCCGTTTCTGGACACACTTTATTCTTAAACCGGACAACAAATACACTTATTCCGGACTGCAAATACACTTATTCCGGACAAACTTTCTGTTCCGTTTCTGGACACATTTTCTTCTTATTCTGGACAACTACACTTATTCCGGACTGCAAATACACTTATTCCGGACAGCAAATACACTTATTCCGGACAACAAATCAACTTATTCCGGACAAACTTTATGTTCCGTTTCTGGACACACTTTATTCTTAAACCGGACAACAAATACACTTATTCTGGACAACAAATACACTTATTCCGGACTGCCAATACACTTATTCCGGACAACAATATACACTTATTCCGGACAGACACATAACGTAAACAGGACAAACACATAATGTAAACTGCACACACACATAAAGTAAGCTAGACAAATTAAGTTATTCCGGACAAACTTTCTGTTCCGTTTCTGGACACACTTTCTTCTTATTCTGGACAACTACACTTATTCCGGACTGCAAATACACTTATTCCGGACAACAAATCCAGTTATTCCGGACAAACTTTATGTTCCGTTTCTGGACACACTTTATTCTTAAACCGGACAACAAATACACTTATTCCGGACAACAAATACACTTATTCCGGACTGCAAATACACTTATTCCGTACAACAATATACACTTATTCCGGACAGACACATAACGTAAACAGGACAAACACATAATGTAAACTGCACACACACATAAAGTAAGCTAGACAAATTAAGTTGATCCAACGTAAAACTTAAAAACAAATATTTTATTATGATAAGTGTGGGCTCTGCACGAATAATGAGACTGCGCGATGTCCTATAGTCTGCACACTGTCTCATCTGTGTATTGGGAAATGAATCGTTCAACTTAAAGAACTGGCGTTTTTTAAAAAGACCAAAACGCGCGAAGAGAAATTTCGCTGACTGGACGCTGACTCAAAGAAAAATATCTGAGCTGTACAGATCCACGTAAGGCGCGTCCGTGACGCGCGCGTCCGTCTATAACTACTCTTTAATTATACACCACTGCCTTGCCTTGTGTCACTCACTCGGTCATTGTAGCTGCTGCATGTTTTCTTGCTTTCCATTCCTTTTGCATCGCATATTTATTGCTCCTTCCAATTCAGAATAAATACCCAAAATTGCTCATTGTGTTTGTGGAACAGGCATGAAAAATAGAAACAACTCTGAAGTTTCAGAGAATATCATAATTGTCTACATCACTGCCTGCCAGCCATTGTGTTATAATTTGCTGTTTGTACTTCGTAATTGAAAAGGTTACTGTGGAACGCAGTCCTCGTGATTGTTTTGTTTAGCAACTCCAACTGTAAATTTGATGTTTGCTCTTTATAATAGTTTTTTAATTGTTGTTTCAGTTTATCTTAGATTAAAGAGCTTTTCTTTGGAGTTAATTATCAGTTCAGTTGGTTTAAAAAATATGGAATGAAAGTGAAGGTTGAGTTTGCTAAGTCTAGAAGTAGATGGAATGCATTTGGTGGTGTAACGACTTTATCCAATCAACTGCTGCTGGCATTACTAAATTGGACTATCTCTATGAAATTATATTCAAGTTTATCCAGGCCCTTATCCAAATTGGAGGTTAATAAGCATTGCAATTATTGGATGGGATATGCAAGGTCGTTTTCAGGGGCTATATCGAACACAATTGTAAGATTTTCATGGGCTTATTAGTCCCCAAGTTCTATTATAATTGAAAAATACCCTTCGAATATTCTCCTCAAAACAAGATATTTGTTTAGTGAAAACTGAATAAGATAACCACCTTTCTGCTCTTCTGGACCCAATTTAGTAGTTGTGCCTTGAATGCAACATTTCACCAACTTCTCAACGATCATTCGGAAGTAACAGAAAACAAACCAACTCTGCTTCCCTTGTAACACTTTAACACACTGTTCTGTTTGTTTGTGTAGCTCTCTGGGATACAACTCGAGTCTCTCTCTCTCCACTCCTTATTATGGTATTGATATGCGCATGTCTTAATTTCCGTTTCCATACATGCCGGTTGCCACTCTTGTTGCTAACTTCATTTATTAACCTAACTAAACAGTATTTCCCTCTTAATAACATCATTCCATGCATCAACATTACGCACAATAGAAACCACAGAGACAGGTTATGTAAACTAACTAATTCTTCTCCTCCTTTGCTGTTCATCATCAATCTTTTCTTCTCTACGTACGTATGACTTCAAAACCCAACATCAAAACAAAAAAACAAAAAACAAAAGAGAAGAGAAGAGGAAGAAGAGAAGATTAAAACAAAGACAAGAAGACAAAACAGAAGCAACTATTCCCCCTCCTAATTCTCTCCAACCAACCAACCAACCACCCTGATTTCTGATTTCTGATTCCTGAGTCTGTCCTGTTCTTCTCACCTTACCTGTGGGTGCAGATATCCAACAGCTTCTTCCTCCCCTCCACAATCTCATCAAAGAAGTCATCAAGCTGAGCAAGAATAGCATCACTCCCACTCCTCATAGCTCCAATGCAACCCTTCAAGCACTCCAACCCTTCCAAAACACTTCCATCACTCCCACCACCTTTCTCCAACTCCTCCACCACAACTCTAACCCTTCTGAACTCGTGCATGAGAATTCCAGGTCTCCCTCCAAGCCTATCAATCTCAGTGGCCACTCTGGCTTGCAACCTCCCCATGGAGGACATTAGACCTGAACCATAGAATAGAGTGGAGCCTTCAATTGTCCCACTCCTGTAGTTGCTTCCTTGCCACCAGAAGACTACTCCCCAGAGGAGGACCATTAGGAGAAGGTTGCTCACGTTTCGGACTGCGCACAGAACTCCCCTGAACCCGTTGAACCCGTTGAGTTTGGATTCTACTGACACCTTCTCGTCGAACCTGAGGGACATCGGCTCGATTCGGGTTTCCATCAACCCTCTGTGCTCTTCCTCTATGCCCGCCATCTCTCTTCTGCAACCTGATATCGCTCTCATCACCTGTTTGTTTCGGTTCGATTACAAAGCAAAATTTTCAAATCTTTTGTACGACCCGACCCACTAGAGAGTTTTTTTTTTCCCTTCAATTTTTATCACTACCTACCCAATAGAGAAAATCCAATTTTTTTTTTTTTTTATCACGACCCAAGAGGAAATGAAAGATCAAATCTTTTTCGCGACCCAATAGATAAAATCCAATTTTTATTTTTTATCACAACCCTGGAAGAAAGATCAACTCTTTTTCACGACCCAATAGAGAAAATCCAATTTTCAGCACAACCCATTAGGAAAAACCCAATCTTTTTCACGACCCAATAGAGAAAACCAAGACTTTCTCACGATCCAAATGGAAAAATCCAATCTTTTCCACTACCCACTAGTAAAAATTCAACGACCCAATAAGAAGAAGAAGAAGAAAGGCAACAAATTAGATTGTCAAATTTCCATACCTGTCGGAGAAGAAGATGGTTGTTGTTGTTGTTATTGTTGTTGTTACGAGGATGTCGGTCGAGAGAGGAGATGATATCAGAGCAAGCAGAAGAAGAGGAGTGAATAGCAGAAAGAGCAAGTTTGAGGAGGTGACAAACGTCCCAAAGCCTGGAACTCTCGTCCATGTACTCATCAAGCCACTTGTCCCCAACAGGGAGGTGAAGATTATGAAGAAGATGAGAGAGGTGGGAATGGGAGGAGCGGAGGAAGGCGAGGACTCTCTGGAGGAATTGGGCTGAGAGGAAGGTGGGAGAGGAGATTGACCTCTCCACCTCGTCTAGGCCTTTGGCTAGGAGGGAGTAAAATCCTGTGATGGAGTTGCTGTTCATATTCCTCTGTCTGAATTTTGTCTGTCTGAATTTTGTCTATGGTCCGTTTGGTGGAGGGGAAGTTGGAAGAGGAGTGTTAGTTTAAAAAGGGAGTAGTAGTGTTGGAAGTGCACGGATTCCGAAGGGAAGGAAAGGGATAGTTGGGGGGGGAATGATGAGTGTTTCCTATATAGGGGAAAACATGATTGGGAATCTGCCATTTCCATTTCCATTCTTTTTTTCTTCTTTCATTTCACTTCTGATCGATTCTTATTATAAATTATATATATATATATATAATTGGGATGGTCCATGCATGCATATAGTCATATAGATATCTACTACTAAATACAAATTAAAAAAAAAAGAATGTGTGTGTTGTTGTTTGATGGAGTGGAGTGATTCCCTTCTCGGAACGGCGACGTCGGCTCTCATGGGGAGGGACCAACGGTGCACTTTCTTTCATTGCTACCTACCTCTTGAGTGCTTCCCAACTTTTCATTCTTTCGGTTTCCAACAATATAATAATATGTACACCCTTTTACAAGTTACAACACACACACACATGTTGGTTGGATCCTTCTCTTTCCATTATTTGATTTTGCCCCTTTCAACTTTTCTTGTTTCATTAAAGTACATTTTCATGAAATTTTCCATTATATAATCTATATATTATTACACCTCCGTGAAATTAAATGAAAGTTGGAGTGTAACTATAATAAAATGCTTTTTAAGGTAAAATAATGAAAGTTTAATTCCATGTACAACTTTCTCTTATGTATATGTATAATAATAACTAAAGTGCTTTGTTTTCTAATTACTAGTGTTTATAATGATTAGTGTTGAGCTTGTAGTTGTTTTTAAAATAATGAAGGTACAATTTCACAATTATATATGTGTCCCTATGTGCAAAAGAAATTGAGAAACACTAGAAAAATAGAATGACTTCGATGTGTATAGTTTTTTTGTATAGGTGTGTGGGTTTTGGTGGGCTCATATTGTACGGACCCCATATCTAAACCTAAGTCCATACCTCAAAGTGTGGTTGAGATCGATGATAGATTTCATTCCCTAGCCCCCCCCTCTTCACATAACCTACACTACCAATATGAATCTATACATCTAATCTAATATTATCTACCAACTTATAAAGGATTCTTCTTTCTAGGCTTTTATCAATAATATATTAATATCGGAAGTTGGAGGATGAAAACACAGACGTGGCTGCTGAAATGGAGGGTGTCCATGTAAAAGATGATTAAAAAATGAGATGGAAGGGAATGTTTGATGAGTGAGAGAGTTGGTAATAGTAAACCACACTCATTATAATAGCAAAGGTCTTGTATGGTTTGAGGAGTTGGAAGGGGTCCCATATAATTAATAATTACCATTCCATTCATATGGAATGGAATGGGGTGTTGTTGGCTCGTGGGTTTTCGAAGAATGTGACACAACTTGAAGAGACCAGAGAGCATGTTGGTCTTTTGAGATCTCCCACAATGCTTTATTAAAGCCTTAAATCTTGCCGTGGTTTCCCACAACCATTGATTACTGTTATATATTGGGTCTTCTACTTCTACCATCTTAATTGTTTGTTTATTATAATTGTATTATATTATATTAGGGGTTCGGTTTGGTGCTACCAATGAGGATTTTGATGGGTGTTTGTCCAAACCCAGCAAAAAGGGTCCCTCAAAGGGTGCACCCATTTGACTCCTTGCTGGGTTTTGTTTCTTTTGGGTTTGGGCCACCCATGTGGTTGGTTGGTTGGTTGGTTGGTTGGTTGCTCTTAATTTGGTGGGAACCACCAACAAATATTTTGTTTTCTTAATTAATCACCTACATTAACTTTTGACTGGTTAAGAAGTTAGTTTCCAAAACTTAAACAAAGTTGGCATTGAACTTCCATCTACAAGAGCCCATTGTTTCAATGATGGGTTTGTACATTTTGAATTTCACAACAGTTTAGTTTGCCAAAGTAAATTCATTAATGGTAGTGTCACCATCAACTAATCCAGTCAAATTAGCAGCTCTATACATTACTACCACGTACACATGACAGCTCAATATTACAAAGTTGCTGAATCTATTCAATTATTTATCCTGACCATATGATTATCAAAACTAGGCCTGTAATGTATGATACCCTACAAGGACTTATTATAATTTAGGGTTATGAAGGAGGGAATGGGATTTTTGGTGAATCACATGTGATGCATGTCATAATGATTTCTTGAAAACTTAGTGCACAAACATAATTGGTTTTACTGGGAAGCCATTGGTTGGTTGGGTGGTGGGACTTCATTCATTTTGCAGTGTCATCCATTAACTTGAAATCAGATCCACAACATGCATTCTTCCAAAAAAAACATCATTAGCTAGAATATTAATTATTACTAACCAAATGAATTCACAAATATTGATATGCGGTAATAAATTAAGCACCGAATGGTCAGTCGTTCCTTGTCTTTCAAGGTTTTTGATATTTCTTGTGGTTCAGCTAGACTTCACAGTGATGATGATTTTTCATAATGTCTTTGGCTTAAGTTAATGAATCTTAATAATTCTATTTCAGAGAAGTGAGAATTTGATATATATACTTTTAATACATGTTCTGTAGTTTTTCATGACTTGCCTAATTCAAGTTCGGAAATCAAGTTTAAACGAACAATTGACACAAATAGTTCAGAAAACTATTTGTAGCACAAGTTGACCCTTCAATGCAACATAAGATAGACACTTTATTTAACTATCAACAATTGATCCCAATCTTTGTGAGAAGATGACCACATTGAATGAACTTCTTTAAGATGGGACCGATGTATGAGAAGTACCCCCAAAACTCATGTATTTTTACATCAAAAACTACTCCATTTGACTTTGAAGCATGCAAATGTTAGGAATTAGGCCCCACCAAAGATCTCCTACCAACTATGTATTAGACCACAGGACATCAAATGGAAATCTCCATTTGTTGTTTGTTGATAAAAGTGGATCTCAATTTGGTGGGTATGGTTGAAGTACCCATGTTACTTTCAAAAGTGACATCCACAAGTGTTGGTGTGTGAATCTGATGTAAACATAAAGAGTTATATATGTGGGGGAAAACTAAGTGAGTCAGATGACATAATAATTGAAATGTGTTTGTTGTATGAAGCTTAATAGTTGTATCCTACTATACACTTATTGTATGCAATCTGCTCCACTCAACCTTTGGAATCATTTTAGGATCTTCAAACTTTACTAGGAAAGTTTTATTGTGCGTAATAGCTTCATACAACAAAGTTTTCTACAAAGGTTCCCCTTTGACTTTCTAAATTTAATGTGATGTACCTTAGGCGTATCTTGTGAATTCTCCTATGTGACGATCAATGGTCCTAAAGAATCTTAAATCTTCTTTATAACTAAGGACCAACAAAATATTGTTCTTCAAGAAATAAATGGTTATTTTTTTGTTGGTATTAATGTCTATAATTCAAAATATGGATAGGAGTATGCTTGCGGGATAACCTTGTAGTAGTTTAAACTAAACGAAAGAAGTGTAACATATAATCTATCCCGAATTTAAATAGCAACAAGATAAACTTCTTAACTTCACTAATAAGTTTTTTAAAGAAAAGTTAAAGTTTTGTCACTAAGAAGCAGCCGCAATCTTCATCTTATTTCTTATTAGATTGCAAAAAAAAAGACATTATCTACATTTATCCTTTTATCACAATTTCCTTTTTCATGATATCTTCTTGTAGATGTCCAATTGCAACCAGCAAGGGCATTATGGTCCTTCTCTTTTGCGGCATCTAACCACTTGTTACTTGTCTATATATCAGCCAATAATGCTAAGCGAGGATTCTTTATTAGTGGTCAAGGCTTAAAAGCTATAATTATTTCCAAAGTGGATCACATATCATGCAATTAGGCAGAGGTCAAGGTCAAGTTCCCCATTGTAGAGCAAAGGTCGAGCTTTAAGCTCTCGGAAGCTGCTACAGTGTCAAAACTATAGCCATACCAACTAACTCTCAAGTTTCAGTGCGGATTTCAATGCAATATTTTGAAACCGGGTGGGAGGAGTTTCACCGGCTTCTGCGTTGGTGGTGGAGATTTGTTCATTGATTGGGTGAGAGAGTAGGTTTTGGTGGGGCCGGGTTTTTTGGTAATTAATGTTTGGGTTGGATTCTTGAGAAGCTGGATACCAAAAAGTTCAAGTCAAACACAGCCAAAGATAATCCAAACAAACAAATGACAAAAAAGTTGTTCATACCTTGATAGTTTTCCTTGTTCCATCTTCTTGATTATTCCAACACTTCTTTTCCTCGGATCCTATGACATTTTCATAAATATCAACCTAGTCAAATCAACACACACTCTCTCTTCACCACATTAACACGACCTGACAGTCTTGCGCCATTTTTGCACCCCCCATTAAGGGGGGTGCAACAAAATGCCAACCTTAATTAGGTCGACATTTTGTCAGGGGAGGATCCAGGAATATTTTTTGGGTGGGGTAGAATTTTTTCACGTTGCACGAAATTTTTTGGAGGACCTACAACTTTAAGTTGATATTTTAAATAAAAAATTGAATGAAAAATCGATGATCTTCCGTATAAAAGGTATTAATGTGAGTAATCGTATCAATCCTTTGACCGGGTAAAAAAATTAAAAATTAAAAATATTTTCCCTACTATTAACATTTTCCAAACCTGAATATATTAAAATTCAAAAATCCAAAAGACATTTTTACAACAATAAAACACGACACATCAGTTAAATTGATTTTATTCTTACAACTTAAATTCCAATATCCAAACACAAAACATATGGTTTGAGAAGAATTTTTGGCTATGTTCGTTCTTAAGTTTAAAATTGATAAAATATAGACAAACAGAGGAAGCAAAATAGTGTATGTATAACATAAAATTATAATAAAAGAATTTTATAATAATTGTTCCTATTTATGGTCATTGCTATTTTCGTTCGTGGAATCGCAGGTTTTAGATTTATTATTCATTCTACGACTCTTATGTATAGAATAACCTTGATAGATAAGTTTCTTATAAATATTAGCTTATTTTAATTTTTCATTCTATTTTCAGTCAACAAACTAACTTGACAGTATCAAAGTGAGATATAACACATGTCAATAAGCGTAATTGTACTAGAAAAGTAAGATTGCACGTCATAATAATAAAAAAGTTAAATCCCAAACATCAACAACAACTAACTAAAATCTATGTAATGTTCATTTTTCAATTAAAAATTATCAAACTTACACAACAATGCAAGTCCAAAAGATTAGAACTTATTTTCCAAATATAGTTGTTCAAAAAACTTCAAAGCCCAATTTGAATCAAATTGATTCTAAAATCATTTTTTGTGAAAATATTATCTTAACTCTTCTGAATTTAAACAACAGGTAAACAATTATACCACCAAATTCAAGCCAATACACTTAAATATATGAGATTGAATAAATAAATAAAATTAAGAATAGTTTTTGCAAAAATCTGGGTGCGGCAGATGCCCCACGTGGCCATAACGTGACTCCGTCAATGCATTTTGTCGTGGCACCTGTTGAGGGTGCCCTCGAGAAGAGATATTGAAGGTGAATCTTAGTTCAAGTTGGTTCATTTACTGTAAAACTGTGAATTAACTCGAGTACTTGGTTGGAACACCTCTAAATTAAATCTATAATAAATTACAAATGGTCTATCTGAATTATCAACCCAATTCATTAAATTCTCGTGAAGTTTAATGAAATGTTAAGAAAATGTTTGTCAATACTAAGAGTGGGATAGATGAAGCATATATATATATATATATATATATATATATATATATATATATATATATATATATAGGGTCGAGCTCTAGTGAGCTCAGGGCTCATCAAATTTAATTTAAGCCCCTTACAATCTCACCATTGGATCTTATTTACAGTCGATCTCACCATTCATTAGCATAACCGTTTTTTTGATCTACCTTACAATATGAAAATTAGTGGTGGATATTGTGGGGGCTTAATTTAGAAAAATTTAGCTCTAGGCTCACTAGAGAAACCTTATATATATATATATATATATATGGGTCAAGCTCTAGTGAGCTCATGACTCATCAAATTTAATTTAAGCCCCCTACAATCTCACAATTGGATCTTATTTATAGTTATTCTCACCATTCATTAACATAACCGTTTTTTTCTTAATCTACCTTACAATTTGAAATGAGTGGTGGATATTGTGGGAGTTTAATTTAGAAAAATTAAGCCTTATAGACTCACTAGAGAATTCTTGATATAGGGTCAAGCTCCAGTGAGCACATGACTCATCAAATTTAATTTAAGCTCACTAGAGAATTCCAGATATATATATATATATATATATGTATATATATATATATATGGTCAAGCTCTAGTGAGCCCAGAGCTCTTCAAATTTAGTTTAAGCCCCCTATAATCTCACCATTGGATCTTATTTACAGTTAATCTCACCGTTCATTAACATAACCGTTTTTTTCTTAATCTACCTTACATTTTGAAATGAGTGGTGAATATTGTGGGGGTTTAATTTAGAAAAATTAAGCCCTAGGCTCACTTGAGAATTATTATTATTATATATATATATGATCAAGCTCTAGTGAGCTCAGAGCTTATCAAATTTAGTTTAAACCCCCTACAATCTCACCATTGGATCTTATTTACAGTTAATCTCACCATTCATTAGCATAACCATTTTTTTCTTAATATACCTTACAATTTGAAATGAGCGGTGGATATTGTGGGGGCTTAATTTTCCTAAATTAAGCCCTGAGCTCACTAGAGAATCCTTGTATATATATTACCGACTATAATTATACAATTGTAATATACACACAAAAAAAGGTTGACAACAGCTGCAACCAAACATTACTGACTCTAATTATATGATTGGTTATCATGCGTAATGTGTAGCAAATTGCAGATTTATTACCGTTCTTAATTTACTATTTCATTGGGTTAATTACTTTTTGCTCCTTGAGTTATGTGTCCATTAAACTTATCCTCCTGAACTTTAAAACGCAACGATCGTCCTCTTATACAACAATCGTTTCTCTCATACTTTCGTTTTGTAATACTTTATCCAATTGAAATTTAATAATTTATTAATAATAATAATTATTTTTCATGGCATTTACTTGGTATGCCCTTAGTACTTACGTACACTACTTTTATTTCTCTTCGTTTCCCGTCTGTTAAGACATTCGCAAATCCGACCTCCAGCAAAACCATAAATATTATTATTATTATTTCCAGAACAATTAAGCATGTATAAATTGTGTCCTCCATTTAATAATTGCCCAAGAAGCCTTCGGAAGAAATGAGAGGACAAGACGAGAGCTTGGCCACAAACTCCTGCCTAAAACACCACCACACCAGACACCGAAGTTCCAATCAAGATCTTATCATCCCACAAAAACCCAAAATTTTGGAGCACATGCAATTTCCAGCACCAACTAATACACATTATGATATGAGACAAGGACCACTTTTCCTATCCTCAAACCACCAATTGGAAGCTCCATTTTATTGTCAATATAACATAATGCAGGCAGCAATATATGGATGCTGTGAACTGAATATCTGTACCAAACTCAGCTGAGAAGATGGCAATGATGCCAGAAATTGGGCTGGAGAGTGTTTACCATGTGAAGGACCCCATCAATGAGAAGTTGAGACGTGAAGAAGATGGCGAGTCGTCATCGCTTAGCCTTCGCAACCTTTCCAAGCTGATACTTCCGCCGCTTGGTGTTTCTGGCAATAGCCTCGGTCACAGTGTCCGCCGACAAGGAAAAATCATTTTTCCAATGAATTCCAACTACAGGTCCGATCAATTTCATGCTTTAGTAACACGGATTATATTTTCGAGTAGATATTACAGGTCCGATCAATTTCATGCTTTAGTAACACGGATTATATTTTCGAGTAGATATTACAGGTCCAATTAATTTCATGTTTTAGTCGTCATCATCATCATCAACATAACCCCAATGCCTCAGAAGAGGCTCCCGCCTAAGCGAGGTAAAGGGGGGTCGGATGTACGCAACCCTACCACTGTAAAACAGTAAGGTTGTTTCCAATTGACCCAAATAATGCAAATGCAACTGACCATCTGCGATTTCACAATAAAAGAAATGCAGATCGTTTAAATAGCCCTTTGATATAGTCCATGGTGCTCCAAATGTCAAAAAACAACTTAATCTTTGACACAGTGGAAATAGACAAAATTTCATGCTTTAGTAACACGGATTATATTTTCGAGTAGGTATATAATTTAAGTGTCAATGATTGTTTACTTATCAGATGTTGGGAAGCTTTAATGGTATGCTTGGTTGCTTACTCAGCGTGGATCTATCCCTTCGAAGTTGCATTCTTGAGCATTTCTCCTAGAGGAATGCTTTGCATTGCAGACACTGTCATCGACATGTTCTTCGCAGTTGATATCGTCTTGACATTCTTCCTCGCATATATCGACTCTAGAACACAACTCCTTGTTCAAAACCAGAGGAAGATAGCTATCAGGTAACAATTCATTTTACTGCTCAGCCACTTCTTCTTCCATCAAAAACCCAGCAGTCTTCCACGTCCATCACCCTTAATCTTTAAGGTTTTAATACCACAATCTTTTGCAGGTGAACTCACTGCAGGCTCTGAGATTAAACTGTATGTGCATACAAAAAGAAACAATCCACATAATAAATCTTTATGCATAATAAACTCAAAAAAACTACTATTGTCTAACATAATAAATGACCTCATCTTGCTTTGACAAGATATGACAAATTCAATTCCCAAAAAAACGTTCCATTTGGTTGATTGAGTATTTCTCCAGCAATAGGTCAACAACATTGTACAACATCATGCTTCTGACACAAAAATGACCCTCAGTCACTTTCAAATGCAAATTTATTAAGAAGATAAAATAAATACTTCCTACAGTTGAAGATATTGAACCAAAATAAAGTTGATAAAAGAAAGCAAAAGTGGTTCCATTGTGGTAGCATTTGGATATAATTTCCACCTGTCATTTTTGGGTTCCACGAGCCTTAAAATTCAAGTGAATATTATTAGACAATTCACAGTGTTCCTAAAATATAGGCATTTAACTGAAACTCAGAGAAATATACTGAACCTGAAAAGACAGAGCTTACGCCGACAAATGTTCATTAAAGTGTGGGTTTTCATCTCAAAACAATTTGATATTGAGTGAAGCAACGCGGGAGCTCATAACTAACTCATTAGAATGAGCCCAGCATTTCCAATGTAAAAATATTCCCAACAGTCCTTTATATGTGAAACTGTGAAGGCCGGGGGACGCCATTTGGTTTTGATTATTGTACTAAAATTTGGGCTTCCATTTCAAAACCAGTTGGCATCGAGTGAAACGATTCGTGATTTTGTAACTCATAGTAAAGTCCCTACGTTTTCCAATATATGTGGATACATTCTCGACAAGAATCTATAATGGAAGTGGAAGTAAAATTATCCTAGAAATTCTAACATTGAATTGTATAGGTATTTGTCATCATGGTTCATCATGGATGTAGCATCCACTGTTCCATTCGATACGATTTGCTATATAATAACTGGAAAGGTAAAAGGAGGGGTTTCATACGGCATATTAGGCATGTTGAGACTCTGGCGTTTGAGAAAGGTCAAACAATTCTTCACAAGGTGGTTCCAGACATTTGTCAACTACATGATGTGATGATGATCCTTGTTTTGAAAATGTTTTTCTTATGTCTGGGTTTAATTTGTCAGTGCAGACTTGAGAAGGATATCAGATTCAGCTATTTTTGGATACGATGTGCTAGACTCCTCTTTGTAAGTAAATTTACATCCCTATAAGATCAGAACCAGAACCAGAACTGTAAGAAAGAAAATAACTGTATGTGTAAATATATAGTTAAGATACTTGTATCCTTCAACAACAACAACAACAACAACAACAAAGCCTTGTATCCTTCACTAACTTTTAAAATTGAAGTTCATGTTTTAGACTCAATTTCAGATATCAAACTTAAAATTTTAAAAAATGTGCATTTTCTCGCGGCAAATATTTTTTAAAGACTCAACAAGACCATCCATAAGATGAAGCACTAAAATGCCATGAAAGCACAATTTGATTTTTAAGTAAAAAAACTGATAGAAAAGAGAAAGAGAAGTGACAGTAATCTTACTGCAGGTTACCTTGTTTCTGGTTCATTGTGCTGCATGTCTCTACTACCTGCTTGCTGAAATCTATCCTCATCAAGGGAGAACATGGATCGGATCCGTGATCCCAAATTTCAGGGAAGCAAGCCTCTGGTTTCGTTACATCTCCTCCATCTATTGGTCAATAACCACGATGACAACAGTTGGGTATGGTGATCTACATGCTGTCAATACAGTGGAAATGATCTTCAACACTTTCTACATGCTCTTCAATCTGGGCCTCACTGCATACCTAATCGGGAACATGACCAATTTAGTTGTCGAAGGGACACGTCGAATGAAGAAACGCAAGGGGATTGGGTTTTATTGAGAATATTGTTTTTTGTATATCAACCTTACTTGGATTCAAAAAATACATTGTGTTTTATACGAATGTGAATTTAAACGTTGGATTTAGCTGCCTCGGGAGAGAAGCGTCGCGTTGCTTCGGAGAAGGAGACGCGCCTGTTGAGGAAGAGACGCCGATTGGGTGAGTGCCGGTTGGGTTCTCTAGGTTGGGTTTTTAACACTCCCCCTCAAGTTGGGTCCGGAAGAGGTTGAAGGTACCCAGCTTGCTGATGATTTGATTGAACGGCTTCTGACTTAGGGCCTTGGTAAACACATCTGCTAGTTGTTCTTTACTGGGTATGTAGGGAACTTCTATTTCTTTTGCTTGAATCTTTTCGCGAATGAAATGACAGTCCACTTCAATGTGTTTGGTCCTTTCGTGAAATACTGGGTTGGACGCTATGTGTCGAGCAGCATTATTGTCGCAGAACATCTGTATGGGCATGTTGGGAGATTGTCCCATATCGTTGAGAAGTTGTTTTAACCATATAAGTTCACTAGTTGTAGATGCCATTGCGCGATACTCCGCTTCTGCACTGGATCGTGCAACAACTTTTTGCTTCTTACTCCTCCAAGTTACGAGGTTCCCTCCTACAAAGGTGCAGAAACCTGTAGTTGATCTACGATCATGACTTCCTGCCCAATCTGCATCCGAGAAACCAATGATATTGTTAGAGCTATTATTTTTCATAAGTATTCCTTGTCCTGGGGTTTGTTTTATATACTTTAAAATGCGATCAATGATACCTAAGTGTGGTGTTCGAGGTGCATGCATAAATTGACTAACTGTGCTAACAGCAAATGTTATGTCTGGTCTAGTTACCGTTAGGTATATGAGTTTGCCTACAAGTCTTTGGAACTGATGAATATCTTTGACGGGTTCTCCGTCAGTAGAGTTGATTTTGAGGTTTGTTTCTACTGGTGTGTTAGCTGGTTTAACACCAAGTTTTCCTGTTTCTGTCAATAGGTCTAGGGCATATTTTCTTTGTGATAAGAAGAGGCTCTTTCTTGAGTATGCAATTTCTATTCCTAAGAAGTATTTTAAGAGGCCGAGGTCTTTTATGTCGAATTTTGTTTTGAGGTAGTGTTTGACTTTGACTAATTTCATTGTTAATGTCTCCGGTGATGATGATATCGTCAACATAAACTAATACTATGGTGATACCTTGTTTGTGGTGTTTAGTAAACATAGAAGCGTCAGCGGAAGATTTTAAAAAACCATAAGCAAGTAAAAAATGACTGAGTTTGGCATACCATGCGCGTGGAGATTGCTTTAGACCATAGATAGCTTTGTTGAGTTTGCATACCTGGTTTGAGGTGACGTTGAATCCCGGTGGAGGAGTCATATATACTTCCTCTTCAAGGTTTCCTTGTAAGAAGACATTTCGTACATCCATTTGATGGAGTTTCCAATTCTTGTTTACTGCTATGGACAGAAGAACACGAACCGTGTTCATTTTCGCAACAGGAGCAAAGGTCTCTAGGTAGTCAATCCCGTAAGTTTGAGTATACCCTTTGGCCACAAGTCTAGCTTTGTATCTTTCTATGGTTCCATTACTGTTATATTTTATTTTATAGACCCATTTGCACCCAACAGGTTTGATCCCTTGTGGTTTTGGAATGAGTGTCCATGTGTTGTTGTTTTCTAGGGCGTTGAGTTCCTCACTCATGGCTTTGCGCCATTTTGGATCTCCTATAGCTTCTTGGAATGTCTTAGGTTCTAAGTTATTTATTTGGGTTAGGTATGTTTTGTAGATTGGGAGAATTTGTTCGTAGGAGATGTGATTTTCGATGGGATAAGTGACGTGTGAGGTAACAAAGTCGTTAAACCTGGCCGGAGGACGTCTTGGACGAGTGGATCTCCTTGCTTGAGTATTTTCTTGATTGTCTTGAGGTGAAGTTTCTTCTTCTTCGTTTTCCTTCTCGTTTTCTTGATTGCTCTCTTGTCCTTCTCTTTCTTCCATGTGGCTTTGTGGTAGAGTAGTTGTTGTAGCTGGAAGGGTCCCAGTTGTATTCTCTTTGTAGTATAACTCACTCTCTCTAAAGGATACATCTCTTGATATATACATTTGACAAGTATCGGGGTCAAAACATTTGTACCCCTTTTTGTTTACAGAATAACCAAGGAAAATACATTTTACAGAGTTGCTGTCAAACTTGTCTATCCGTTTCTTGTGAACAAAGCAGACACAACCAAAAACCTTAAGATGGTCTAATTGCAGTGCCCGGTTTAACAATATTCCTAAAGGTTGTTTGTTTTGAAGGACGGGGCTTGGCAACCGATTAATGAGATAGGTGGCAGTTAGAACTGCGTCAGACCAAAAATGTTTTGGTGAATTACTTTGAAACAACAGAGATCGGGTAACATTCAAGATATGACGGTTTTTCCGTTCAGAAATTCCATTTTGCTCGGGAGAATTAATACAAGTAGTTTGATGGAAAATTCCACGATTTTTTAGAAACGTTTGAAAATTGAGACTGGTATATTCTGTCCCATTATCGGTTCTTAGAGTTTTAATTTTGAAATTATACATGTTTTCAACAAATGTTACAAATTCGCAAAAAATTTTAAAAACGTCTGACTTATTTTTAAGAAGGTAAATCCAGGTGTTACGCGAAAAATCATCAATGAATAAAACAAAATATTTGAAACCATTGTAAGATTCGACCGGGGCTGGACCCCAGATATCGGAGTGAATTAAATCGAGCGGAAATTTAGATTTGTTTCTAGATGTAGGAAAAGGAAGTCTAGTTTGTTTTGAGAAATGACAAACATCACATGCATAATTAGGAGAAAAAGTAGGAAATAAAGTTTTTAGAACATGAGACGATGGATATCCCATCCGCTTATGCCAGAGGTCCTGATTAATGTTACTTGAAATATGAAAAGCATTTTTTTGAGTATCTAAGATATAGAGTCCGTTGTGGTTGACTCCTTTACCAATCGTCTTCTCTGTAGCTCGATCCTGAAAAAATACATCATTCGGGGTAAATACAACATCACAATTATGGTGTTTTGTTATCCTTGCGACAGATAGAAGGTTAGAAGTGAGGTTTGGAACATATAATACATCCTTGTTTATTTGGTTTAATAACATGGTTTCTCCTATTCCTTTAATCTCAACTTGATTGTTATTTGCTACAATTACAAATTTATTAACCATTTTGGAATTATCTTTAATATTTTGTAATAAGGACGAATTTCCTGTCATGTGATCGGTGGCTCCAGAGTCAATAATCCAATGGTTGTTATATTTAGATCTTGAATCAAGCATATTTCTGAAAGTATCTACAGAAAAAGTCTGTGGGGAGAAAGTTATACCTGCACAATTACCTGATCTTTGGGGGGTTTGCTGCAAAAACGCATTTAACTGGATCAGCAGCTGATCCAGATCCGGTCTGGACCCGGATCCTGGTCCACTGGGTCCGCTGTTCGCGGATATAAAACCATCGGGTCGGGTATGGTTGTAGTCGGGTTGCCGACCATGAGATCCGTCTGATTGTCCGTGCGCGCTCATAAAAACCCGCTGATCCGGAAGAGCACCCGATTCGTCTTCTCATTTCCTTTCCCCTTCTCTGCTAGGGTTAGCCACCGCCGCTCCATTTCCTGTCGCGCCGCTGTTTTTCTTTCGGTTCCGATGATCTCTCCCTCCGTCCCTTGTCGGTCGGAGATGTGGGTGTAGGAACCAGCAAGAGTTTCTATTATGACATGTTTTTTTACAGTTATCGCAAGTTTCTTGCGACTTATTTCCATATTTTTGTTTAGTTTTACTGGGTTGTGGTTTTCCGACGTAAAAAAGCCTGAGATTCTGAGGCATGGTCGGTGGTCTGAGCGGTGGTCCGACGGGACTCCTCCCGTTGGATCATCGCGATGATGGTTCCGAGGTCTGGTAGTTCGGCGGTCATTAGGACTTGACTCCGGATGGCTTCATAGCTTCCGTCAAGTCCGATGAGGAACTGGTAGATGTGGTCCCTCTCCGTGCGTTCGAGTATGGTTTTTGGGTCCATCACCACTGGTTCGTAAATGGACAGTTCATCCCATCCGCGTTGAAGTGCCCTGAGGTACTCCGTGATGGTCTGTCCTTGTTGCTTTGTCTGCGAGATCTCTTGTTTTAGTTTAAAAATATGAGCAAAGTTTTGTGATTTACCGAATATATTCTGGACGGAGTCCCAGAGCTCTTTCGCAGAGTTTTTGTAGAGGAAGATCGCCCCGATCTTTGGTTGCATAGAGTTAAGGAGCCAAGACATCACGAGGTGGTCTGTTGCCTGCCACTCCTCTTGTTTTGTCTCGGTGTCCTCTCCATCTGGTTTTTTTGTATTCCCGGTGATGTGTCCGAGTTTTCCTTTCCCACTGAGGGCCAGCGTAACAGCTCGTGCCCACAACAGATAATTCTGTCCGTTGAGTGGTTGAGAAACCAGTCTGGGGGCAGTGATCGCTTCTTGATCCATCATTATTTTCCTTCCTTCCTCTGGGTATGGATGTTGGGCGGTTTTCCTTCAACCCCCTCGAGGAAGAAGAGGGTTGATTTTTGTGGGTTTTGTTTGTGGTGGTCTGAGGGATCCGATGTTGAGTTCAGTGAACTCTGAGGATCACCGATGATGAGAATCACGAGCTTGTATGCTCTGATACCATGAAGAAACGCAAGGGGATTGGGTTTTATTGAGAATATTGTTTTTTGTATATCAACCTTACTTGGATTCAAAAAATACATTGTGTTTTATACGAGTGTGAATTTAAACGTTGGATTTAGCTGCCTCGGGAGAGAAGCGTCGTGTTGCTTCAGAGAAGGAGACGCACCTGTTGAGGAAGAGACGCCGATTGGGTGAGTGCCGGTTGGGTTCTCTAGGTTGGGTTTTTAACATCGAACGATGGAATTCGTAAGAACATATTCTTATCAATCTATAGCAATTCAAAGTCCAACTAGTATGTAGTGTCATACTATCAAGAAAGTGTCAATATCAGCTACAGGCTCGTGAGCTGTGAATCGTGACACAAGAGAGGCATTTTTTTACTTCTATTTGAGCTAACATCGACGTTCACTATGATTTAATAAGAACTTGGTTGCAGAGAAATAGTATTCAAGCAGCATCCAACTTTGTGGGGCGCAATCATCTACCACCAAGGTTGAAGCAACAGATATTGGCATACATGTGCCTGAGATTTAGAGCAGAGACCTTGAACCAGCAACAGCTCATGGACCAACTTCCAAAGTCCATACGCAAAAGCATCTGTCATCATCTATTTATTCCGACGGTGAAGCAAGTCTATCTCTTCAAAGGCGTGTCGAACGAAATGCTCCTTCTCTTGGTGACAATCTCAGCACCTCTTCTCCTCAGACATACATGAAAATTTGACACTTACTAGTAAACAATGTATTTGTAGGTTACCCATATGAAGGTTGAGTATTTCCCACCCAAGGAAGACGTGATAATGCAGGAAGAAGCACCAGAAGAAATTTACATTGTGGTATCAAGTGAAATCGAGGGGATTGACTGTGCAGATGACAACGAGTGTGTGGTGGGCGTTTTGAGCACAGGAGGCATATTCGGAGAAATCAGTGCCATCTGCAACAGGTCTCAGAACTACACTTATCGGACAAAAACACTGTCTCAACTCCTGAAGCTGAAACAAAGTAATCTGATTGAAGCCATGCAAGCCAAACATGATGACAGCGTCACCATCATCAAGAACTTCTTTCAGGTAAAATAAAATCAGATACAACTTCTATATATTCTCTCTATGTCCTCAACTCAATTTGAAACTCGCAGCAACAAATTGAGCTTAAGGACCTAAACATTGAGGATTTCACAATTGAGAGTGGTGTCGACAATGATAAAAGCATACCAGATAGTCTTCTCATGGTCACTGCAACTGGTAATAGTCACTTTTTAGAAGAACTTCTTAGATCTGGAATGGATCCCCATGTTACAGACACCAAAGGAAGAACTCCACTGGTATGTCCATACTCCTCAATATAACATATATTAACTGCATGCCCATCTCCATTTAAGAGTCTATTATTTGTGATTCAGCACATTGCAGCATCAAAAGGTTATGAAAACTGTGTTGCAGTTCTACTCAAGTATGCTTGCAATGTCAACGCACAAGGTTAGAATCTCGACAAGTAACCGACTTTACTTCATTTCATGATTCATCCCCATCATCTTAATTACCAAATGCTACAGATGCAGAGGGAAACACCCCATTGTGGTGCGCAATCACATCGAAGCATCACAACATTTTCAATATCTTGTACCACTGTGCTTGCACGAAGCACCCCAGCATGAGTGGCGATCTTCTCTGCCTAGCGGCAGAAAGAAACAACCTTTCTACCCTGAAAGAATTACTGAAACATGGTCTGAACATAAACTCGAAAAATCATTCAGGAATATCACCTCTAGAGAAGGCCTTGGCAGAGAACACCGTAGATTTAGTTAGTTTCTTGATCAAGAATGGAGCCGAAACGGAAAACCCAAGTCCAAGTGCAAAAGGGTTGATGGAAAAGGCTCATGCAGCTCTAAGAAAAGCATCACAAAATGAACCACAAACTACAACTTCTTACAGCAATCCTGCTATGAAGTGGGAAGAACATGTGAGGTTCTCACCGAGAGTAAGTATCTATAAAGGCCACCCTTTGTTAAGATTAAGAGAGCCTCGTTCGGAGGCTGGGAAGCTTATAAGTTTGCCGAGCACAATGGAAGAGCTTCAGAACATAATAAGTAAGTACACTCAACTACTCAAGTAACTAAACAAACTCTTTCAGGCAATTAAAAACACAATATGATATGCATGCATTATGATAATTTTAAAATTCCTCGACAGGGTTAAAGCTCAGGATGGATGCAAAGAACTTGATGATATTGAACGATGAAGGAGCTGAGTACGACTCCATTGAAGTGATTAGAGACGATGACAAACTCTATGCAGTTCAGGAAGATGTTGAAGGGGATGTGTTTATAAATGTTGTAGTGTGACCAACAACCATGGCATATATCTATAGTTTACCAAGATTTCCATGGTTGTGATCCAAATCAACATTTTACAACTCTTTTGAGTTAACATCTAATGTTTTAGAACTCACTAAATTATCATGAAATTATGAGTATGGACAAACTCCAACATTGATAACTTTTTATCAACACATATAATACAATCCACCTTGCAAGGTGAGGGATCGAGCGACCCCTTGGATTTTGAGAAATTGCCTGTTTGAAAATATTGACACCTTCGATTTTGGAATTTAGTCCAGTCACATTAAATTTGTTAATTTCTTTGGATTCCGACCACTTTGGATTTCGATTTCGGAAATTCCAAAAACACACACACACACTTACCAGATCGAGGAGAATAAGGCGTCGAGAGAAGAAGTAGAGCAATAGCGGAGTGGAATTGGACGGATTGGAAGGTGATGGTGGAATGGACCGAAACTGTTTGTTTTTTATATTTACCTTATTTTGTGGAGTCTGGAGAGGTTTAATTATGTCCAAATATTTCGACTGATTTAAAAAAAATTAATTACACTTTTTTTTTGCGATGCTTGGCTCGTAACTATTTCTCGATATCACTTTACACTTCTGAACTTAAAAATATGACTCTTACTCTTTTAAACTTTTATTTTGTAATATTTTGCTCATCTAAACTTAAAAAAATCACTGTTTAAACACACATTCGTAGTTTTTTTTCTAATTTTTTACGTCCAACCCAAATTCCAATTATATTTGACATCTGATTTGAATTTTCACGTAAAACTAGATTTAAGAGTGTATTGGAGCAACACGAAAATTGTAAAAGAAATTGCAAATGTGTGTTTAAATAATTGATTTTTAAAGTTCGAGAGTAATAATTGTCGTATTTTAAAATTTAGATGTGTAAATTGTAATTAACATTTCTTTATAACGCTAAATATTTTTATTTTTAGTTTATTTTAATTAGATGTCAAAAAAGGCAATTAACGTGATTCAGAATTATTATTTTTAATCAACCTCGACTAGTTTGGAAATTAAGACTTTATTATTGTTGAGTTGTAGACATTCTCGTAAGAGCACCACTAACGGTGCCTTTTTCACCTCTCACGACCGGTCATGCAAGGTTTATCCCAGGTGGTGCAAGGTTATTCGCAAGTCATCCGAGGTTAAGAACGCCCGGGTCGTCGACCCAGGCATCAAATATTTTATTGTTTTTTTGTTTTTGTTTTGAATTTTTTGTTTGAGTGTTTTTTAATTTTTTTTTGAAAATACGTTTTATAATTGTTTTGATTTTTTAGAATTTTTTTTCCAAGATGGACCCCGAAATGATGTGGAGGAGAGAAATAAGTTGTTGTGAGTTGTGGTTAAGATGTGAATGATGTAGGAAAGAGAAGAAAGTGGGTTGAGGAGAGAAAGCTGATGTGGGAGAGAGACATAAGAGAGAATACTCATGACTAGGTTGTCTGGGGTTACGGTAAGTGACGAACTAAGATTTATAATAGTATTTCTGTGAAAAGATTTTTGCAGCAGCGTTGACGGACAAATGAAAGTAAACTCACGATAACGTACCCTACAAATAACTTCACCTTGTACATCAACGGACTTGCAAAATAAATAACGGAAATTCAACTTCAAATATTTATGGTGAACAACAGTGGATACAATTCAAATTAAACTATAGGTTGTCCTCCTCTCTTTTCTCTTGGCTTCAACACTAAAGTAATCTGAAAAAATTAAACTACGTTGTAGTGGCTCCAGTTACCAATCACGTTATAGATTTGTAATTGTTAACGTACCATTTTTTGAGTATGTGATTCCTCAAACATCACTTGGTCTTCCATGTGATACGCATGATGTGCTCATCGAAAGTGCATTAACATGATCTGTAGAAAGAACTGATTATGGTTCTTTAAAATTGCCGAGTATAAAGATCCCTCCTAGGCTCCAATACATGTAATATTTGTACTAAAAAGAAGGGCAAACACTGGTACTGTTTTGACTTCGGTAAAGCTTTTGATGCAGAAGCTGAAGGGAACAGAGAGACAAAAATATATCCTTCAGGATGTTAACTCTCAGTAAGAGCTCATTACATATATTTGTTTGGCACAATAGAGCTGTTAAAGACAAAATCTTAGGATCTAGTAGCGTCTGGTCTGTATTCAAGAAAAAATATCATCAATCTTTAATTTGTAAATATGAACGTTCATGGTCAGTAAACCTGCAGTTTAACTATGTCTGCGCCTTTTACCACTGTTTTCTGCAAATGACTCCCAGCGTCGATGGTCGAGTTGGCTGAGATCGGCAAGTTCTGATATAACCAGCAAATACTGTGTAAGCTTCACTAATTCCTGATCGCTACCTCGGTTCAAGTGAGCTTTCTTGAAGGGTTTGATAGTAAGACCATTCTGAGGGTTCATCACGAAATTTCTCCTAAGGTCATCGAACATTATGGTATTTTTTGAATTGTAAAACTGCAAAATGGAAGGAGAGAAATCAAATCAATATTTAAGTAGAAAAATCAAATCAAAGAAGCTTTACTAGTCGTTTTAGGAGTTGTACCTCCGGGAATTGGGACCAAATCAAACCAAGTGGTTTGCAATCAAATGTACAACGAGAATCAGATTGCACTGTTATCATTGCTAAATGATCAAGAAGAGCTGTAATTTTGTAGTTCGGATTGCTCAAAACACCAAGCTGTCCCATTTTCAATTCAACCCATTTCATGCTGTATGAAAATTAACAAATACTTCAGCTTTCAGCATCAGAATTTAATGCTTTGATGGGCAAATGGGGTAAGGGAGGAAACCCCAGCATTGTGAAATCCATCTTTTAAACTGACCTGGTAGCGGACCATATGATGATATCATACTCTGCATATGCAGCAGACAGGAATTCATGAAGATCTGCATCACAATATTGTACGGTAATTTGAAACTAAATTTACATGAATAATAAAAGAAAAGGTCCGAGCTGCTGCCTACATGGTCTCATAAGTTCAAGTGGATTTTCAGCTGAAGACCGGTGATCAAAGAGTGTGTAGTCAATATCTAGAACAAGCAGCTTTTTTCCTTGACGGCATGGATTCAAAAGTTTTATCTATTAACAGTTGACAACACAAAAATAAATATACAATAAATAAGGCTTCAAATATCACAATAAAGCTATGCATTCGGATGGTATTTTGGGGATAACAATCAAATGGCTAAGTGGCTTAGCTCGTAACTGACCTGTTAGACACAATTATAAGTTCCTATATTTTCTTAAAAATAAAATCATAAACGTTGAAGCTGATAAACATTCTTTTTCTTAACTGATTGTCTAATAAGCAATTTAGACATGCACATGGACTCCTACATGTCCATTGTCCTTACCACGGTGACCTCTGAACTCTATGAAAATAAGAATATCACAGCTTTAGTCCTTATCAGTTGGGTTGCACAGGTGGGACCATGCATTCTACATGCCCATCTACCCACTAAAGACTTATTAGTATTTGTATATCGCAATATAGTATTTATGACGTGATTATTCTAAACCAAATGTATGTCCTTGAACATAAGTAGCTATGACTGATACACACTACCTTTCAACTACTAACAAGAGATGTTCCTACAGGAAAACAGGACGTACAATTTCCACTTATTAATGGGACTCTGACAAATATTACAGAGAATCCCTCCCTGACTTTTTTCTTAATACGACAAGAAAGTCTATCTTATCTCAAAGGTGCCTAACCACTGAAAATGCAAGGATGATCAAATACTGTAGATATAAATAGACCACTTCCTTTATACAGCAACAAGCAGAAATTGCAAAAGTTCAGTGTAGCAAAAAAAAAAAACAGCAAAAAGATGCTTCCAAATCTCCGAATTGCTCCCTTGATTAAAAGTAACAGAAAGGAAGTCATTGGTCATCATGTTGTCAAGTCCAGTTACATCTTGCTTAACTTTTTAACCAGTCATTTCTTACTTTCTAGTTCAATAACAAAATCAATAATCTACTTCTGAAGCAAATTAAAAGGAATTGAATTCACTCACAAACCAATGGAGAAACAGGAAACTTAATGCAGCTTAAAAACATTTTTGGTAATATGTGCAACTGAAGATGAAGGCTGCAATAAGAGTAGAAATTGGGTGCTCTTGCTTACTAGTTACCACTGAGTGAACATCTAACCTTATACTGGCTGGCACGTCTTTTCAGTTTCTGCTTGTTTGTGTCTTTATCTTTGATGTCAACAACTTCATCTTGTCCAAGCTCGAAATCATCAACAATCTCAGGAGAATCGACTTGGTCTACGATAATTTCATCTTCCGTGGACCTGGAACACAACCAACAGAAAACATAAACACCCAGGGGGCAGCCTAGTTATTCATACTCCACTGATTAAAATATTATAATCAGATAATTTGGAGAGAGAAAAAACAATTACAGCACAATATTCCCCTATTTACCTTCACTGTAGACTTTAGTCATAAATTTCCTAAATTACGCCAGACAAACAAAAAGTTTTTACCATACTCCACGAGTTTCAAATGGAACTCCAGAATCTCATAATTAACCTCAATGAGAGAGAGAGAGAATCAAATTACAAATTAGAGAACAAGAATTGGGTACTGTTAAATGCCCATCGTGGACTGCACTCTGAACACTGAAATAGTAAAAGCAACTGCATACTACCACCTGCAAGGCAAAATACATGAAATTGCGACAACAAGGAGCCTGCTTTACAGCTTTACTCCCTCAACTTGTTGAGCTACCACTTTACTATTCACATTACTACCTGATGTCCACAGAGCAGGTTTGCTTGTCACGCTTCCTAAGGAAGGAAAAAATTGGGAAAACTAAAATGACATGACACTAGAGGTTTCAAGCGTGTCCTATTGTGTAAATTCCTGGAAGACGACACAACTACCTTTGTATTACAAAGCACTACGTGCATCAAATTTTATCGTGCCTTGATACTCAAGATTTATATGAGATGACATTTACATGAGAACTACTTACTATTTCAGGTACATGATTACAAGCAAACCTATTAGATGGCCGGATACTCAGATAATTGACCAGGTGTTTGGAAAATCATATGTTTGGATAGTCAAGTATTCGGATCAGTCAATATAGATTCGTCTTCAGTATTCGTGTGCCAATAGTGTATCTTCTATAGACTATAATGATATACCAAATTACTCAAATACACCGTGACTTCATTGTTGGGAATTGGAGTCCCTCAATTCCCCTACGATGGACTCTTAGGAATTGGAGACGATTCCAACATTCATCATATCTCTTTAGTGTACTACTGTAATCAACTTAATTCATATACACGACAAGTACGCAAAACACACAAAAAACACGAAATATAACATCGTATTGAAGTTACGACCTTGTCTCAAATTTCGACAGTCCTAACCAACTAAAACAGATGATCAGAATCTATTATTTTATTTCCCCAACCAAAAATCGTACCTTTATTTAATGAAAAAAGCGAAGTGTGCAGTAAAGAAGATCAGGGTTATAGTTTTAGTACCCGATCATGGTCATCTTGACGGAGGACTTGAGGGCGAGTTGGGAGAGAAGGAGCGAGTCATCCCCGAGCTTGGAGGCGAGTTTGGGGTACAAAAGCTTCTGCCTTTTTGGGAGAACGGTGGTGGCCTCGCAGATCCTCCTCTTGAGCTCACCCACGGTGTCGTCACCGCAGACGCGGACCGTGTACTCCTTCCCACTCCATCGGACGTTTAAGGTGATCTCCTCCACTCCGGCGGAGTCGAGGTCGGTCGGGGTCGCCGCTGTGGTGGAGGAAGTCGCCATTGGTGGTGGTGGTGGTGGTGGTGGAGAGAGAGAGATAGACGACTCCTGTTATGACCACGAAGTGGTGGTGGTTTGGGCCTTTTGTTTTCGCGTCGGGGTTCGGATGTTGTCTGATGACTAGTTTAGTAAGAAGATGATCCCTAATTATTTTCAAATACAACATCGTAATAATTTATTATGGTTGGTCACCTCGTAATATATGGTTGGTTACACAACCGATTTAATATTTAGATGTTGATTCTACTGCTTACACCGAAAAAATCATTTGAACCACCAAAAATCTATTTTAAGTCAACACTCAATCAAACCTTAATTCAGACAACATATATTGTCTTCGAACGTTCAATTTCAAATCTTGTTTCTATTGTGTCATCAGATTTGAATGACCCATCCAAGCACTGGTCACCCGATTTGCCACCACCAAATATATTGAAAATTGTTGCTCTACATTTGCACAACTATGCGTCCATTGGTTGTCCAGATGTATTTGTTACTTTAAAAAGAGATGTCATCTTTATCTCCCAAACAGATGTCTCAATCTTTCCTTGATCGTTCTAATTCTATGTTCCAGTATATCCAAAAATTCCACTAATACATAATTTGGACAACATGTCTTTTGTTAACTAATTGAGTAGTGGTTCACAATAAGACACATGATTGTTTATAAAAGGCGAAAATCAAAACAAAAGAGGATCAGAACAAGAAGTTACTCGAAGAAGAAGGAGGAGGGAAAAGTTAAATTAATTTTACCCAAAAATATATATTCCAAAGAGAATGGGAATCTCAACACAAGACTATACTATAGTCTTGAATCTTGATTTGGGGTTGCTCCTCTACCTTTACCTTTACCTTTACCGACTCCTCCAAAACTCCAACCAACCAAACCACTTCCCAACCTTAGTCCGTCGTCCACACCATCCGCATTACCCCCTTCTCTCTCGTAAATCCAACTCCGCTAACTCCTTCCATTTCGTTTCAACACTTGCTTGCCGTCCGTTACTAGACATGTTTCAATCACTGTCTACGTCTTTTTTTAACTCGATTCCGTCAATGTAGCTTCTAAACTGAACAATGCCTAAACTATTACGGTTTCCAACTCAAGTCTGAACGCCTCCCGCTGACATGCATACACTTTGGTTTTGTTGTTTTGGTTATGTATTTCTTGTGTTTTTTTTGTCTTTTATAACTTGTTGTTTGTAGTTAAGTTTTTTGTGTGTGGAAAAACACGTGTATCCATTCCTAATGGAGTCAAAAATTAAGTTCTTTTTTTGCTTTTTGGTTATAACAAACTAAATCAACATGGTTCATATAAGTTGTCTGCCACTCGTATTTGTTTACGGTTTGCATTTGTCGTGAATTAGCAAAAAGTTGTCTAGGCATTAGATCACATGTCGGTCGAAAACAACCTCTTTGTCACCCTGTGACAGGGGTATGATAGCAAAAAGTTTTTGGTTTTGATTTCTACAATGTTGAATGTGTTTTGGATGCTTCTTTTTGTTAGTTTGTAGTAACGGTGGTGTTCGTGTAATTGTGGAATTGTCCATGTAGTGGAGTAGAGGGTGAGGTGTTAGTTGGTTGAACATAGCTTATAGATTTTCTTGTTGTTTATTTTCTTCAACAATGTTTGTTTTGTTATTCATTGGGGCTGACTTAGTTGGTAGATCCCTACTCTCTAGTCTTGGTCTAATTCAAGAATGTGAGTTAATTAAAAATAATAATTCAAGAAAACGATGTTTCTTTTCTTTTCTGGTAGACTAACTACATCTATGTATTCTGTTTTTTTTTTGTAGAACAATGTAATTGTGATCTTGAAAAGGTAATGCTGGAATGAAGATATGAAGTTCAGTACGTTGGAGTTGCAAATCAAACGATAACATCTGGTTCTTTCTGCCTACATTTGCTTTAATTTCTACAATGCTGGATTTATTTTAGCTGTTTGTTTTTGTTAGTTTGTTGCAAAGCTTGTGCTAATATAAATGTGATTTTGCCATGTGTTGGAACAGAGTGCAGGGTGTGAGGCATACATCATCATAACTGCAATTTTTAGTTATTTCTCTTATTTGCTGTTGTCGATGATTTTGGTTTTGTTTTCTGGTAGACTCAATTGTATATTCTGTATTTGTTAGTTATTTGTTATGTTGGTTTATGGTGAGTGGAACAGGATTATGAGTGTTCAGTGAAAAATAGTTTGCCTCTGTCCAACAGGTGAAGAGATATAGGACATAGATGAAAAAAAGTTAACATTTAGTCAATTTTTGCAATAGGGCTTTCTTTTTTCTTGGTTGACTTGTTTAGCCTGTGTGTGTTTGTTAATTTTTCACGGAGAGGGTGTTACTTTATTGTTGACACAACAATGTGTTGGAAATTTTGGATGCAGAGATGGAGTCATGCACTAATAAGAAAAGGAAAACTGGCAATAAGACGAGGAAAGAGACAGACCAGAGTGATCCATTTGTTGTGGCAAATATGTTGGCATATCTTGCTGATGGAAAATATGGGTCTGTTACAAAGGATTTTGAAGAGATTCGTGCGTTGCACATGCAAGTGAAAGCCCTTTCTGCACTCAAGCCCCGTGGCAGTTCAAGCTCAAAGCCTCCGCCGAAGCCAATGGACAATGGTATAGAAACTTGGCTCATTTGTCATGTAGTTGTTCTGTTATTGCCAATGTTGAGTTATTTTCTGAAGGTTAACTACAAGCATAATGATTTGAAAATGCAGTTTCTGGGCATCAACCCGACCTTAATTTCTCTGAGGAGCCTGCAACAGAAATGATTGCGTGCAATGGTAAAAACCACACAACGTTGTTTACCGGGTGTGATGTGCCTGTAAACAAGTTGGCTGCTTCCATTCCCCGAGACCTTTTATCAGAAAGTAAGGAAAGACAGAAATGCACTCCTATCATAATTATTGATTCAGATGATGAGACTGAGCCTGCTTATGGAAGTGTTTGCCACCCTTCTATATCTATTCAATATGAGAAGGTTTCTTTGACACCAGCTGCAGAACACAATAAACCTCTGGACCTTGTGGTAAACAAAATCCTGTCAATCACCACATATATTTTGGTTTCCTGTTTTTTTATCACTATTTTGGTTTCCTGTTAATTATCAATTCATAGTAGTAACTTCCAAAATCTCTCAGGGCTGGATTGCATCTTAGTTTCTTTGAAGAATTAGAACGTATGAATGAACTATTACAAAATTCTTCATTGATGCACCACTGAAACTTGCAAGTGTAAAACATATCCATTTATGAGTTCCTTTGGGACATCATTTATTTATTTTTGTCTATATTCTATCAGGATTATCTTGCAAGCCTAAAGTCTAAATCCTAGTATCTGTTACTCTTGTTGATTGAAGCATTGATCACTTTTTTCCCAGGATGAAAATTGTGATTTGAATTTTTCATTACTAAGAAAGTTGGGCTCAAGGCTAGCAAAGTCTCAAAATGACAAAGGAGATAAAAGAAACGAAAGAAAAGACAAACATTTGGATTCCAAATCCATGGATCCAGAATCATATCCATTGGAAGAATGCAGCTTCGGTGAAGACATGCAAAATGGATCAACCAGTGCGGAAAGTCAAGTATACGATGACTCAGAAATATCAGAGAGTGATGGTTTAGAAGATCTATGGAAAGATATGTCACTTGCCATGGAATGTACAAAGGTTTGTAATGCCACTCCTTTCCGAAGAGAAGCTTAACTTCAGTGTTATATGAACTTGTATTCCTTAATTTACCTCACAGACATATATTTGCGTGAGTCAAGAGGACAAGGGAAGAGAAATATAATATTGACTATTGAGTATTAATTGTTGATCTATTTAACAAATCAATAAGGCTTACATCTCCGTCATCTAGGGGAGAGAGTACAATGACTATGTAAATATATTTTTAGCAAAAAAACATAATAGGAAAGAGGTATAATGTTGTAAAGGACCTTAATGTAATTGCTCTGACATTCACTAATATCTAATGATATACTCTGGCCAATTTTTCATTTGACCTAATTATAATCTTTTTATTTCACTTTGTCATGTGCAATTTTATGATGGATAAACTCATCCATGTGAACGTCTTGGTGTCAATAGACTCAATATCATGCTGATTTGGTTGCCTTTTTTCTCAAATTATGTGTCAATAACTTCCAAGCATGTTAACATTTGTTTGAAACCAGTGATCATTGGTTGCTTGAAGACATGAATCTGTGAAAGAACAACGCACGTGTCCAGTCATATATATATATATATATATATATATTAATAGACGTCTTTGAATTGGCAAGAAAATGGCAACACTTCATGTAAATATTAGTTATTTCAGCAGCAAGCTGAAACATAAGGAGCACACCATGTAAGGATTTCCTTTTCTTAGTTGTCTCTCTATCTCCTTGTGGCACCCTTTTTTATCTGGTTTGCTCTATAAATCAAAACGCAAATGTCCCAACACCTGTATTCACCCTATTAGACTTGGAAGCTGACCAGACTTCATGTATTACCCTCACGATGAAACACCACAAATCCCTCCTATATTGATGCTTCCTCAATCATAATTGAGGATTAACATTATTTAATATAATTGATTTTATATAGTGTATCTATTTTGGCATTGTGCTATTATAATATATATTGAGTTTTATTTTTCCTTTTCCCCCACAAATGATCATTTTCATATATTATTTCAGGATACCACTGTAGATATGGTTCCACCTGTTCTAAATGAAGAGGAAGAATGTGATCATTCTTATATTCTCAAAGATGACTTGGGTCTTGTCTGCCGCATCTGTGGAGTTATTCGAAAAAGCATAGAAAAGATATTTGACTACCAATGGACGAAGGTAAAAACTGCAAATATACCCAGTTGTGTTGTGAGAGCATGCAGGCCTGGAGTCCTTTTTTGGAGCTATTCTTTTGCCTTGCTTCATTGTGTGTTAAAAAATTCCCTTTTCTTCATTGAATTGCTCAATAAGTGCTTGCATGTTAGGATGGACTATTTGCTTTATAATATCTCATTTTGCTTAACTTTTTAAATTTCTCATTCAACAAATGCTCCATCTTGACATGCAAGCTCTTATTGACAACTTCAATGAATCTTCAATCTGCCACATGAAGCTTTCATTCACCAAATAATTATGAATCTTCAATATGCTATAGTTCTAACTTACTCATGAGTTGTTTATTTGTTTATTTCAATTGTTATGGCAATTTATAATGAGACAACATTGTCCCATTAGTATAAAATGTATAAAATAGGTTGCCATAAAAGCACTTTATGATCATTTCTCATAATCTCATGAACATTGAAGTGTCTAACTGGCCTCGTTTGTCTTTTCATGTTAAGACATAATTGTTGTTTGTGACCTACATATTAAGGTTCATGGTTTTCTTTACAACCTCACAGTGTGGGTGGTTGAGCTTTAATTTTCTTATAAATGGTCTACTCTCTTAATTTAAACAAATGCTCATTACTATGAAAAGCACTTAGGAGTTTTTTTCTTCTTTCAAATTTAACATATCTATTTTTATTGATGGATGATACTAAATGTGGGTTGAGTTGTAAGTGTAATGTAATGTAGTTCATTTGATGATCAAGTGTTTGTTACCAGGGATCACGGATCATACGAAACTACTTGGCTGATTCTCGAAACACTAGGGACAACAACACAACCATTTCATTCTCTGATACAAAATCACTTGATGAAGACTTGCATGCAGAAATCGCCATCCACCCTCGACATGAGAAATATATGAAGCCGCATCAACTGGAAGGTTTCAATTTCTTGGTTAGGAACTTGATCGCAGATAAACCTGGCGGTTGCATTCTGGCCCACGCTCCGGGGTCAGGGAAGACGTTCATGATCATCAGTTTTATCCAAAGTTTCTTGGCCCAATATCCCTTTTCAAGACCACTTATTGTTCTTCCAAAGGGAATACTGTCTACATGGCAGAGGGAGTTTCATAAATGGCAAGTTGAAAAGATTCCCCTTTATGATTTTTACTCTGTAAAGGCTGACAGCAGATCTCAACAGCTTGATGTTTTGAAAAAATGGATGGAGGAAAAAAGTATCCTCTTTCTGGGATACAAGCAGTTTTCAAACATTGTGTGTGGTGCCACAACAAGCAATGATGCAGCTTCATGTCAGGAATATCTGCTAAAAGTTCCTAGCCTTCTAATTATAGATGAGGGACATACACCAAGGAATGATAACACTGATGTTGTGTCTTCTCTTGCTAAAGTTGAAACACCTCGAAAAGTGGTACTTTCAGGGACATTATATCAAAATCATGTTAAGGAAGTATTTAATATTTTGAATCTTGTGCGCCCTTGGTTTTTGAAGATGGGTTCTTCACAGGGTATTGTTCGGCGCATACTTAGCCGTGTACAAATACCAGGAGCCAGAAAGCAGTGCAGAGTTGATAACAGTCCATATTTCTTTGAGCTGGTTGAGAATACTTTACAAAATGATGATGATTTTAGACGGAAGATGACAGTCATCCGGGATTTGCGAGAAATGACAAAAGATGTGCTTCATTATTACAAAGGAGATTTCCGTGAAGAGCTACCTGGTCTTTTTGACTACACTGTTGTGCTAAAATTGAGTGCGAAGCAGAACAAATTTGTTAAGAAGTTGGGGAAAATGGACATGTTCAAGAAATCATCTTTATGCAGTGCTATTTATATTCATCCACATTTGCAGGAACTGTCAGGGAGCACAGGTGGGGACAAAGGTTGTGTTCTTCACGATGAGAAGATTGATAACATAATAGAGAGCTTAGATGTTAAAGAAGGCGTAAAGGCAAATTTTTTCCTTAACATATTATCCATGTCTGAGCTTGCTGGAGAAAAGGTTCTTGCCTTTAGTCAATATCTTCTTCCACTAAAATTCTTGGAGAGATTGCTGGCCAGAAAGAAGGGGTGGCGCTCTGGAAAAGAAATGTATACGATTTCTGGTGATACAAGCCCTGAACAGAGGGAAACAGCAATGGAGCAATTGAACAACTCTCCCGATGCTAAAATTTTATTTGGTTCAATCAAGGCATGTGGAGAGGGCATCTCTCTTGTTGGAGCTTCAAGGGTGATAATTTTGGATGTTCATTTGAACCCTTCAGTGTCTCGGCAAGCAATCGGTCGTGCATTCAGGCCCGGCCAAATAAAAAAAGTCTATGTATATAGATTGGTTGCAGCTGATTCTACAGAGGAGGAATACCACCGGACTTCCTTCAGGAAGGAACTGACAGCTAATATGTGGTTTGAATGGAGTGAGTACCGTGATGATCAAGGCTTTGAATTGGAGGCTTTAGATCTCGAAGATAGTGAGGATCCTTTCTTTCAAAACTCCAACTTAAATGAAGATGTTTCACATCTTTATCAAAGGTCAGTAGATGCCTCTTTAACTGCTAAAAAGATCATAAAATGGAAAACTATTTACTTGATTCGGTCTTGAATGAATCTTCTTGTTTCTGAAAGTGGTCATTTTGTTTCAGGTGATGGCATTTTGGTGAGTGAAGAACCTTTGTGGGATCATCTGGTAAATTTCTTCCACATGTATATTTATTATTTTACACATCAGAATTATTGCATATTCGACCTCTACCCTTTGCTGTATATGTAACAAGAACGGGGCTCACTCATCAGTTCCCTTCTGCTTCTTATTCCTCTTATTCTGGTCTAGTTGTTTATTTTAGCAGGTTTCACTGGAAACTTCTCTTGTAAATGCTTTCCCGCTTTTGACCTTCCTTTCTTCTTGCAGCTGAAATTAGAAGGCCGTGTAACATCAGTGGTGTTTGTCCAGGCTGGTAATGCACACAGGGCCAAGTTATTTGAGGCTGCATAGGTTTGATTTTGTATTGTATATAATAATCGTATTACTGAAGCGTTTGTGTTCCCTTTTCTGCAAACTTAAGTCACTTTACCCTTCTCTGCCCCTCACTATGTATATACGCCTTCCGTTCATCTAAGAAAGGGAACTGAAAAGTCTCAACTTTCATACAATGCGATGTCTTTGCAATTTTTATTTGCAATTGCTAGTCTAAGGAACTGTCTATCAAGCATCATCTATCGGTCACCAGGTTAACTTAAGAATTGCTGAAATCTTGGTTGTACCTTGAGAGAAGCTGAAGCTAGAATGGTGCTCCGAGTGAACCAGGTAATTGGATTTACTGGTTATACCTTCCTATTACACATTGTCCTGTTCACTGAAAATAAGGAGATTCAAAGAATGGTAGGAATGGCAGATTTAAGGTTTCCACGGGTTTTTGTTCTTTTGTTGTGGCTGCAACGCATTTTCTCCTTGCCACCAGCAACAGAGTCCATACCTTTGGTGAATTGGTGATATACAAACTCATGAGATCAACCTCCTCACTGTCGCTGGTATCCCCAGGAAAACCACCACTAGCATCACGGTTGGTGCTTTTAACTTTGCTTGGTTTAGTTTTTTCTTACTCTTGATTTGTTTACTAGGTATGCATTGCTTGGTTTGCATGGTTTTGTTTCTTATAATCTCTTCATCTCTTCACCAAACATGCATTATGTCGCAGTTTTTTTGGGTGTGCATCCTCTTTTTCTATGTTTCAAACATGTTCGGTCTTCAGATTTTCAGGTTGTGTTCCTGTTTTTATTTGGATCCACTCGACATGTTAAGACTTGGCACTAGAATTCTTTTTTCCAACTCTTTTTTTCCTGCCGTGATGCTGTATTTGCGCTTCATAGTTTACGTTGAGGTTATCTTGTATTATTCTTACCCGATCGACGATACTGAAATTATTATGTTATATATGATGTGATTGAGAAAACCGAAGTAAAGAAGGTTATGTATCCAATTTTTTGTAGTCAAATTATTGATATTGATGATTGGGTTCAAGAGTCCATATTGAGGATAATTGGATGGAGATGGATTAATAGCACATGAGCTGCAGTAATTGCAGGTGGTTTATGTTATGGCTTTTGTTTGTGTGCTCGGTGTTCTAAATTTATGTATACTTACGGGTTTTATGCCGATCGATAGTCTGTTAAGTCTGTGGTAAGATGAAGGGCAAACATCAATGCCTGGCTAAGTAAACCTATACCACTGCCTGGTCAGACTGTGGTTCAAATCCTAATCATTTCTATGATTTTGTTGCTAAAGATACTTTTTTTCCTCCCAAAAAACCTTTTAAATCCAATTGCGCAAATAGCTTCCTTCAATCCATCTACGTCGCCCCAATAACAAACTATCAATTCCAACAGCCCTAATAACAAATATTCATTCATTTAATATGTGTGATTTCGTGTAGTTTTCACATTAACACGTGTGTTGTTAATATTTACTTTGTATGCAAGATAAAAAATTATGTCTTACTCTATAATTATACAATAATAATACGAGTTTGGTCATGCGAAAGTCTAGAGTTATTACCAAAAAAATTAAAAAAATATAAAAAAGAATCCCACAATCTCTTGTTTATTTTTAACATTGAACCGTTTTGAAACGTGGGCAGCATAAATTTGGATGGTAACTTTGAAATTTTAGATTGATGGCAGACGTAGTTTCGTCGGTCAGGGTATAGGAGTGAAAGGACATGGTGAAATTTGCAATTAATCTTTTTGTTTTTGAAAAAAAAACAATATCAAATATTTCTTTCATGTACACACTTTCCACAAAGTTTGTCGCACTCTCGTGTCTTCAGCTGTGGAAGAATAGAAGAGAAGTGAAAGGAGGAAGAAGAGCAAAGCAAAGCAATGGCGCATCAGCCATGGGTGGAGAAATAGTACAATATCATTTTCTCTCTCTCTCTCTCTCTCTCTCTCTCTCTCTCTCTCTCTCTCTAACAGTTGTTTTCTCTGTTTCTGTCAGCCGTCCGAGGCAGGTGAAGGACGTGGCGCACCAGGACGAGGTCATCCGCGTCCTCACCAACACCCTCCAAACCTCCGACGTACGTCTCTCTCTCTCTCTCTTTCTCTCTATACCCTAACCTTACTACTCTTTTTTATCCTCAAAAAAAGAAAAAAAAGAAAAAAAAGTTGAGATTTTTATGCTCTTACATCTCTGTTGCAGTGCCCTCACATGCTCTTCTACGGGCCTCCCGGAACCGGAAAGACCACCACCGCCCTCGCCATTGCCCACCAGCTCTTCGGGTCACTCACTATCTTTTCCAACCTACTTTCTGTTTTTTCGGGTTAAGGGTTTTGTTGGGTTTTGGTTTCGGTTGGGAAAGTTTGCGGCTTTCCTGCTGTTTATATCTGTTGGGGGTCTAGGGTTTTGTTGGGTTTTCGTTTCAGTCGACAAAGGTCGTGGTTTTTTGTTGTTGAAATGGAGGGTAGCTGTTTGATGTAATGACTGAGAGGGGTTGTGAAGTTTTGTTTTGAGATGTTGATAGGGTTTTAGTTCGAGTTTGACATTGTGATGCAAACTTAGTAGGGTGTGATTGGTGGGCAGGAATATTTTGAGAGGGGAAACCGTCTTTGGAAAATAATTTGATTTTTGAGTGATCTACAGTAGGCAGGGAAACTTAAAAGATCTTGGAACCTGAGTTCTCATGGGACTTTCATGATTTCATGTATTGGAGTGAGTTCCCTCACTTCCACTCTAAAGTTAAAGGAAGTCATGGAAGTACAGTTCTAGACTTCCTTCTACTTCCCTCTGTACTCATCCACAAAGTTAACTGCTGATGTGGGAGAGCTTAGCCTATTCAAACCCATTCCAATTACCCATATAATCAATGCCAGACTATGTAGTATGGATCATGACATGCAATGTTTTTGGTGGCCTCACTTTGAATGGCCTTAATACAACAGCAGTTGGTAGCCCTCTTGTAGGTTGCCCCTTCTAAGACTCAAACTAGGCTTGTAAAACCTGAAAAACTACTAACTGATATATAACAATGTAGTACCATCTACTGCAGACGTGATAAACAATCACGTTTTCCATCAATGTCCCTCATTGATCTCACTTAGGGAGACGAAATTCTGAATAGCCTTCTCTGCCATTTCCATTTAGGGAGATCCATCTTTCCAAGTTAGTCCTTCAAAAACTCGAACCAAAATTGCAAGGGTCTGTTCTGATGCCATCATAGAAACTTAAGAATACATCTCCAAAAGCTAGATGTTGAGGTCAGATGGTCTAGGCTATATCAACCCTTAATGGTTACCCATATGACTGATGTGAGACTATCTAGTGTGGACTGTAACACATTAGGCATGACTGCTAAAGTGTCTTGGGGTTTTCTGGGGTCAGAAATTTTGCTTGTTTATGTCTATTGAAGTGTTTAGTTAGGCATGTGTTCGAATTGCAACTGGAGACTGGCTTTTGGTGCAACTTCTTGGAGGAGATTAGACTTTGTTTTTTGAATGCTAGGGTTTGAATGGGTGTCAGATTACTTGGTATTTTAACCTTGGTTGAGAAAGTTGGTGGCTTTCTTATTGTTTCTTGGTGATTGTGTGTTCACATTGGTGGGGAAACTAATAGTCTTTATTCAAATTTCCATTAAGACCTTTTGCCAATTCTTTTCAGGCCCGACTTGTACAAATCAAGAGCTCTTGAGTTGAATGCTAGTGATGACCGTGGAATAAATGTAGTGCGTACAAAAATAAAAGATTTTGCTGCTGTTGCTGTTAGTTCTGGCCATCGTCAAGGGTACTGCTTGTTTCATTTGACTGACAACCACTCTTCTCGCTCCATTAGCTTTAGATTCTTTGATTATTATTTTTTGAATCTCAGAGGCTATCCTTGCTCACCCTACAAGATCATAATCTTAGATGAGGCTGATTCTATGACAGAAGATGCTCAGGTGAGAGATGTTCATCTATTTACTTTCCTGTGCTCCATGGCATTAGTATTTGATGCTCCAATTCATACCATGAAAATTTCTTATTGACAGAATGCTTTGCGGCGGACAATGGAAACGTATTCCAAGGTGACTAGGTTCTTTTTCATTTGTAATTACATCAGCAGTTATTTTCTCATGCTTTTTTAGGCTTCACTTTTTCAATGTAGTTGAGTGGGTTTTCTTTTCCAACCCTCAATTTTATTTATGCCCATCTGTAGGATCATAGAGCCACTTGCATCGAGATGTGCAAAGTTCAGATTCAAGCCACTTTCTGAAGAAATTATGAAAAGCCGCTTATCACACATTTGTAAAGCAGAGGGCATTGTGTTAGATGATGAGGTGCTGATTTAGCCATCTTGCATCTGTTCCCAGATGTCACTGCAACTGTAAATGGATTTCTGCCGTACTTCAACCTCATTTATGGTGTCTATCCTAATGTAATTCTTACAGGGGCTTTCGACTCTAGGAGCTATTTCTGAAGGTGATCTTCGGAGAGCTATAACTTACCTGCAGGTTAGTTTGTAGAATTGTATTCAATATTTCTGGAACATCTAATTCTGAATATTGAGATAACTGCAGATGAACATGAACTCATGAATCAAGATCATAGTTATTTTTTACTGTCTACTGAGAATTGGCTTTTGCTGGATGATGTACCTTTTCTTTCAGAGTGCAGCCAGATTGTTTGGTTCCTCAATTTCTTCCAATGACCTAATTAGCGTCTCTGGGGTAATTTCTCTCGTCACTTTGGTATATCGTTTCTGTTATTTTTTCCAAACATAGCCGAAATGATGCTATTGGCACGTCTTACTTCATAAAGTCAATAAAATGCCCTGATCAAATAATGGTACCAATTAATCAACAAAACAAGATTTTTGTCTGGTACTATCCATCATTTAGGATCTCATGCTCTGAGCAGAAAGACATTAGTCTTTCTCAGCGATATAATTGCAGATGGTTATCCAGTTTCACAGATGCTCTCCCAGGTGAGAGGACAACAGTTACCTTATTTCCCACCTCATTTCATAAGCATGCCCAGGTCAGAAAGACATTAGTCTTTCTCTTGAAAACTTAAAAAAAAGCTTATATGTTGGTGTTTTCTTTTCAGTTTTTTGAGATAGTTGTTGCCGTAGATGATGCGACCGATGAACAGAAAGCAAGAATCTGTAAGAGAATAGCAGAAGCTGATAAGGTTAGTTCTGTCTAAAACTTGATTCTAGCATTTGAATATTGACACTTGCAAAATAAATTATCTTGAATGTTAATTATAATGAACTTTCTAGGAAGTGAATTATGATAAGAATAAATACATATTACATGCCAACTTTGAGAGCTTATTGCCTTATTGCACCCCACAAGGATCTTTTGTTTTATGGTCACAAACGGCTGCGTAACAATCACATCAAGTGTTCTTATATTTTACATGTTTTGTGGTAGTCATGTAATTAACGATAAATTCTTTAGTGTTGCAGATTTTCAACTAATTTATGATTTACTTGCATAATTTTTGCGTGGCTTCAGAATTGCCCACGGTAGTTAGATTAGCTTCTCCAATTGGTTTGCCCCCACCTTTCCCAATTGACGATTCACTTCCAAAACTTGTTTTCCTGTTTTTCTCAAAGGAGTTTTGAGATATCATCATGTCAAGTGGTCTCTTAATTGTGTCCTACTTTTTTGTCACTAGTTATGCACGCTTGCAGTCTCAGAGTTTGTCAACTTCGTTCTTTGCAGCGCTTAGTGGACGGGGCCGATGAATATTTGCAGCTAATGGACGTTACCTCCCACGCAATGCGTTCTCTTTGCAACATGACACAGGAAATGCGTTTTGATTAAGTACCAAGATAACATAGATTTTGCGCTTTTTTGTGTCTATCTTGGATAATGCTCGTTCACAAATGAAACAGATTTTGAAGAAAGCGTGAAGGGAATCAAAGTGATATTTTTAGTGAAACAGTTGATGTCAGTTATCTTGTTATAATCTCAGACATGTCGTTCAGTATGGCCCTCTGACCAACTAGCGATGACCAAAAGGCATCAGGGAAGAGGCATGCATGAGAGATTATGCTTGGGTAGGCTGATCGATAGATTTAGGTATCAATAGACATTTTGGTTAACCAGTTCCATTAGTAGGTGCAGAATTTATCAACATCATCAACAAAATAATAATCAGCTGTACGAGAATGAAACCTTTCATTGACTGCAATCCATTTACAGGCAGTGCTTAACTGACAAGTGTGAAATTCGATCTCTAGAACTTATGTTTGTTTCCTAATGATTTGTGCAAATGTGGACTTAAGTTGAAGCAAGGAGAGATCATTTATTCTTAATGCTAGGGATATCTAACTTCCCTGAGTGTGATGGGTGGAAAATTACCTTCGAGAACTTTTTAAGTAAAGAATTTGCAATAGTAAGATGATGATGATAACATGGAAATTGTTTGGTTTAAGAGAAGAAGTCTCAAGGTGAACTATCTAATGCAAAAAAATGCATGACATTATTGCTGCTTCCTCTGGAATGGTTTCTGAGCATTGTTACATGATAATCTCAGTTCAACTCTCCTCAACTTACACAACTTCACAGATCCTATAAAATTTTCACACCCGGGTTTTACCAAAAGAGGGAACTTTAACTGCAGTCAGAAGAAAATTCATGGTACAGAAACGAACAAGAATACATCATCTCCATCGGACGCCCAAGTTATTTGCCCGGAAGTGTAGTCAAATTTGCCTATGATCAAATTATATAAGCCTTGGCAATTACTTACAGGCATGCCAGTGACAATTTTGGTGTCATTGCCAGCTTAGTGGAAGTTACTGGTTGTTCAACCTTGCTAACGCTATTCGCCAGCAATAAAGATCGGTAATCCCCTGCAAAAGAACGTTACCCATTAAGTGGAAATTCTCAAAGGTCATCTAGAGGTAACTCAGGAAAGGCATTTGTGCTTCTTCACAAAAAACCATAGCAAAACTTACACGCCCCGTGGCGGGAGAAATAGTCACTATCCAATGAAACAGAAAGAGCAACAGCTACGACTATTTCCGAGAGAGACAGTGGTCTGGCTATATCTAGTTCGGGGATCTGCACGAAAAGAGAGAAATGCAGAATTATAGTAACGACAATGGCGACAACAACAAAGTCGTTAATCCTAAATTGGAAGAAATGCAAATTTACAAAGACGAAATTGGGAGTGGAGAAATATGAATCTTGGTAAAGAATGTACATTTGCGTCTTGAGAGAACGTTGCTTTTGAGTTGGTTCCTCCGAATCGAATCACATAATGGCCAGCATCGGTAAAGAGCTGAGCAGGAAAATGGAGTACAATTCATATTTTATCAAAAGGTAACATGGGAAACAAACATGAATTCAGATTCATAAGATAGACATGATAGGAATTAACAAACAACATTATTATAGTTGCACTTGGTTGAGCTTTAAAAACTTTATAATAAGCAACATACTTCAATAAATAAAATTACCTCTAAGCCGAACCCTCTCCAATCACGGTTAATCTCTGCTAGCACCTTCTCATCATCATCTTTCAACGTGAATGTCCAATTCCAAAAACCAGGATTTTCTACTACGGCGAATTGTCTTTTCCTGTATTTTAGTATCCATTCGTAAGGTCATGAAAGAAATTGGAATGAAACTCATGCTAGTCCGCACTTTCCTGAATTTTATTACTGTATCATTATGCTTAAAAATACTTCTGATCATTACAATGTAAGGGTGTAAACGAGCCGAGTTGAGCGAATTTTCGAGCAATAAGTATTATCTTATGTTATTACCAAATACAAAAAAACAATATAAATAGAGCAATAAAAAATTCGAACGAGCTGTCAAGCCGAGCATCAGAAATTTTCGAGTTTGAGCAGCTCGTTTACCGAACCAAATTTGAAGATTTTTTTGTTTTTTTTATCAAAATTCATCATTTTCAAGATAAACTAGAGTCGAACGTTTTTCGAGTCAAATTCGAATCGAACTATCGAGCGGAACCAAAGTTGACAACCCTATTACAGTGTCAGTATTACTGACTAAAAATTGAAAGTGAGAACAAATCAATCTCGTAGAAAAAGTTTGGTTGTTAGAGAAATACGATGCAAGCAACGATCAATACCCCAGATATAAGTCGTAAATTCGCCTCCAAAGGTGCCACCTTCTATGAACAACACCAATTTCCTGAGAATAGTCATAACTTTTTTGAAAGTATCACTTGACATGTGCCTTTTACATGTTTTTAGTACACAGACAGACAAAAAAATTGTAGCATATCAGAAACTCAATCTCACAATGTAAATAATCATAAGTTTCATACCTTACCATTTACTTCTGCATATATTGTGCTATTTATCCACCAAAAAGGTCGGCGAATCTGTCAGTAGTACTGAACTTAAGCAATCTACCAAAAATAATATGTATAATAAACCAATAATATAAATGGCGATCTAGAAAGCCGATTCTTACAGTAAATATCTCATTGCCATGTGAATCTGTTACGTGAGCAATGAAAGGGCGCCTTGTTCGGAGTAACTGAAACGTTTCAAAGAGCAGAAGTAAATTTTCCGGAACTACTAAAAAATGAGGTAATCTGAAATGTCCATTACAAATGAGAAACAAATCTTAAAAATAAAAAAATGGAAACACACCTGCCTATATATGACGTTACTCCGCTCATGAATCGAACCTACAGGCTGGAAAGATCAACATCCCGTTAACGTACATGTGTTGGTTTTTTTTTTCCGGAACTACTATTATATATCGACTCTCCTGCAGAGAGAAAAAACAAGTCAAAACACATCTTTCTAGTTCTTAAACTTAATTTAGTAATCTTTGGAAAAACAAGGAATAGAAAGAACACTAGCCCTATCTAAGATCAAAACATTGTTTGCAGCTGCAATGCATGATGAGGCTACTAACCTGTTCAAAAGCAAACATCAAATTTGCCCATTCTATATCCCTGGTTATTAGGAGATCAGACCTAGCAAGAAGTGGAGCCAGCTTGACCTGGTACATGTAAAAAAATGATATTGAGATTTGGTTGAACAATATCACTTTTCAGCAACGAGTTGACCGGCTTTAGGTCAGATCGGTATGAAGTTGAAACAAAAGATCACAATATAAACCATTGACTCTTACTGACACTGAAAGGCCAGCAAGAAGAGAACAAATAAATATCATCTCATTATTGCCTCGTGGAACTGCCCTTTGCATTTGGAAACTTGCCTTGTACTACGACAAGGCTAATTGATCTTTCATACATCTTTTTTTATTGGTGATCTTCATACATCTTTTTTTATTGGTGATCTTCATACATCGCATGCAGGAAAAATAATGAACTTTACATGGACTATGTGCAGCAGCATGACTAGTAATGTACCAAAACATCCAAAAAAACTGGTGACCCCAATTATATGCTTAGCTTTCACTCTTAGTAAAATAAATTGCATACTCTTTCTAAGTAGAATAATAATTGAAACTCTTTGAGTACAATCTGTTCACATACTTATTACTTCACAGTTCACGCACAGTTGTACCTTCCGCAGGACATTTCTGTATCAGTGTAAAAGTTAAATTCTCAATTTTAGGATGGAAGCTGAGAGACATTGATAAGTTGATAATTGTTACAACAAAACTCGTTATGGTTCTTATGAATTCCTTGTCATGCCCTGAAATCCAAGACCATTCATAAAAAAACTGATAAAAAAACACTCAGGTGCAAAAGATACCAATTTTTCTTACAGAATTTATTTTCTCTGCATATTGAAAATAATAATAAACAAAAGCAATTGATTCAAAGATGACAACAGCATTTGCGCCCTTGATACCTTATGTGAGTTGAGAAACAATCCGAAGTCATAACCGAGTCCTTCTGATGAACCACAGACTTCTTAGTTCTTACTCATATTAAAGTTCTAACAAGTACCAAATTACCTAAAAAACTATTAAAGAATGATAGTTGTACGAGAATCTTAAAGAAATAATAATACAACTACCAAAAAGTTTCTTCTCAGAAGTTACAAAAACCGGTGGGGTGGTATGAATTCTGCTATGTTCCTATCAAGTGTCAATGTATCAATCTTCACAATTCCTGTGCAAGTTTTGGAAGGGAAGGCCTGAAAGATGACCGCCCACTACCGATTGGTTAAGTTGCAGTGGCATAGTGAACGCTAGGGTGCCAAACAGAAATATGGTGGACTGGAAAGATTATATCCATACAGTTTCTCCTAGGTTCGTGTCCATAAAAGATGATATTCTCTTACAAAGTAATTAAAAAGAAAGAGAACTTACCTCCTCCGGTGATTTCGGCGACAACCCACCATCACCACCATAACCCTCAAAGATTCCATTTGCCTCGTACTCTTCCACATTCTTTTGACTCCGATCTTTAAATCTCGAAATAAGCACCTCTCTCTCGCGCCTTTCTTTTTCATCGGCAACCCAATGCTGCGCAAACCAATTCCTACTCAACGAGTGCTTCTTCCTAACCAACACATTACCACCTAAAACGGGTCGTGCAAGAAACCCTAATCCGTTTCCTCCAAACCCATAAAGGTGGCGCCTTTGACGTCCAAATCTCAAACAAAACCTGCTTTCATTACCTCCTCCACTCAACCAACTCTCCTGTTCTTTCGAATACCCTAACCCGCCTCCTCCGAGCCGATAAAGGTGGAGCCTTTGACGTCCAAATTCCGAACAAAACCTATTTCCATTACCTCTTCCACTCAACCGATGATGTCGTTCTTCCCGAAACCCTAATCCGCTTCCTCAAAACCCATAAAGGTGGCGCCTTTGGGAAAGCTCGAATTGGGTGTTTGTCGAAGTGGGTCGCGAGAGAAACCCTAATCCGCCGCCTGCTGAAGCAGAAAGGTGGCGCCTTTGAGACGCCACGGCGACCAAAACCTTCTTCCGGTTCATCTTTCCGAACTGAAATGGGAGATTTGGCAATTTTTCAGCACGTGGTTGGGTTTGGGTCCATGATACCAATTTTTCAGCTTCATTTATGCCCACATTAATGACAAGAATGTCATTAGGCAAAACCTTTTAAATACCTTCAGTTGAGATAGTCCCCGTCAGTCATCAACCTTCCTTCCCGTGTCTATGTTTATGGATTGCAGAATTCATTTTTTTTATATAATAGTTAATTCCATTAAAATAAATATTGTTTTGTAAAAATGACACTTTCATAACAACTCGTATACAGTGAAATACAAAACAACATTACTCCCCCCACAAAGTCAATAACAATCAAATTTAACACGAAGCACTCCACTTGTACGGATAAAAGTCTTTTGAGCATGGCAAAATAGTAAATTCCCCCCCTCCCAAATGGCCAAATCAAGGATATTATTAAAAACGTAAAAAAAAATCCGAATAAGTGGGTCCCACACTACCTCCACGTCAGCAGAGTCAGTCTCCATTCGACCATTCCCCACCGCTCCGTCCCTCCCCACCAGCTGTCAGAAGCCCCTATAAATACCCCACTCTCCACTCCCACTCCTACTCTTATCCTCTCTCACAACAATGGCGGACGCGAAGAGTCCCATCCTCTACCTCCTCCTCCTCCTCCTCTTCTATCTCCTCCCTCCCGCATTCTCCTCCAACGTCACCTACGACCGCCGCTCCCTCATCATCGACGGAGAGAGGAAGCTCCTCATGTCCGCCTCCATCCACTACCCCCGCAGCGTCCCCGCCGTGAGCGTCTTGGTGTTGATGATCTTTTTTTAGGAATTCGTGTGGATTTGGTTTGATCTGACGGTTTTGTGGTGTAGATGTGGCCGGGACTTGTTGCGGCGGCGAAGGACGGAGGGATCGACGTCATCGAGTCGTACGTGTTCTGGAATGGACACGAGGTCGAGCCTGGGAAGGTGAAGCTGTGCTTTCTTTGGAGTTTCGAGTTTGGAGTTTTTTTTTTTTCTGAGTTCTCCTGAAATGGTGCGGTTGTTGCTTGTTTTGATTTTTTGTTTTCGGATTAATATTTGGAATGTAGTTGACGTGTTCTGGAGTGGACGTGAGATTTCACATGATGGAAAGCTGCGATTCTTCTTCTTTTGATTTTTCTTTTCTGGTTGACGTGTTTGAATCCCGTGTGTTTTGAAATGGACGTGAGGTTTCACCCAGGAAAAAAGTGTTTTTTTCTTCGTTTCGAAGGTTTTCTGTCGTTTTCGTTTTTTAACTTTTGTGATGTAGTCGACACATTTGAATCATGTGTTTTCAGAAATGAACGTGCGAAGGGTTTGTTTTGTATTTAATTTGTTCAAATTCTATGCATCGTGTACTTGGACATTTTGCATGGAATGTAGTATGTGGAAGCGCTGATTTTCTTTGTTCTTCTGCGGTTTTTGTTGATATTTTATTTCCTTTGTCTAAATGTAGTATTACTTTGAGGGAAGGTTTGATCTGGTGAAGTTTGTGAAGATCGTGCGAGATGCTGGAATGTACATGATGCTGCGTATTGGTCCGTTTGTTGCAGCAGAGTGGAATTTCGGGTGCACATTTCTTTTTTACTTAGTATTCTTTTGCTTGTCACACATGAATACCCTCCAAATGTTCAAAATTACCACCATTACCTTTCAGTTTTTAGTTGTACATTGACGTCAAGTCTTACTTTCGGCTCAAGTCTGTTATAACATTCCAATTACAAATTGAAACTTATGAAGTTCAAGTTATCTATGATTATAATTAAGGTTAAGGAGGTGTTAGGAATGTATACTTTTCCTTTTTTATTTTATAAAAACGGAGAAATATTTAAGATTTAAAAAATGGAAAGCTATTCACCTTATTTTAGTTTTTCAGAGAATCCTTTGATTTTAGTTGATTATCGTCTTGTTCCTCACTGGCCTTGTAGAGGAGTTCCTGTTTGGTTGCATTATGTGCCAGGCACTGTGTTCAGAACAACCAATGAACCATTTCAGGTCTGTACTTTGTAAATTCAGTTCATCTTTATCCAAATGATCTGTCAGTAGTTTTAATTGTCTAATGTCTAGCATAAATAACTATCCATCTTCGATCTAACTTTTGGAGGTATTTTCGTTGTCCTCAGAGTCATATGAAAAATTTCACAACTCTTATAGTGAACATGATGAAGCAAGAGAAATTCTTTGCCTCGCAGGGTGGCCCAATCATTCTAGCCCAGGTGAATTTTACGTTGATGGTTTGTCTTGAAAGCTCTTAGTTTCTCATATTGGCAGATTGGATAGATTTTGTTAAGTGATATTGTAACGTACCCGAAAACAGCGGAAATTTAAACAATAATAAAGACCGTCAACGGTCAACACAGGGCACGTCACTGGAAAACAAACCAACATATATATATATATAATATATAAGATACAGACCCACGTGGAAGTCAAAGTATACATAAGAGTCAACTGTGATTACAACAAAAATGAATGTACATGTAATCACTACCTCAACAAAAGAAGTATAAAAGAGGACACAGGATCTGATCCCGGGGGCACCGTCCTCAGTCACCACCTCAAACTCTAACCCTGCTCGCTACCTGAAATGCAAACAAACAAACATGCCTGAGTTCCCTGCAGGAACCCCGTATACCAAACCTCCTAAAATACGAAAAGGAAAATTAAAGACAATGCAATGCAATACACATGATCATCCGCCTCGGGCCCACAATAATGCCCTCACCGCCTCCGCGGCACTGAACCACTCCTGCCACTAGGGTCAAGTCAGTCCACCGCTGCCTCACAAGGGTCAGTCGACACCACTGCTCCCCAAAAAGTGCAGGAAGGAACCCCTGGTACACGCCGCACCCAAAGAACGAGTCAGCCCGCCGAATACACAACTCGGGTCAGACGACAGCCACTGCTCCCCCAAGAGTCGCCTAGCGCGCACCCTGCCGGAACATCCTCGGCCTACCGCTAAACCCTCGCAAACTGCCCAAGGTTTACGGTACACATCCCTCACACCCCGCTCGGTAAGAGAGGAAAAAGTACAACAATAATACGCCTTCGTCGAAGGTGAAATCCGTAGCTCTCAAAGTCGGTAATCAACCGTCGCCTCGGAGCCGGTAGTCGACCTATACTCAACGGATCGCGTGTGGATAAATCCACCAACCTGCGGCAGATCGGTCGACCGCTAAAAGCACACCGGTCGACCGGTCCCCCACACAGTACACAGTACTGTACAAACAAGTCTACCGGTCGAACCACGCCAACCGAATTACCGACCAATCGGTCGAACAAAAGTCATCTAGCGGTCGACCGTTTGGATGGTCTACGTTATACAATTTTATATAATATATATATCCGACCGGTCGAACCAAGGGGCCGTTCAACCGATAACAGGACTTTCCGCATTTTGCCTAAGTGATATTCGGTCGACCGGAACTGCTATACAGTTCGACCGAATCAACACAGGCACTCTACCGCTTAAATAAAATGCTCAGTCGGTCGACCGAAAGTTAAAGAGCGGTCGACCGTTTTGATGGTCAAAGCTCCCAACCGACTAAGCATCGAATGGATCGGTCGAACAAGGTTAAGGACGTTCGACCGTTTGATAAGTCAAAATCCCCAACCGACCCATTCTCATTGTTATTCGGTCGACCGGCTAAGTGGTCCCATTCGACCGATAACAGCATAACCCCTTTTTCCCGCATGAATTTGGCATAACGGTCGACCGTCCATAGACATCGTTCGACCGTTCGCGGGTAAACATCAATATAATAATAGGATCGGTCGACTGCCCACAGGCACCGGTCGACCGATCGTCGTCTTCAACCTCTGAATTGGTTGAATTCCGACGGGGAATTCGACACCAACGTCGATCCCCAACACTCACAAGGCATAAGTGAGTTATATTGAAGATTTGGCATACCTTTTTGACGGTTGTGGAAGTCTCCCGAGCTTGAATCACTTCACTCCTCTTCTTCTTCCTTCTTCTCCTTCTTCTCCTCTTCTTCTACTTCACCTTCTTCTTCTCCAACGAAATCTCCTCTCTTTCACCCTCTGGTAAGGTGCAAGTGAAGAAAAACGTCCAAACCCTTATCTCTCTACAACATCACCTTAAATAGACAAACCCACCTACACCTCATCCAATCACACTTAACCTAAAACCTAACCAACCAAAGCCATCCACCTCAATCTCCACATGTCTAACACCTCCACCTCTTCATGCATGATTAATTAGAGTTAATTAAGTTTAGTTTAATTTAATTAGGTTGCTTAGATTAAGTTATTACAGATATTTCCGCATTATGTTTTGTGCAGATTGAAAATGAATATGGAGACATAGAAGCAGTTTATGGGAATGGAGGGAAACCCTATGCAATGTGGGCTGCAAATATGGCTCTAGCACAAAATATAGGTGTACCATGGATAATGTGTCAACAGTATGATGCTCCAGGTCCAGTGGTGAGGAACTTCGTTGTGTCTGTAATTTCATAAGTTTGGTAACTTGCACACACTTCTCCTATTTTATATGTTACTTGTGTATTTCCACTAAAAGATTCAAATAGGTTGGTCAATCTTCATTTTATTTAAAATCAGCAATTTTTCCCTCGAAATCCCGATAGGTTTGTATGTAGTACAAAGTTCTCACGACTTAGTAACGTGTCCCAGAAAAATTATGATAGGTAAAGTAGCTTATTATGTCACTGCTGAACATAAAATTGTATAGACATTTTACTTTAAGGTAAAGAAGTACATAAAAAATTATGACAGGTAAAGCTTGTTATGTCACCGTTGAACGTAAATTGTATAGACATTTTACTTTAATGTTTGGTACCTTTATCACTGAAAAATATTAAACCACCTAGCTCCAATGTTCATAATAATGTATTGTTAGATTGCAGAGCAGGAGACACAGAATATGCAACATGTGCTTATCTTATGTTGACCAAATTTCGTATGATATGGAATATATGTGATCTGCTGTGGATCTTAATTTGTTTTGGATGTTGACTTTCATGTATAAGGGAACAATCTGGATCTTTTATGTAAATATTAGAAAACAGACAAAATCTTGATTTATATTCTGTACTCTGCTGATATTTTTATTTATGTGTGAAATTTGGTTGGTCTATCATCTCAACAAAACCTAAACACTTAGGTGAAGGGTAGTGGATCTAACTCTATTATAGAGTGTTTCACACATTTTGTGTTTAGCAATGTGAGACTAATTGCTCAACAAATCGTATCACTTATTTGAACATAAAACATTGTTTCATTCTCTTTGCAGATAAACACATGCAACTCATTTTATTGTGATCAGTTCTCACCAAATTCCGAGAATAAGCCAAAAATCTGGACAGAGAACTGGCCTGGATGGTACCTTGTCTGTTATTTAGTTCACGTTTAAAATTATACACGATTCACTTATGTTATTATATATATATATATATAAAGTAAATACCTATCTTTCGTGGTACACAGAGTTCTTGCAGTAATGCGTTTGTGATTTCTTCTTGACCTTTTCCCACTTCACAGGTTCCAAACGTTTGGGTCACCAAATCCTCACAGACCTCCAGAAGATATCGCCTTCGCTGTTGCTCGTTTTTTCCAGAAAGGTGGTAGCGTTCAAAATTATTACATGGTACATCGCTATATATAAACAAGTGATTATTTGTGTTATCCAATTCACATATTTGAGAAACCTCATGGTTGGACTTTTAGTACCATGGTGGAACAAATTTTGATCGGACGGCTGGAGGCCCATTCATAACAACAAGTTATGATTACGACGCTCCAATTGACGAATATGGTAAGTTCACTTTTTAAAGGGTTTTTTTGCTGTAATTTGATTGAGTACTTCGTAACATCTTCTAAAATAAAGTTGTGGAAAAAGGATTTCTTAATCTTACTTTGCCGGTCATTGTTATAAATTTCTAGGTCTTCCAAGGCTTCCAAAGTGGGGGCATCTTAAGGAGCTGCACGAGGCTATAAAATCATGTAAGCATGTATTACTCCATGGCGAGACAACCCTAGCATCGCTTGGTCCTTCACAAGAGGTGTGATATATTTTCTATTTCTATCATTTCTACCTGTGCATAGTACTTTCAATAATATATCTAGGAGTCTGGATCTTATAAGGTTTTCAATTTTGTATATGTCTTGAATAATTTCACCTTGATCAATTGAGAGATTAAACAATTTAGATTACTTCCTTTGTAGCATTCTAAATTTCTAATACCTTCACTAAGTATGACTTCTATATCTTTTATCCGATCTTGATTATATTGATTTTTATAATCTTCTCGCAGGCCAATATTTATACAGATTCTTCAGGGAACTGTGCTGCTTTCCTGGCCAATTTGGACGAAAAAAATGATGTTACAGTAGTTTTCAAGAACAAGTCCTACCACCTTCCATCATGGTCGGTCAGTGTTCTGCCAGATTGCAGGCAAGTGGTCTTTAATACTGCAAAGGTGAGTAATCTTTTCATGCATCTGGATGTCGTTGTTGTAGGTTCTAAATTGCTGCAGTTTATCCTTAACATGATTTTTATATGACTTACTTTATCTTGCATAGAAGAACATATAATGAAAGATAATACTTTAATGGGCACCTTATAATTGTGCTCAACATGGGATCTTTCATACACCATCATCACAATCACATATTCCTTGTTCTTCCAAAAAAATGGAATGAATCATGTAACTGGAGTAATGAGAATATGACTACCTGTTGGGCAAGTTTGTCTTCTTTGAGCCAATTTGTCAATATTTTAAGTAAAAAAGTAGAAGAATATTATACTTTTTGAGATGTGGGTACGTTTGTTCAATAGCAATTGGGTTTGACATTGAATTCCACAACCTAAAGTGCAAAGATCAATCAGATAACCCAACATGTTCGGATAGCGGAGTAACTAATATATTGTAACTTAGAGAAGTCGTATCAATAACACCTCTGCATTGTCAAACGTGGGATGACTATGAACACTGCAGACACTTGTAACATCTTGACAGTTGAACATGTATATTTTCCTAACTTCACAAAACACCATAATCACTTGTCTTTAAAGTCTCGATACTGCCAATTGTCCTAAACTATATGCATTATATAAGGACAGAATACGAGGAATATGAAAATATTCAACAAGAAAAGCAGCAAGAAAGACTTGTGGTTTTGTACGACAATTGTATTATTGTGTAAAATCCTAAACAGAAATCGTTGTATTCTTTGAGGGTAGCCTTTTTTGCCTTTATTTGTTATTGTTGCCTTTTTCCTCAGAAAACTACATTTGAAACAAATATGTTGCAGTTACTATTACAAATTTACAATAAAACAAATCCATTTTCCCAAACAAATTATTTTGATGCATCCATTTTTCTTAAATATTATATGATACATTGTGATAAATGCATCTTCTTTTGAAGTTTTGCATTTTTTTTCCGACATTAGAATGTATTTTAGTGTATCCAAAACAGATTTCCCTTACTGGGAAAAGTCCCTGTACTTTCATCTTAATCATCTATTCTACATTTGGCTATCATCCTTGCTGAATCAAAATCGATGCAGAAATTAAAATAATTCTGTCTCTACTTCTGATTTTGTATAGGTTGGATCACAATCATCTATGGTTGAGATGATACCAGAGAACTTGATAAGATCAAAATCTGGATGGGAAGTTTTTGTTGAGAAGCCTGGTATTTGGGGAGCAGCTGATTTCACGAAGCAAGGATTTGTTGATCATATCAATACCACAAAAGATACGACAGATTACCTATGGTACACAACAAGGTCAGATGTAACTTTTTAACATCATAAATTTTGTAACCATTTGGACTGTGGGTTTCCCAAATAAAACTAGTTGGTGTTTGTGGAGGTACCTTGGATCTTGTAACTCACCAAAATAGTCCCATTACTGTTCAAAGCGAAACTTGATATGGTCTTGTATCTTCACCTGGAAAATGAAGCAAACTTGGTCAATTGGAAGAGAGCATCACACTGACCTCTATCTTTGTTGGATTACATGTAATGCTCGTGACTTGGATCATGAGCACCATTCTTCCTAGCCCCCACATTGAAATGAGATGGAACATTAGGTTGAGAAGATACTACAAGTATGTAAATACTTATGCAATCACAGAATAAGGACTTGGTAGATGTAATTGGTTAGAATATAAGACTTAGTAGCCATTTCATTTTTAGTGTTGAAATCTTTGATGTTTGCGTATTCCAACTAGTTTGGGATTAAAGACTTTGTTGTTGTTGTTTAACTCTTCAGTGTTTCTTCATTTCTCGGTTGGACGTACAATAGACACTTATTGTCTAATGTGTACTCATATTCTTCAGTTACTGAAGTATTGCATCTGTTTTCTAAACTGAGATAATTTTATGTTTCCTATAATATGCAGTCTGCATGTTGATGAAACTGAAGGGTTCCTGACGAATGGAAGCCTTCCGATTCTAATGGTTGAATCAAAAGGCCATGCTGTTCATGCCTTTATAAATCAAAAGCTTCAAGGTTCTATTTCTAGCTTTATACTGTTGAATCATCAGTATAATATAGGCAAAATGATTTCTTATCCATATGTTTCAGACATGTTCAATGACGATTTCTTAACGAATTTACAAATTATTAAGAGATATTTCATCGAATTATCTTGTACATTATTTTTTGATTTGGCAAACATGCATTAAGAAAAATGTATAGTATCATACATCTAGCAGACATCGCTGGATTCTTAATTTATTTCTTGATTCCTCATTTTGTAGCTTGGATTTTATTTTGTTTCCCTCCGTCATCATTCTTGTACTTACTCTTCTCAGTCATGTCATTGGGTCTTAAGTCTATTTGAAATGACTAGTAAAGACAAAACTATCATGTTTGTCTATCATGTAGAAAATAAAGAAGAATTAACCGTAGCTTGTTTGTCATGTATGTGAATGATATAGTTTGTTTTTTGTGCAATGAGCTTATTTAGTTGCAAATCTTCCCTAAGCGACTCTTATTTAGTTGGTGACAAAGATAATGTACCTCTAAATCTTACATGTGTCACTGTTAAAACATTATAGTTTGATCATCCAAGGATATAATAGTAATCATCTAGGAAGGCTTCGCAGAAGGGCGTAAAAGCATAAGGATTATCCGTGGATAGTCCACATCACATCCCTACTTTTAAGGAAACAATGTGATTTTTATATTTCCGGACGCGGTATTGATTTACAAGTTTTTGCGGATACGCATATGAATACTGAATTTTAAATTTTAATGGGTACTAGTATGTATGTGCATTTTTAGGCATATACGACTATGGATATCTGCAGGATTTTTTAAATATTTTTTCACGATATGATTAAACCTTCATTTTTTCACTCAATTTTACTACCACTTTATGTCTTAATATTTTTATCAGTATGATTAAACTATCATGTTTACTCAATTTTACTTTATGAGCATTTTTAGGCAATTTTACTACCACCAAGTTTAAATAAAATTTATTTGAATTTGAATAACTAAGTTGCAACATATAAATTCATTTTGTATTCATTCCCATACTATGTCTATCCATTATTTTATCTGTATCAATTAAAACATTATGTGTTCCATATCCATAACATCTTTCAAGAATTCAAATATGAAATATGCAATTTCATATCAGTAGGTGATACTTATCCATATCCACATTTTAAATATGGATACATATATGGAAATAACCTTATTCGCTCCACAGTTGATCTGTTTATTCCCTTATATGGAAATAACTTTATTTGGTCTATTTGATGAGATTACTGCTATTATTTTTCTTAGCTCAGTGTAAACTCTACTTTTATCAATACGGCCTGTTGATCAACATCAACCATTTGTTCTTTCTATTTTTAGATCTTTGATATTAAGTAACTAGTAAATATCTCAAGTGATAAAATGAGTCCTAACTTACTCTCTTTTCAGTAAGTTCATCTGGGAATGGTACTCATCCTTCTTTCAAGTTTAAGAACCCAATTACGTTGAAAGCAGGAAGAAATGAAATTGCTTTACTAAGCATGGCTGTTGGCTTACAAGTAAGTCATTTATGTTCTTTTTATTTGAACTTTGGAAATATTGTTGTTTCACAATTAGATGCTAAGACCTGTTGGATTCACATCTAAGGGTAGGGAGCACGTTAAGTGGGGACCATGCGAGTAGAATTAGTTGGGGAGTTAGTTAAGTGGATGTTGGTTGGATCCTACATGGAGGTTAAGATGAATTAGTTCGATCGTGCGGCTGTGATAACAGGAGGAAGACGCACCCGATTACCGACCCGATAACCAATCCAACATTGCTTACCTTTCTCCCCCGCCAACCTCTCGTATTTTTGTTGCATTTCCCGTTAATTTTTTGTAGTGAACAATTAACCAAATTAAGAGCGTCATCAGCTCAAGGTTGAATGTAATTAGATTAGAATGATGTTTTTTCACCCTCTCTTCACTAGAGAAGGTTTTTCCCCATATAAATAGAAAGGAAAAATAGGAAAATGGCATCCATGATTTAACCCAAAATTGTTGTCAATTGGAGTGGGAGGAGCTAGAATCCTTCAATTGGAGCTTCGTGTAGCTTGAATACACGTGAATTGTCCTCTCGAAAGGGTCAACCTGCTGACCCGATCCAATTCCGCCACGGTTGGCGGTGCAAACCGTGGGATTGGTCGGATTCTTCGTCGGAATCCTTTCAAACTGGTCCCTTCGGGTTAGATTTGTAGGATTTCGTGTCTCTATGTATGTATATATTTTAATTTTTTTAATACAATATACAAGATCGTTTTTATATTTTCAACAATTTTTATGTACATTAATTTGTGTTTATTCTAATATTATGCAACCTTACATTTATTAAAATAAATCACAAAGGTAGAATCATACTTAAAAGTTCTCTAAAACTTTTTGAAGATCCGGAGTTGCGTTGCCCGTTGAATTATCCAGGGATTTGCCTCCGAGTGTTCATCAAACTCTAAACAAGATTAGAGAGAAAAAAACTAGTCAATCAATCTCTAATAAGGCTTAGAATCTAGTTAATAACTCATCTTCAAGCTCCTAAGATTTCTATCTCCTAAACTCAAAATTACTAAGAGAATTTCGTGTTGATTAGAAAAGAGATTAATGAGAGAATTTTTTTTTTGCATTAGTATTAAACAAGCAGGAGTATGTGCCCTTTTATAGGCTACCAAAACATCCTTATCAAGAGTTATTCTTTAGCCATGATCCATTGTTTATTCTCTCTTAAAATTAATATTTAATTTCCACGTAAACATCCTAAAAACGTTTTAATTAAATCTGGAATTAATTCACTCATGATTTAATTAATCTCTTAATAATTCAGACAGAATCGTTCTGTTCGGTGGACCGAGTATTACTTGGTCAACCGAACCGTTCGGTTTTAACACGTGTTCAGTGCACCGTGAGCGAGACGGTCGACCGATCCCGCATGAGAAAAATTCCCTGGAAATATTCGGACAAAACCTCTGTTCTGAAATGCGGTCAGATGCGGCCGCATATGCGGATGCGGCCGCGATGCGGGGAGAGGCGCATCGCATCTCCCCGATGCGGCCCTCCGGATGCGGCCCGCATCTTGACCCGCATATGCGGGTAGATGCGGCCGTATATGTGGATAGATGCGGTCGCATTTCAGAACACCCACTTTTTATTTTATTTTTGTTGTTATTTTTGTTATTTTTTGGGTTTTTAATCTTTTTTTGTTTAATATTAACTTGTTTATCTTAGAAATTATTCAAAAATTTACCTAAAATTTTAGTTACATATATATAATTTATTATTAATATATCTATATTATATTATTTAATTATTAAATCGCAAACCGCATATGCACCCGCATCGCATCTGCATACCGCATATGTCGGATGCGGTGCCTCGCCGCATCGCATCCGCATCCCGCATTTCTGAACATTGGACAAACCACATCTTTTACTCGGTCTACCGTTGACCTACCAGAATTTCTCCTGGGACATAGTCTACGGATGACCGTGTCACCTTCGGTCTACCGAAAATACTACTTCCCGGTTGACCGTGCACACTCGGTTAACCGAACCCGATTGTCCAGGCATTCCAGACCATTTTGGTCAATCAATTGTGCTTACCCGTTCCTCATCCGGTTATCCGATCCGAAGATACCCCGGTCGACCGAACCTTGAACGTTTCACCGTGTGTGACCTCGATTTTGCTTTTGTCAAATTTTGGATTTATTTCCAACAAAATTTGATCTTTTAGGGTTTTTAGGAAATTCACATCTTATATAATATATTATCATATGTAATATTAAATTATTACACCCCATAATATATATATATCTCATATTATTTATTATGATTCTAATTATGTCAATTCTCATGACATATTGATTTTATTCATTCACCACATGTGTTATATTTTCACATGAAACCCGACACATCATATGAACTTAAAATCATGCTTCTTGTTTTTCAGTTTTGTGGTGTGACCTATAAGAGGAACTAAGCTAAATTGACAGCGATATTAAACACTTAATATCCCAAACTATAAGCGGTATCTAGTTAAACATTATAGTTACTCAATTAGCATTGATGTCTTTGTTCCACTCGAACCAAAACACGATCCATTTAGTGATGTAAGTGCATCACTTGTGTCCGTCCCTTGCCTCATGATATTAAGAATATATACAAAGTAGAAATGTGTCATCTTTGTATTATATTCATTTCTTGATCTCTCTAAGTTAATTATAACTATATAACTTAACTCAAGTTAAATTGTGCACATTATAATTTTGCTTTATCAAAGGATCCACTAATATCATTACTTAATTAAGAGAGACAACGATAATCGTTTGACTAGCTATCTTTTCCAGCACAAGTCATGTTCAACAAACTATTGTCTTTATCACTATACTCATTGATAGTTTTTGACAATAATCAAATTAAGCACTTCTTGAGTGAAAAAATATAAGTCTCATATCTTAGGATGCAAGACATAGTAAAACATTAATGACACGAAACACAATTCCATAATGTTTTACTTGTTAGGTCTATTCAATATATAAAAATAATTTTTTCCTCTTTCATATACTCGTGTCGTCAATTATTTGTAGAGCTACAATAATCGATGGTCAACACGACAATCTTATCTCGGTAATTAATGTTCCATGTTAATTACCATGATTGTGTACAACTTTTGATTTATGTAAACCCTCATATTTTAGAGTTCTACGGTTAAAGACCAAGTGTTTCTTCTTTAACACTTTCAAAAGACGAATACCATAATTAAGGAACATAATGTTTGCACATCTAATTCGTAATAATTGACATATAAAAGTAAAACTTTTAGAACACATTTCTTTCAAGATTTGTGATAATATATTTCTTTACACTTTGGTCTCTTCGGGTTTTCACTTAAGTCCCTCTGCGTTTTCAGTCCAGACATTGGGCATTACAAACATGTACAAAACCTTCCAAATCAGTCTATTCTTCCTGCATTTAGGTCATTTTCTATTCATTTTTATTATTTATTGTCTAAATCTTGAAACACATCAAACACTTGAGTAACACAAATATGAGGTAAAATAAAGAATATATAACATTAATGCAATGTATGATATGCTACTAATCAATGCACTCTCAAGAATGGGGCAAGAAGAGGAACCATTGGTGTCAACATTCAGTGTCAGTTATCAGCCACATCACCCCCAATTGGTTCCAAGAGGTTCAAGTTGTATGACCAAGACCCAGCTTACCAGGAACTTGTCAACAAATGGAATGAGGGAGAGTTTGATCACCTGAAGTATATAATGCAAGGAGGAATCCCTATACTATACAACAGAATCTTATTACTCAAAGGATCTCAGATGATTCTCATACTCTTATATGAATTTCGTAGTACACCCTTAGCTGATCACTTAAGATACTTAAAAACTATGCAAAGGCTAAAAGTTGAACACATTAAACAGTGAGACACATGTCAAAGATGCAAAGGAGAAACCAAGGTTTTCATAATCGAATCGGACGTCGAACCAGCAACGTCAAAGGTTCAGAGGTTCGACCGGGGTTGACCGAATCGAACTGGTTGAACCGGTTACGTCAGCATGACGTCATATATACATATTATATATATAAGTTATTTATTAAGACAATCTTCAAAACATCTACAATATCAACATTCATAGGGTGTTTTCTTAAAAAAAACCCACAAACAAAAAAAACTCTGAACACCTCCACCCAACAAAAATCCCTCTTCCCCTCCAACGCCTCCCTCCTAGTCCCATCTCTCTTCCCTTCCTCTCCTCTCCCCTTCTTCCAACACCAGATCCACCGCCTTCTCCACTCTCCTCTCCCCTTCCTCCAACACTAGATCCAACAAAAACCAAAACCAAAATTTGGCGACGGGAGTCTTGGTCGGAGGTGGCCAGAGGCGCGACGACAGTCAAAGGAGAGAGTCGACGTTAGGGGGGAGGTGGGTTTGGGGTTTCGGGGAGAAAGGTTAGCAGTCGGATGCTTTTGTTTTTCTTTTCGGATATGGGTTGTTTGATTACTTGATTGGCCAGAACTGCCGGTTCGACCTGCCGGTTGAACCTCCGGTCCGACACGGTTCGCTTCAAATCCGGTTTTTGTAGTCTCACCGAACCGGACAGGCCTCCGGTTCACCGTTGAACCGGTCTGATTGGTCGTTCCGGTCTGGTTTTCAAAACAGTGGGAGAAACCATTTCCCCAGTTGGCTTATTTTAGCCATTACCTATACCTGACTGGGAGTATATTTCAATGGACTTCATTGAAGGTCTCCCTCTCTCTCTCATCACAAGAATTGCATCTTGGTTGTAGTGGACAGATTGAGCAAGTATGCTCACTTCGTGACACTTAAACACCCCTATACAACTTCCATTGTTGCTCAGGAGTTCACCTCTACTGTGGTCAAGTTGCATGGATTTCCAAAATCCATTGTGAGTGACAGAGATGTAGTGTTCACCAGTTTGTTCTGACAAGAGTTATTCAAACTACAAGGTAGTCAACTCAACTTGAGCATAACCTACCACCCTAAGTCAGATGGTCAAACAGAAGTGGCTAATAGGTGCCTAGAAGCATATCTCAGATGCTTCTGCTATTCACAGCCTAAGAAATTGAGCAAGTGGTTGGCCTTGGCAGAATTTTGGCACAATACCAACTATCATCTACACACAACATTATTTGAAGTTGTTTATGGTAGACCTCCTCCTACCTTACTCACCTGTGTACCTGGAACTGCTATGGTGGAAAATGTAGCTTTGACACTAAGATCTAGGAATGAGATCCTCAAAGAGCTCAAGTTACAACTGGAACAAGCTCAAGTCAAGATGAAGCAATAAGCAGATTCAACAAGAACTGAGAGAATATTTGAAGTGGGAGACCATGTTTACTTAAAGATGCAGCCATATAGACAAGACTCAATGGTGAGAAGGATCAATCACAAGCTAGCAAGCAAGTACTATGGACCATATTCAATAATTAAGAAGATAGGAACAGTGACTTACAAACTTCAGCTTGCCTTACAATCTAGGATCCATGATGTATATTCCATGTGTCCCAGTTGAAGAAATCACATGGGAGCCACCCAGTGGTTACTGAATTACCACAAAACCTACAGGAGATAAGAAGGGAGAATGAACCACTAAGGGTTCTAGGAAGGAGACTGTGTAAGAAAGGGAATAGAGCAGGAGTGGAAGTACTCATTCAGTGGAAGGGGAGAGAAGAGGAAGATGCAACATGGGAGGAATTGGAAAGATTCAAGCGGAGGTTTCCTTCCTTTGTCCTTTAGGACAAGGACTAAGTTAAAGGGGAGGGGATGATAAGACTTGTTGGATTCACATCTAAGGGTAGGGAGCAGATCTGATATTGTTGCAAGTGGAAGGTGTTTTCTGTTCACCGTTAAGTGGGGACCACGAGAATAGGGGTTAAGTGGATGTTGGTTGGATCCTACGGTGGAGGTTAAGATGAATTAGTTCGATCGTGCGGTTGTGATCACATGAGGAAGACGCACCCGATTACCGACCCGATAACCGATCCAGCATTTCTCACCTTTCTCCCCCACCAACCTCTTTATTTTCTCGTATTTTTGTTGCATTTCTCGTTAAATTCTTGTAGTAAACAATTAACCAAATTAAGAGCGTCATTAGCTCAAGGTTGAATGTAATTAGATTAGAGTGAGGGATTTTTCTCCCTTTCTTCACTGGAAAGGGGGTTTTCCCCATATAAATAGAAAGGAAAAGGGCGTCCATGATTTAGCCCAAAACTGTGGTCAATTAGAGTGGGTGGAGTTCGAATCCTTCAATTGGAGCTTCATGTAGCTCGAATAACTTGGATTGTCCTCTGGAAAGGGTCAAGTTGTTGACCCAATCCAAGCCCGCCAAGGTTGGTGGTGCAAATGGTGGAATTGGTCGGATTCGTCGTCAGAATCCTATCATTAGAGTCCAGTGAAAAGCTTAGTATTGGTAGACTATATGACTATTTTACTTAGATAAACATTTTCTTGTTATTGTTGACAAATAGTTTTCATAATGTGCTTGATCATGTAATATGACACTTGGGGGTGTCTTTTAGATGGATGTATATGAACTAAATTTTACTGAAATATGTGATAATTGAGATTCGAGAACTCAATAAAATTGATTATAATATATTATGCATAGAAGTTTTTTCTTCTTCTTCTTCTTCTACTGAGTGGCCCCTTCCACTTCTCTCTTCAACCTATATTTTTATTGTTTTGTTTCTTTAAAGACGTGTGTTTCAACTCGTGTTTCCCCCCTCTTAAGAATGCAGGGCCATTTTATGAATGGGTAGGAGCTGGAACGATAAGCGTCAAGATATCTGGCTTCAGAAATGGGACCGTGGACTTGTCTTCAAATACTTGGGTGTACAAGGTAAAAAAATAGATCAACAGGTTCGTGTAGGGGTCATTTATGTACTTTTTATCTTTCGAACATCTTAAACTAAAAAACATAAGATATGTGTGAGAATAAATAGATTAAGGAAGTCCTTCTAAACTTAGGTGATTCACATTTAAGACACCTTAAGCTATTGATTTATTGAGACTCCTTTGGTGGAGTACCCCCATTTGATAGCCACACTTCTCGCTCCTCATCTGTATGTATGATCTTCGATTATAGTTCATTTTGCTGAGAACTACCTCACTTTACCCCTGGTTGTAATACTGCATAGCTGGGGCTTAATTTCAGGATTTGGCTTTTTTAGTTCCAAAATCTCACAACTTCATCTATAACTTTATTAAACAATTAAAGAAGATATTTTGTTATGTTGCACTTAGTGCATATTATTTCTTGGATTTTTTTATGGTGATCTATCAGTATCAATGAGGTATGACATGTGCTACTTAGAATTTGGAGATTGTTTTTGTATCTTTTATTGTGGTTCTTGTCTCTGGAATTCTGCTTTTGTAATATACCAAGATGTGTTTTCAAGCTTTTAAGATCCAGATGTTTGGTATTTTTTATACCATCTTTGGAGTCCACTGTGCAGGCAGGAAGGCAGTTTTATGATCGGTTCTGATCATGGACTTGTTTTATTTGTGTACAACTTATGGAACATGATGTTTATCTTTGGGAAATTGACCTTGATTACATAATTTTGAGTTTTGTATAGATCCCCCCCCCCCCCCTGGTTATTCTATTTGTAAATTGAGCTTGTATAACCTGTTACACATTGGGTCGTTAACCAAAATTAAAGAGATTCATGCTTGCCTTAGATTGGACTGGAAGGTGAGCATAATCAAATTCAGAGAATGGATGGTATGAATAAAGTGAAGTGGTTATCCAAGTCAGACGTACCAAAACATCAGCCCCTTACTTGGTACAAGGTAACCTTGTTCATTCTCTTTCATCTGCAGTTGAATCTCTACTTATTTTAAAAAATGGCAATGGTTATGGTACAGACGAAATGCTAGGATCACAATAAAGATGACATTTAGGGATATATGTTAGTAACCTCCTGCTTTTGAATTTTTGTTAGCAAGGTAAACCATTTTTCACAGAACTTGAAGATTTCTAGCACGAAAGGCTTGATGACTAACAATGAACACAAAGATAGAAGTAAATATCAGTGGCTGGAGAGTATATGATAGTAAATTTATCTTGATATTTTACTCTTTTTTTTGGTTCATTGATGCAGACAACTTTGGTCGCCCCATCTGGAATTGATCCCATTGGACTTGACATGAAATACATGGGGAAAGGTCAGGCCTGGTTAAATGGAGAACCCATTGGAAGATACTGGCCTAGGAGAAGTTCAAGGAAAGACAATTGTTCTTCGACATGTAACTACAGAGGAAAGTTTTTTCCAAATAAATGCTATACAGGTTGTGGAGAGCCGACACAAAGATGGTAAGTATTGAGAAAAAGTATATTATTTTGGATTTGTAATTGTTCTGATATGCTATGTGAGGTGCTAGTCCAAGAATTTAACAAAGAAATTTAGGTGCAAGCAAAGCAGATAAAATCATAAAATCATCTTCAAGGGTGCAAAGTGCAAACCCTCCAACTTTCCTTAGAAGTCACATTTTTCTCTAATAAACACTTCCACATTTTAGTCTCTTGTTGTAACAGGTATCACGTCCCACTTTCCTGGTTCAGACCAACAGGGAATACATTAGTGATCTTCGAAGAAAAAGGTGGAGACCCTACTAAGATTTCATTTTCCAGAAGGCGTACTAAAAGCATTTGTGGTTTTATCTTCGAGGATCATCCCTCAAAATTAAGATCTCTGGTTGATACGACTAAACAAGAACAACAAAAAACACCGCTACATCTGGCATGTCCTTCAGGAACTGCCATTTCGTCCATAAATTTTGCAAGTTTTGGGACTCCTGTGGGAGCTTGTGGATCATATAGTCAAGGAGCCTGTCACTATCCTAACTCAGTATCTGTGGTCGAAAGGGTAAAATTTACTCGCTTAAGCTCCAACTTCTGCACAGGAATATATTAAGAAAACTGAACTAATCATATGCTTGTTGCTTATAAAGAAATTTAAAGTTTGTTAACATATCATAACCAACCAAGATCAGAAGTTTTACCTGTATTCAGATTCATCATACGAATTCTCAGCTTATTCTTGGTTTCCAATCTCAAATTTTGTCATGCTAATGGACGTGGAGGAGAAAAGGTGACAATAAGAATGGCCATTACATTAAGAATGTGTTGCTTTGGTAATTCCGATATACAAGGTCAAGTATTTTTTAATGTTTAGTTGATTATTCTGCACTTCTAGGATACATGGTTCTAGGGGGGGGGGGGGGGGGGGGGGCATTGTTTGTCTACCTCTATCCCAATGAGCTATCTATCGAATCGTTGCAATTGATGTTCGATTCCGAAGAGAAGGAAGAGATCTTCGGAAAGTGAGTTTTTATGATCCGATAAAGAATCAAACTTATTCAAACGTTCCAGCTATCTTATATTTTCTTGAAAAAAGAGCTCAACTCACAGGAACTGTTCATGATATTTTTAAGAAGGTATAATTATTTAAAGAACTTCCAATTAATCAAAATAAAAGTTAATCCTAGAGTAAAAAGGGCTGTCTACAGAACTGTCGTGATGCGAAGGACAGCAATTAACTCTGTGCAATGCCATTATGTAAATGCAAAAATCTGTGTTCTATTTGCTTGATTAACCTGAACTTGTTTGGCAGGCCTGTCTACACAAGGAAAAGTGCTTCCTCCCACTATCAGAGAAAAGTTTTGGAAAAGACTTGTGCCCTGGCATGGTCAAAGGACTTGCTGTAGAAGCGGCATGCAGCTAGAAGAAAAGAACAATCAGATTCTCAGGTCTGCAATTCACAGTTTTGTTTCTTACATCAAAAGAATTTCTTTCCACTTACCGATTTCACCATGAAATGTGGTTCAGCTTTCTTGTATTTTTTTTCTAAATAAGCAACTAGATGCAATATTAAATTATCGAACACAAAATTTCAACTTGTTAAAAATATGGATTAGATGTCTTTGTACTGGTTAAAAATATGTTTTTGTTGGTAAAAGTTTGGTATATTGTAAGATGTGGGAAAGTTAGAGCCGTTCTTAAACTTTTATATATTTAATAACAGAAAGTTCATTTTGAAGTTCATTAGATTCCGTTGGTAATTTTGTGATGCCAACTTTTATTATTTCTCTCGTAGCTTGGTTCATTTTCAAATCTGTTATGATTTTATTTGAAAAACTAAACAAATGTATGTATCGACTTGCCAATTTCCACGATAACAAGATTAACCCGGTATAATAAGCACTCGCCCACTGGGAATTAATTTTTGTTTAGTGCTTACTGCTTTTTAAGGAATTGGTTGGGGACTATATTTTTCTTTGATCATATCCAGAAGCCGACAAAGATGACGCTTGATTTGCTATTAAGTCACATCCACATGGAGCTAAAGGACATTATACACATTAGAGCTCTAAAAACCAAATATATTTCCAATTTTAAAGAGAAGGACATCTCATCTGTTAGCCATTAATAGACTTTAAAAACACGAACGCACTGGTTAATCGTCATCCATTGAAAAATCAAACCAGTTTATTTGTAACGTTATATAAGTTTAGTGGTGATGTAGTGTTATCCTTAAATTCGGGCACTATGTTTAGTCAGTGATTTGTTATGACTTATGGGTGGAATCCACTCAGTAGTCCTAATTAAAAATATCCATTTTAGGGCAGTCAATGGCAGGGTTGAATGAAATGGTTACGGTATAATCTTTATTCATATCCCACCCATTACCTGAAAAACGATGGATAAACGAAATGGTATAAACGTAAATTTTCTAGTTTAACAAAAAGATAATCATTAACGTAGAACATGATATTTTTATAATTTCTTTTTCTTGATTTTTCAATAATTTATAATATTTCGGTAAATGTCACAATCCTACTTTTCAGAGTTTTTCAATTAGTAAACATGAAAAGAAACCAAACCATTGTCTTTTTTTCAAAATTCAAAATTTTATCCTTCATCTTTGAACTTAGAGTAGCTGACGGTTCACAACTAGAAGTGTAAAAAAATTACAATTAAATGAATTCACTTTACTCCTATGTAATGTAAATTACAACTCAAAGTTGTCAAGCGAACATGTTTACTACATTGTCGTTGATACAAACATCAAATTCTCTTACATTACCATTAGTTTTATTAGGCAAAGATGACATGCACCTCCAAGGATGTAAGGGTTATGTTAGGTATTTTGCATTTTATGTTTATGGTTATAAAGATTTAGAACCAACGTATGTATACACGATAAAAACACGAAACAGATAAAATAGTTGGACGGGTTGGAAGAATCTCTACCTTTACTCTTACCCGAAAGGTAGAAAGGAAACGGTAAAACGGATACCCATGAACTACTATTTTTTTTTTTTCATTTAGTAGCAAAGTCATGGATTTGATTGAGGTTTGGGCTTGAATTTTTATATGACTATCTTGAAGTTTGGTGGGAAGCTACCGATCAAAAAAACATTTTTCTGAGACCGAAGAAAATTACATTCTATCTGAAACATGTCCATTTCTGTCGAACCGATGGAAACGCAGAAAATTTGTGAGTTGATTTTCCGTTACATTGTGAGGTGTGGTTGGTAATGGTAGGTGGTGTGCACTGCAGTGCAGGTCTACTCCCACTCGTAATTATTGTAAGATGACATGACGTACGTTCTCCCCTGAGTTGAGGTGGTGAATATGTTCTCCCACTTGTCGACCACAGCGACCTCCCAACTAATGGTGTCATGTCATCACCTCACTCTCATGTCCTTCCTCAATTAATGTCTCGTTGCCATTGCATGGTCCATATATAATTCACGACCAACCCTATCATCAAATAGCTTATCTGATGATGATGATGATGATGATTTCGTGATTATGTTAATTATATTCCGCAAAACAGCTCTCCACTTGTTGACAAGTGACACAAGTACGGACTACTAGTACAGGTAAGTAGCATTATAACTTTGTGTATATTATTAAATTAGTTCTCATATGGAGATTCATACATATGAGAGGATTTGACTTCCAATTAATGTGAAAGTTCATCACAAGGTCCATATTCTGTGTTTCTGGAAACATCTATGCATCAATGCATGTGGTTACCCTTGTTCAAAAGTATGTTTTATGTGATGCTTACTTTAAAATAATCAACATTGAAAGATCAAAATCAAATTTTGTTGTTAACCCGGGTGGAACTTCTTCATATGTTCGACTATTGCGTTGAGGAATAGCTGTTGCAACAATGTTCTCGTGTAAATACATAGTTTTCAGCTATATAACTAGAGTAGATAGAAAGAAAGAAAGAAACAAAATGTAAAATGTGTTTAATAATGGGTAAAACCGTTCAAACTTTCATATTCCATTCGTCTGAGTTTCTACTAGCAGATAAACATCTGAGGATCCATCGACAAATATTGTATTCCTTCGAATTGTTTTTTTTTTCAAAAACTATAAACCTTTAAAAATATGAAACATGGTTGCAAGTAAGTAAATCTCTCATATCCCAACATTAGGATCCATATAATACTTGAAAAATGAGATCATTATGGTATATCTTCGAAGTAAAGGAAAAAAAAAGAGAGAAAACAACAGATGTAACGGCGGAGACAAGAAGATGACGGTCGTGACTCATGACACATCCTTAAACGAGCTCTCCACTGCCGCTATTTCTTAATGGTATTTTTGCTGGGGTGTACTTCAAAAAATGATTTATTTAAACTTTACACATGCCTAATCTTTTATTAGCTCAACACACTTGCAGACTGAATTAATTAATTTGGTGTGCTTCCGCTTTCCTGTCGTTATGTTTGACAGATTTAGGTTAATGTGTACTTACACTTTTCTATTTCAATAGGGGTTAGTTTGTGGATCGTATACAGGCGATCGAACGAGGTTCGATCATTCATTCTGGGAGTCCAGTAACTTTAAGGAAAACTCTGTTGGGTGGGCATCGGACAACCGAATGAGGTTCAGTCAATCGTTCCTGATGATTATTTTATTAAGATAAAAAATGCAACTATATTGCAACATTTTTAATGTACATTGTTTCAATAACCTGACAATTAGAATCCAAATATGATCAAGAAAAATCCATTCAAACGAAGTTCGTAATACATACAAAACCATTTGATAACCAATCAAGTACATTAACCATTCCGAAAAACGATAAAACGATAAAACAACACAATCATAACCGTTCAATAACTTGTCAAATAGAATCCGAATATGATCAAGAAAAATCCATCTAAATCAAGTACATAAACCGTATTCGGTCCACCGATATCCACCAACAGTCTTCCTTAGAGTTATTACTCCCAGAACGGATGATCGAACCTCATTCGATCGTCTGATACCCAGTCAACAGAGTCTTTCTTAGAGTTACTAGACTCCCAGAATGGATGACCGAACTGATTCGGTCGTCTGATACCCACCCAACAAAAAAAATCCTTAAAGTTACTGGACTCCCATAAACAGATGATCGAACCCCATTTGGTCGTTCGGATCCGGTCCACAAATTAACCCTATTGGAAGTATAAAAATTTAAGCACAAATTAACCTAAATCTATTAAACACAACAAACGTCGCTAACAGTCGTTAACATCAATTAAATGGAAGTGCACTCAAGCAATTAATCAAGTCTGCAAGTGTACTAAACCAATAAAAAACTACACACGTACAAAGGTCAAATAAGACAATTTTGAAAGTGCACCCAACCAAAAAATCCAAATTCTTAATTGTTATTTATGACATCTTTGTGTAACAACCCTTCTCTTTTGGAAGTTTTGCTCAACTGACATAAAAAACAAAAATGATGTCAAAGTTAACAAGTAACATCATATCCTTTATTCCTTTGGCAATATATACATATGGAAAAAAATTCAAAATAATCAAAAAAAATAAAAAATTGGAAAAATATGCACTTCAGAAACTTAATTGGCAAAATATGCACATTGAAAAACGGCACCATAAGTGCCGTTTTCATTAAATGAAAACGGCACTGTAGATGCCGTTTTTACCCTTAATGAAAACGGCATCAATGATGCCGTTTTTACTTGGGCAAATTTTTTCTTGGTTTCGAGATGTCATTTTTATTTAATACATGTTGAACAGCGAGACCCCCGACCGACCCGTTTCTAGTTCAACATGTATTAAATAAAAACGACATCTCGAAACGAAGAAAAAATTTGCCCAAGTAAAAACGGCATCACTGATGCCGTTTTCATTAAGGGTTAAAACGACATCTACAGTGCCGTTTTTACTTAATGAAAACGGCACCCGTGGTGTCGTTTTTCAATGTGCATACTTTGCCAATTAAGTTTCTGAAGTGCATATTTTTCCAATTTTTTATTTTTTTTTGATTATTTTGAAAAAAAATCCTATACATATTCTTATTGATGGTTTTTTATTTTTTTCATAAAAGTGATAACAATCCTTTAATCTTTCTTTTCATATTATTGATGGTTTTCACAAAAAGTGATAACAATCCTTTAATCAATATAACAAAAACAAATGTGAAATACGTAAGTGGTGCATTTTGTAACTCGAATTTGGATACGAAAGCCAACATAACTTGTTGAATCTGAACTCAAAGGAAGTTTCCAGGTTTGAATCCAAATCTATAAGTCTTTTAACATGTCATTATATGTCTTCTCATTCACTAATCACCAAATCAACTAATGATAGTTTTTAAATTCATAAAAATGACTTTAATGAACCCAAAAGGCAAGGAACTCATGAGTTTTCTTTTTTTTTTTCCTCATTCATAGTGTGATTATCTTCTATTTTTCTACATTGTCAAAACATAAACACGAAACAATAACACATATGCATAAGCGTATAACACATCTCTATTAATCCTCTTGACCAACTTCACACTCCTAGACTACTCAAATTCCTGGTAATCGTACTTTAAAGTAACAATATTCATGACAATGCAACAAACTGGGTGGACGAACGAACTAAAATGATTTCATACTATAATAGCATATCCAACTTTAACAAAGAAAAAACTTTTTCAAAATATTATTACTTTATTTTTTTTTTTGTCAAAATAAATATTATTTAAAAGTATTTTTGACACTAGACCTAGTATTTAAAGAATTTAATACTGGTATGTCAAGTTCTGATCTGATGGAGGAAACTCAAGGATCCAAACTGATGAGTAGTCATGACTCATGACATGACGAAAGCTTTTGGTATTCCTCCTCTCTCTCTGTACCCATATGCATGCCATTGCCAATTGTCAAATCTAGGGGTGAGCAAAATTCGGTCCGGTCCGGACACCCGGACCGAACCGAATTTTTCAATCCTGTCTTCGGTCCACAACATTTTGGAAATTCGGTCTTCGGTCTGGACCGGACCGAAAATTTAAGGGGAAAATCCGGGTTTTGGACCGACCCGGACCGGACCGGACCGAACCTATTCGGTCCGGTCTTCGGTCCGGACTTCCCGAAAATTCGGGTTTTGGTCCGGTCCAGTTCGGTCCGGTCCTGAACCGAAGCTCACCCCTAGCCAAATCCTCTATTCTCTCTCAAAAGTCATAAACTCATAAGCTCACATACACTTGTTATTTGTTAACCACCTTAATAAGCAAACGGTTAACCTTTTCAATCAACACCCCATTGTGTCCTGTGTTTAATTATAGAAAAACAAAACAAAACAAAACCCAGAGAATAAGAAAGGAGTCACCTTCTCCTCTTCTCTCTCAACATACATACCACTCTGTAATTCTCTCTCTCTCTCTCTCTCTCTCTCTCAAGAATTGTTTGATAGTTGTGATGGGTGACTTCTACGACGTGCTTAACATACCCAAGGATTCGTCCCCGGATCAAATCCGGAAGGCCTACAAGGCTCTGGTTAGGAAATGGCACCCCGACAAACACCCTTCCTCAACCAAACGCGAGGCCGAAACCAAGTTCAAGGCCATCACCCACGCCTACGAGGTTTTTTGTGTGTTTTGTTTGTGTTTTCTTCTTCCTCTTCCAACTTTTCTCTTCATGTCCAAATGCATTGCCTTTATCCTTTTTTTGTGCTTTTTTTTGGTTTCCTATTGGATTTTGTAGGCTTTTTCCTTCTTTGTTTTGGTTTTTTTTACGATGGTGTGGGTTTTTGGTTGGTTCTATCGCATCGCATTTGGTAAGGTGTTCTTTGGGTTTTTGGTTGGTTCTATCGCATCGCATTTGGTAAGGTGATCTTTGGGGTTTCTTTAAAAAAATGCAATCTTTGGGTTGGTTCTGCTTTGGATTTCCTTCTTCACGTCGGATTTGGTTGTGGGTTTCGTAAAGTTTTGATCTTTCAGCTAATTTGGTTGTGGGTCTCTTAAAGTTTTTGATCTTTAAGCCAATTTGCGTTTTTTGGGGTTATTTTCGTTGTGGGTTGTCTTCTTCGATATCGAATTTGGATTTCTCTGATGGGTTGTTTTAAAGCTAATTATGTTGCGGTTCGATCTGTGTTTCTCTTCAGGCTCTAAGTGGAGGTGAGTACAGAACAATGTTTGGGGTCTACAACAATGTCGGAGGCGGATCGAATTCGCATCTTACGAGGAGCACAAGCATTCGGAATACTGCATTCTTCGCCACCTCCAAATCGACCTCCGGAGCTCCAGCCAACACCATGTTCTTCAAGAGGAAGCCTCCTCCAATTGAGAGGAGATTGGAGTGCACATTGGAGGAGCTTTTCCGTGGCTGTAAGAAGGAAGTTCGTTACACCAGAGATGTTGTTGGAGTCAATGGGTATCTCTCGAACTATCTTTGTCTCTGCCTTTTCTTTTTCTTTTATTTTATTACTTCTAGCTGTGGTTAAAAAGGTTGGATTGAAATAATAATAATAATAATAATAATAATAATATGGTTGTTTCTGTTGGGTTTTACAACTTTGTGTCTTTAGATTGATGATTTTTTCCCCACTTGGGTCTCTGTTTTTCTTCTCTTCCATCTCTTCTCTTTTTTGGTCCCTGTTGTTGAATAGTTAAAATATAATAGGAATAGTTTAAACATATATTGGATAAAAAAGATGTAGAATTTTTTTTACAGTTTAGTTTGTAGATGTTATTTTTTCATAAGGGTAGATGGAGTTGTCAGTTGTGGTTGTTGTTTTCTGTTGTCTGCAACTTAATTGTTATGTGTGGTCCACTACCACTAGTCAGTGTATTTTGGCATCTTCAGACTTCAGCCTCTTTTCGTGCAGAGAATTTAACTAATTGTCTTATCAATTTTGTTGGTTTTTTTTCATAATTGATTATTTCAAGGGACAAAATTGTTTTGATCAGCTATTTGATGTATTTTGATCTTTGGAAAATGATGTTGAAGTGAAGGGAGAAGGATGGATGAGAGAGAGGTTTCCTAAAAAAAGAAATTTCCAACTATGATTTGGTCTTCTGATCTGTGATTTGCTGTGTAACTGGAAAAATCCCCTCACAGTTGACTATTAGTTAAAAATAACATCTAATAGATCTGATATTGACAAAAGCACACAAAATAATGGGAAGTTGAGTTGGATTTCAATCCTTATAACTCTCACGTAAATTCTGAATTTGGAGACATAATGTCATAGCAGTCCAGATGGATGTTCAAAATACAACTTTGCTTTCTTTTGTCGTATATGATTTAAAATATCCCAAGTTACAAGACCCATTTAGTATATCATATGAAGATTACAGTGGAAACTCTGAAATGTCCACAGCCACACAACTGTATAATTCATATACAATTGGACAAAGACTGAACTACTGTCTGATTGTATCTTTCTTGGAATGTGCTTAATTTCCACTGTAAAATGTCCAGTGTAGTCCATAATTATTTGGTCAATTCATCTATCCTTTGATGTCAATTTTACCTCATGTGATGAATGCGAAAATAACTTATAGTAGTTATGCTATGTCAAAGTTGTTCAATGTTTCAAATTGAAGTCTTACAAAAGTTTTAACTACCATTGCAATTGCAACCCACTTCTACTGAGTCATAATCTCTGATCTTTAAGAATTCTACAATCAGGAGTCTACTAATTAAGGTACCCCAGTTATTGGTCAAACTATATTGGAGCTATTTTGGGTGATCAATTGATTGTCATTGTGCTTTAATATAGTGAGTGATATTGATTTTTGTTTGTTAAACTTGCTGGAGTGTTTTCTAATTGAAGTTGTTGGCATTTTAATTAATCTGAATTCCTTGGTTTTAATAGGGTGATATACAAGAAAGAGGAGGTTGAGATAGTGAAAGTGAAGCCAGGTTGGAAGAAGGGAACAAAGGTCACATTTGAAGAGAAAGGAGATGAAAGGCCCGGGAGTGTCCCCTCTGACGTTGTGTTCTCAATAGCCGAAAAAGAACACCCCTACTTCAAGAGATCCGGCAATGACTTAGTTCTAAAAGTGGAGGTTCCATTAGTCAACGCGCTCACCGGTTGGACTGTTTCATTCCGTCTACTTAATGGGGAAAAGATGAAGTGCTCGTTCGAGAACGAGATCATCTCGCCCGGGTACGAGAAGGTGATCAAAGGGGTAGGCATGCCAATCGCTATTGCAAACCAAAAGGGACAAAGAGGCGATCTCAGGATCAAATTCATCATCACATTCCCCAAACGGTTGAGCGAAGCGCAGCGGTTCGAGATAAAAAACGTTCTCAAAGAATGCAGCTGAAATGTCACAGGAAAATAAAATAAAACCTAAGGAGTCACAAGTACTACAAGAGTTTTGGTTTGTTTGCAACTGTTTATAATAGTCAATAGTTTGCTTCCTAATCAGAGTGAGTTTAGTGGAGTTTATTAGTTAAATCTCTCATGTGAATGAATATACAGAGGAAGGGAGTGTTTATCTTGTTTCTGATATATAGTTGTTGAAGCCTCATATGTCTTGTTATCTTCTACAAGTGGCTCCTCCTTGTATCCCACCAAACCTTTCAGATCTCCAATATGTTTCTTGTTCTACTTTCTTTGTCATTTGCAGTGGAATTATTATTATTATATTATGTATAACAGGGCTAGCTAAAACATTGGTGAAAATAGATATACATGAGTTTGCTATAAATAAAAAAATCAAGTTCCACTACTTCCTCTTTACAATCAAGTAAGTTGGAGAAGTGAAGTTCTACGTTTCGCTCAACTTTTTTTTTCTTTTCCGCTGACGAGGAACTCACTGGACCACCACACTTTGAACGCAGATCAGGCTGCAAACCACGGGCAGAGCAGGACCACCCCTTTTATTACCTTCCGCCTGATTAGGTCTATTTTATCATATAAGGGTGTGAGGCACCCGAGTAGACTCGAACCTCTGACTTCATGTTCCATGGGGCTTCACCGGATGAACTACCCGGTGGGGGGGCGTTTCGCTCAACTTCGAACCATTTGTCAATCATGTCATAACAACAAGACAATGTAAATCCACGTAAATTAACTGTGAAATCGTTGCTCCAATTCTCGAATTTGAACCTCCAATCTTTTGTTACTATAAAATGATTAATTGGCTTGTCTGTGTAATTAAGTTCAGTAGATTTCAAAAGCTTTTTTTGTGAGATTCTCTAAGGTTAATCTTTTTCTTCATAAATACTATAGTGGGTTAAAAATTCAGAAAATCCAATTTTGTTATTTTGTTCATGGACAATTGCCCATTGGGCCTATAAGCTATAGGTCAGAGTTTGTCAAGATCCATCTATTCGACCATAACCTTGATGAATAGTAACGTATACTATTATTCAGGATAATTTGTGGAATATCGCTTAATTGTATGGTACTCAAATTTGTGTATTCTTTAATACAATAATTAGCACATGATAGTAGATTTCTGTTTTTGAAGGTCGACATTTATTTTTTAGCTATGCTATTTTATATGCCAACTGGATTACTCAGTGATACGAAACTAACCAGATATACATGCACTTCATGTTTATGAAATGTTATTAGCCTAGTTCCATAACCAATATTATTTATACAAGTTATTTAAGATTAAATAAAATGTGAGATCATGTCCCTTCAAAAATCAACATCTCAATCCATTTCAAGACCAAAAAAGTAAAAACAAATCCGTAACCTTTGTCAAACTCAAACCCAACCAAATCCATCTATCGTTTCTGTTTAAGAAAAGGCGTGGGTAACGGGCCCGCGGGTCCTTATCGATTTGTGATGATTGTAGTAGTGATTTTTAGTTGATTATATTACAAATTGTGATTGTTAGGATAAGATCGTGATTCATATGATAATTCCAATCCTGGTTTTGTAACAACCGTTGTTTGTGTTGCTTATCCTACGTGCATGCATATATTTTAGTTTTCCTAGTTTTTTTCTTCCAATAAGATAAATATGTTAGTGATAATATGGATCAGGTTATTTTAGTCACAAGATTCCTTTTGCAACATTATGTAAGATAATATGGAGTAGGATATTCTTAGGATGATAAAACAAATAAAAGTTGGGCGGATTTGACTTAATATCGGTATAACATACATGATTAATCATGTTAACTGTAGTTTTAACGCTGGTAGAAGAAATGCTGAATCCGATACCACCAACTTTCGGTCTTTCCTCAAAAAAGCTTAAAACGGTTATGAAATCCAAAGATTATTGGATGATTCAACTTCTCCTCCCATAACTCCATCAACACATCACACTCATTTGTAAAATTCTTGTAACATACATCATTTCATTTGTCTCTTATAGCCTATAAATAAGAGACCATTGTAATACTTTGTGGATGGAAAAATACAAATAATTATTCTCCCTCAAATCATCATCTTCTTTGATCTTTGTTCTATTATTTTATAACAATAACAAGCATTACAAGAATAATCATGATAGAGCCGCACAATTGCAACGATCAATATCACAAATCAATCTTGTAACAAAGTCACGACTCCATATATATACAGCACTAATATATCCTTCTCTCCAGTATGTAAGTGTAATAGTAAGATTTCATCATTGCAAATTGTATATTGATATGATACTAATACACTCGGGCATGTGATTAATTATCTCCTACTCCAATTAAGCACATACATCATCAAGTGCCAACAACGATCAATTAAAGATCAACAACAACCTCTATGACGTACGTACATTCCTAAGCGCCAAACCACGGGTCTCATCGCCTCTGCCCGCACGGTCGAATACAACAGTACCATTCGAAACTCCCACTTAATTAACCAATTCAACCTTTAATACTCGAAGTAATTAGTATCGAGAAAGGTTTTAAGTGTGATTTAAAACCATACTAGCTGGCTGGCTTAAGCTCGGCTGTGGCGAAAGCGCTTCATTCATGCATGGATCGATCGCACAATGCTCAAATTGGCTTCTGCAAGTACATGAATATGTCCTGCAACATGCTGTCCTTGAACACGGGTGTTGTTGGTGGCATTGGTGGTGCCCCAGGGGACTTCCACCTAGTTGTTGGCTGGCTTTGCACTTCCCGGAACTCTGGCGAGGAGTGTACGTGGTCGGAGCAGCCGGAGTCGGCGTGCATTCTATGGATCGAGTCGGAGGCATCGAAGTACATTATGTGATCCGATGCAACTTGAGGATTATGGAATTGGCCAACTTGGTATGGGATTGGTTGCACCTCTTCTTTTGGAATGTGAGGTCTGGTGGGGTCTCCGGCAGCGGTTGCCTTTCGGGGAACTCCCCCGGCATGGTTGGTTGTTTCACGTTTCTTGTTGTAGATTCTGCACAAAACCCAGTCGTCCAACTGCACCATAAGCATAAGCATAAGCATAATCTAAAAATCACATCACATGCAATTTTATCAAAATTACATTTTTAGATCGATTGATTTCTTTTCCTTTCGCATTTGTGTATGCTTTAACAAAACGATAAGATACGTGCTTCTAAGATGAAGCTAAAAAGAAAAGATTAGAGAAACGTTAACAAAGAAATATTATAGTAGTTTAGGTATGGTGGTAATTTTTTTATTTTTATCAAAACCAATTAAATATATTCGTGGCGGTTGAACTTAATTAAGATTGTTCACGAAGTGGAACACGCGGCCAAGTAAATTTTGTTTTTGTTGGAGTTAATTGTTATAAATTAGGAGATAAGTAGGAAGGATGCGGGTGGACCACGACACCTGGCCTGGTGTTTTTATTAACATCAAATTAATAAGCATCTTAATTATATAGTATCTATGTATGCTTTTCACATGCCAAGTTGGGAGTCTGTACGTCAACTTGTATTGGATTATGATTATGGTTTTGCAACACAGGGAAATGACGGAGTGAAGACTCACCCTTAAGCTGTTCCGTTTCCTAGCGGAGCGGTCGACGTCGGCGAGTCTGTACTCGTGCATGATCCAATTCGTCTTCTCTCCTTTCGGAGCTTTTCCAGCGTAAAACACCAAAGCCTTCTTTATCCCCAAAGTCTTTGGTACTCCAATCGGCTTATCCGCCCCTGTTGCCTTCCAATAACCAGTTCCGGCCGCTCGATTTGGCCTCGACCCGTTTGGATACTTTCGGTCTCTCGGCGAGAAGAAGTACCACTCTTTCTCCCCATATAACGCCATTTCTACACCACATCCAATTTAATTCAATCACACCAATCAATTGACAACAATAAACCAAATATCTTCCTAACTGTTACCACAAAGTAACACATATATAACAAGTATCACTTCTTTTCCAATTTGATGTCATCATTAAATTCAAACTAAAAATCAAATCGTGATCAGTGAGATGTGTTCTTGCAATCTCACTTTCATTTAAAATTAACTCTTATCAACAATTATATATAATTAATCAATCAAAGCCGAGCCGAATGCAATTAAGATTGTGGATTTCAAAACAGCCAATCAATGTATTTTTATTTCCAAAAACAAAAAGATAGAAAAGCGAACATACGGGGTAATTGCCAGGGATCATGCTTGTAGAGGTCGACCTCGGCGATGATCGGCACTGTGATCGGTTGTGCCGCGCATTTCCGACACAAATAGTGCGTCACCAATTCCTCATCCGTCGGATGGAATCTAAACCCCGGCGGCAGTTGCAAATCAACACCGCTCATCACCACCACTCTCAACGAAAAATATCGAAATCTTACTAACGAGAAGTCGAACGGATGCTTTAAAACTTTGCAAAGCAGGAGGAGATGTGTACTTATAGGCGGCGGCGGCGGCAGGGGGGGACACGTGTCGGCAAGAGAGGAAGCGTGATTTGGGGAAAATGTGGGTGATTACGTCAGCCGCGGTTTGAACGCGAGAGTCACGTGGCGGCTGGCTGGCTGGATCTGGACGTGGTGATGTCATGTGTTTTGTCGGGACGTGGTTGGGTCGTAAGTTGGTTGGTTCCCACCGAACCCCAGTGGGCCCTACTGGGCTTCTGAGGTGGGTTCCGGATAAGCCCTATACAGGTTCCACTACAGTGACTTCGAATCGGACCAGATTTTCTTTTCTTTTTTTGAAAAAAATAATAGATGGATATAAAGTAAAAATATTCATTTTATAATTAAAGGTGAATGGTTGGTATAGACTTTTAGAATTTTGAAGTCCGATTTTATTTTATTTTTTTGGATTTTACGTATGAGATATTTTCTTTTTCGCTTAAAATAAACAGACGTGCAAAGATCTACGAGGTGTGATGTTTTTGTGGAATTCCAGTAGTTGTCCAAAAAAAAAATGAATATAATTTATAAAAGCCCCTCATATATTTCTCCAACTTTAATTTTTTTGGGTGAATAATTGAATATTTACTTTACCATCAAAATGAAAATTTAATACTTTATCTTGACTTCTAAAATTACTCATACATACCAGAGTGCTGCAAATTGTATTTTAAAAAAATGAAAGTATTGATATTTAATATATTTTTAATGTGAAAATATTTTTTTAAAGAGATATTGATTTGAAAAATGATTGTATTTTGTGAATATTTGCATAGTTGCCTTTTTAAAAGAAAATGGAGAATAAAATACCAGCATAAGTCGAGGTCCAGGTTTGAAAAAAAGAATAATAAAGTTCCTTAAGAACACCATTAATCACAATCCAAAATTTTTCCCAAACTTAGGTTCTTTTCGTCACGTCAGCAAAAAACACTATACAACTCAACCCAATTTTTAACTCATTTTTCATCCTTTGACCCCAACCCAATTTTCAACACGTACTTTTCTCCAAATCATGTTTTTACCTTATTTTTTATTCCATCACAAAAATGCACAAACTATTAAATAAATTATTTTTACAACGACTTTATCTTATTAATTTTCATTTATTTTAATTTTCAGAAATTAATTCTAATTATATAAAATAATATACATATCAATTAAAGAATCTACCTAATTTTTTTAATATTGATAATAGTTAATATATTTAATCTAATTAAATTACCCTATTTGCCAAACAATTTCGAAAAATTAAATTTAATAATGACTACTCCAACGGTCAATCGGGAGTCTCGCCTTTTGGGATTTTTGGGTTACTAATGCATTTTTGGGTGAACCTGAGTAAATTTATGTGTTCTATTTTACTAGGTAATTTTCTTTAATTATATACCTTTACAATTATCTTACTAATTTTTTTAATTACTTACATTTATTTTTACTAATTTTGATTAATTATTTACATTCATTTTACTAATTTTCATTAATTATTTTTGTTTATTTTAATTTGCAGAAATTAATTCTAATTATATAAAAACATATACATATCAATTAAATATTATTTAACAAATAAAAAAACTAATTTTTATTTTTTATTTTTTTTTAAAAAAAAATTCCCGACCTGGGCCGACCCCCGTTAAGAGGCCTTAGGTCTAGTCGACCCCCGACCCGATCCAAAGGACCATCCATCAAGGATTGTCCAACAGATGTCCTCGACTCCTCATGGATATATATTGCATACACCAGCTATCGATCTCACAAAAGTCAAAAGTTTTACTTCTTGTTCCACGCAATCTTGGGACGCAAGTTTTTTTTTTTTTTTGCCTTCAATTTTGACGTTATGTGCACTCCATCGAATGCCTTGAAAAATTATGAGTAGGTGTGGTTGGTTGGTATTATCTTAACCTCATTAATTAGAAACCACGGAACTTATATGTCAAGCCCATGGTATTGATTGCTTCTTTATAATTTATTTTCTTTCTCTACAACAACTTTATACCTGGATTGGTAATATTATACGCATGAACTCAATCCGAACAAAATATTAATTATTCCCAACTTTTCTAACTTCTTCATGGCGGTTATTAGCTCACAAAATAATTATTTCTCTTAGATTATTCTTCCAAGCTGATGTAGTCATGGTCTTAAGTCTAAACTATAAACCACGAGCCAAGCATGCATCCAATAACCAACAACCAAAAATTAGGCATTGGCCATGCAAGTATTATATTTTCAGTTTTCACATAGCAACAAAACCTTTAAACATAAACTTATATATTTTTTAATAATGGTGATGCAGTTTGGAGAGAAAGAAAGAGACAAGATTAGTTTGTCCGCATTAAGGCTGGACATGGACAGGCTTCAACTTGTGGAGATACACATGTTAAGTTTGGAGAAATTGGACGAAGGTATAGTCTGGATGAAGTCATTGAGATGGTCTGAAAAGCATGCGTGGAAGACTTTAGAAGATTAGGAAGGAGTTGAAATTTTAATTTTTGGGGAGATTTATATAGATGATTGCTTGGTTAAGGGATTCCCACGTTGATGTTGAGGTTATTTGACAACTATGGAGATTTGGTGGATTCTGGCCATATCTAGACTGATCTTCTGTTTTTGTTGCACGAGATAGACAGTTGGATGTGCATGGAGTTGTGTACATCATTTCTGGCTATGATAAGATTTGTAGATTAATTGAAGGATTCTAGTTTTGGGTTGTGAAGTTTATATGAGAGAATTCTCGACTTCTCTCACATAAACGTGGATTCCAAATTCCAAAATAAAATAATGATTTGACAACAAAGATGATGTTTTGGGTTTTTCTGTCATGGAAATCTCATCAAAAATCGCATTTGATTGTGTGCGCTGGACAAGATTGTTCTCTTAAACTTGTAAAAACTAACATTACGTGCAAGTTTAATTGCTTGGGTTGCGAATATGCGATATAGATCTCGACTTGTAATATAGCTCATTGCGTCGGCCTTTTGGACGTCCGATTAGCATGTTATTAGTTAATTTCTCGCATAGTAACAAGTAAAAACCATTGGGTCACTTTTTTACATGTTCTACATCTTATATATATGTCTGCTCAAACAATAGCGTAATGGGAGAAGTAGGAAACTATCATTCCATGTATTATTTCTCTTACGAAGTCAGAAATATACAACTATATCTGCAACTATAATATATGTTGGATCTAATAAACATGTGGATGTTTACAGTGGACTGGATACAGTCGCATATAAACCCCATAGATGATGCGGCAATACAAATTACGAAAGAACCATGCTTGTTTAATTGGAAACAGAAAACCTCGAACATGGGGATTGCATTCTATCAAACACGGATTATTATTAGTATTATTGAAACAAAAATTGAACTTACATCCACCCTAAACCTAAGGGTCCTTATACACGGCCGCGCGCGTCCCGGACGCGGCTGACGTGGTCAGTTGAGTCAGCAGAGAAATTCATTTAATAACATGTTGGTGTCACATGCAACCTTTAGTTTCCCAATGCAACATTATTTTCTTACTGCAACGTTTGGTTTTCCCATGCAACTTTTACTTTCTCACTGCAACATTTGGTTTCCACATGCAACTTTTACTTTTCCCAACGCAACTTTTGGTTTCCCCAAATAACAACTAAAAAAGGCAAAACATGTTCCTTTTTAACATCTACGTCTATCCTTTTTAAGTTTGCGGTTCACCATTTTAACTGTGAGTTGTACCTTTTTAAGTGAAGTCTGATCATTTTTAAGAATTGTTGTTTCTTTTTATGTTTGAGGTTCTCATTTTTAAGTGTGAGTTGTACCTTTTTAAGTGTAGTCTATTCCTTTTTAAGTGAGTGTACATTTTTAAGTGTGAAGTTTTCCTTTTTAGTGTTTTTTGTTCCTTTTTAAGTTTGTGGTTCTCCTTTTTAATTGTGAGTTGTACTTTTTTAAGCGATGTATGTTCCTTTTTAAGAATTGATTGTTCCTTTTTATGTTTTAGGTTCACCTTTTAACTATGAGTTGTACCTTTTTAAGTGTAGTATGTTCTTTTTTAAGTGAGGTTTGTTCCTTTTTATGTTTGAGGTTCTCCTTTTTAACTGTGAGTTGTACCTTTTTAAGTGTAGTTTGTTCCTTTTCAAGTGAGTGTACATTTTTAAGTGTGAAGTTTTCTTTTTTAATTTTTGTTTCGTCCTTTTTAAGATATGTTGTTCCTTTTTAGGTACTACTTCATCTTTTTTAAGTTCCTGTTTTCCTTTTTAAGTATTACTTCATCTTTTTTAATTTTCTGTTGTTTCTTTTTAAGTTGATGTTTTTCCTTTTTAATTTTCTATTTTTCCTTTTTAATTTTCTGTTGTTCCTTTTTAAGTTATGTTTGCTCCTTTTTAAATTGTTGTTTTTACTTTTTAACAAAACCAAAAACTTTAAATCAACCACAAAGAAAAAAACTTTTCCTCAAAAACTCAACACAAAAAAACTCAAATCAGCTACAAAGAATCATACTTCCAAAAAAAATGAAGACCAATCAATCATAGAACGAAACCAAAAACTTCAAATCAACCACGAAAACCAAATTTTTCCCAAAAACCACCACACAAAAAACTCAAATCAGTTACAAAAAACCACATTCCTCCTCATCCGCAAAAACTCAACACAAAAAAACTCAATCAGCTACAAAAAACCACGTTTCCGAAAAACCCAAGATCAATCCATCACATAACAAAACCCCAAAACTTCAAATCAGCTACGAAAACCTAACTTTCCCCCAAAAACATCATACAAAAAACTAAAATCAGTTACAAAAAATCACATTCCTCCTCCTCGTCTCGAGAAAGACTCCAACGTCGACCATTTCCTTATCTCCTTCGCCGACCAACTACATCGTGACGTCCTAACCAACGACGTCGGCGTCCCAACCTCCTTAAGACTCACTCCCGCGTCATCTCCTCGACATCCTTCTTACCGATCTCGTCTTCCATCGGGAGAAAATGATGGAGAATGAAAGGTTTGGGGGATAATGGAAGATTTTGAGAACATATGTATGTTAGAAACCAAAGGTCATATAGTTCCGCGTGCGTGTGATGTGACACAAAATAAATAAATAATATGTGATTTAATTAATATTTAGTTTTTGTTGACTGGATTGTCCACGTCAGACGACGTCCCGAACGCACCGCGGCCATAAAACATTTCCCTAAACCTAACTAATTCAAGTACAATTAGGCTGCACAATGACTCGAGGAGATTTTCCTTTGAAACAAGGAGGATCTAATGGAGTGTGTACCAAGATTTGCTGAAACTATCTTCATTTTGTAACGCATATCCACGTGTACAATATAATTATATTTAAAAGATGAATGTTTATTTAACATGAAATATTATATTTAACAAAAAAAATACAAACAACAAAACTTAAGAAAAAATCATAACCCATCCCAATATTGCTTCACCATACTAGCACCATTTGCTTTGAATTAAACAAGGGAGATGAAGTCATCAAATTGTAGTGGACATTATCCAAAAAATGTAGTAACTAGTAAGCAACTAAACACGACAGATGTGGGACTTGGCTGAAGTTGCGTAAATGGGACAATTTTCTTGTGTTATTAGTTTAGAAGATTGGTTTTTCGCGAGAACATATTATTATAATTGAAAGATCATGTGTTATTAGTTTAGAAGATTGGTTTTTCGCGAGAACATATTATTATAATTGAAAGATCATGTGAACCAGAACTGGTTGGTGCTTACCATCCTGATGAATTCATGATTATTCCACCTATGCATTGAGAAATTGACAGCACTCGTGCGCTTCATCTCTTCAGTCAATTCACTTTGAAGAAAAGATAAATTAAAACAAGCGAATTACACAAAATTGGCGCTTAGTACTCTATGCAGTATTAAGAGTCATCAATATGAACAGGATGTTTTACATGTTTCAGTTTCCAAACAGAGCCGTCAGTAGTGCTAGACCTGCAACAAAGAGGATGATATTGAGGAAATAATTAGACTTCAGAGGCTTGTCTGGACCGCCTCCGACAGCTTCATACTCCGCTCGGATCTTTTGCTTCATAGTGTCAGATAATTCTCTCTGCATTTCAAACATTTATTTCATTTTATTTTTATTCCAAGTTCCTAAGGACTTGCCAAAACTTAAAATGTGACCACACATTCACTCTTCGAAAAGCTTCATCTTGAACTACTAAAAGAACGCAGCACTACAAAACACGACTCGTTTTTCTTAGGCCTGCAAGCATCAAAATAACTCATTTATGTTTCTTGATTTCGGCAATTTTAGCACACAAAGGTGTCACGTGCCATCTATTACCAGGTAACAAGAGTGCAAGAAATAACAAGAAAAACGACTCAAACTGACCTGGCCAGAGGAGTATTTGGATGCAACGAACTTTTCAGGTGTTGCACCCTTGGGGCCGTCATTGAGGGAAAAACCCTGAATATAGTTTCAACCAACATATTAAATATTGAAATATTTTCTTTACGCAAGTGAAATAAAGAGGTCCTCTACCTCAACTACTTGTTTGAAAAGTACATGAACGAATAATGAATTATCTGTTGGCACAAACCTCAGGAGGATCAAATTTGGCTCCAAGGTTGCTAAGTGCAGCATGAGCCTCAGCATAGTCCTTGAAAAATGCATCACAATCTTCAGCATATTTCTCCGCAAAGGTCTGAAATGACGGTATTCATCAGACTGGATGGAATGTATCTCAATTCTTAAAGGTGATTTGCATGTTACATTGAGTCATATCTTAATCTACCTTGAATGAAGGATCATCAAATAAAGCAGCATCAGTTGGCAAAACAAGTAGATCTTCATCCTTTTTCTCCTTGATATCCTAAAATTAGAACATAATCAATATTTACCTTTGATATCAAACAATCAGTAGCAAAAAAGAATCAAGGTATGAAATGAAACAAAAGCAGTTGAATTACAGGCAAACAAAGATAAAAAGAAGTGAAAGAGACGTGACTAATAAACAAGGAGATATCCTATATAAGTACATGCAGTTAAACAAAGGTTAGCAAGCAAACACTTCTAATTGTTGATACATTGACGATGACGAATCTTCCTCAGAAATAATTTCTAACTGGAGCAAAGAAAGTGGTTCCCCACGTCTTTTATTCCAATATAACTCAATTTTCAAGGAACCGATAAAATATAAATAGCCAAGTACAAGTTAGACTTCGGTTGCAAGGGAGGACTTTTGTTAACAGAGTTCTCAATGAACAAAGAACAGTAGCAACTCAATTGATTGTAATGAAAAAGTAAAAAATCACTCACTGTGAAATAGCTATTGTCGAACTTCAACCACTGTACTGTCCACGACTGCCCTCCTGGTGCTCCTGGTCCATCTTTCTGTTAAGTTTAAAAGATGTTTACATACAAGTATGACCGCAGCCAAATAACAGAAACATATTGCAAGAGATTCTTATCAACCAACACAATGGTGCTTGCACCCACACTGTTAACCTTTAATATTTATGCAAAACGAACAAAATTGATTTAACTTGTGGGAACATTGTGAGCAAATTTTAGGTAAAGGGTGAATTGACTATGCTTACATGTTGCATTTTTTGCCATTTCTTTACATTTTCTTTCAGATCCTTTGGGGACGGATGAATGGAATTTTTGCTGACAAAATACCAATTGAATACTTGCTTCATTTTATAAAGAAGACGCGCACATAACTGACATGAAATAACAGATTCCCCACCTACATATTCAACTAAAGCATCCAAATATGGATCAAGGTCTTATATTGGGAAATCCCTTAAGTGGGCCAAGATGTGGATCAACCGGAGATGATTCATCACAATAGCTGGAAAAAGAACTCCAGTTGAAGACTATATTGAAATGTAGATTATAGGTATCACCATATGATTAAACAAAGTATGAACTCAAAAGATGCAACACCTACTTCAGATTCATTTTATGAAACTTACATACCGTGTACTTTGTTTCTGGCTTGCCCCAACCACTTCGTTCTGGTCTGGATCTGCCTAGTGTATGAGCTCCAGAAAGTGCAACTATTTCCTAGAAAACACATATATAATCTCACCAGTAGTAAAAGGCTGTAAACCACCAAAACCAGAACTTAAGATGAATACAGATCAATGTCGCATGAAAACCAAACCTTATCATTAAGACCCATCCGGTAAAAGACATCACGCAAATGATCAGCTGGACTAGGTGGGCCAGCATCTGGTCATTCAAAGAGAACCAGCGTATTACTTGTAAGCACTAATTTAAACTAAAGATATGATCAAACAATATTAACATAGCACAAGAAGATGTGATTGTGTGGGAAAAAAATAAAAAGGAAAAAAAGGCCCCGGCGCCCTTAAGCTACATGTCCATGTGATGAATTCCCTGTCTTAAGTACAGAAGAAATGCATAACTAATCACATGGTAATAATTTCTAAGATAGGTAAAACTTCCAAGAAACAGTAAGTCCATGCTCCAGACAGAGTACAGACACATGAAATGAGCACTCATTTGGCCATTCTCAGGGTTTAATGTAAGGGATTAAGGGTTTACATCAACAGCAGAAGTTTCATGAGCCAAACAATAATATGCACATATTAAAACTTTCATGTTCCTTACCAGGAAGCCTCCCCTCCTCTGGGCACTCCTCTGGTGCAGAGACATCAACTCTCCCATACTTCATTGGAATTTTGGGACCTCCTGCTTCCTGAAAGTAACAAATGATTCTGTGTCTATGACATTTTGACACTATAAAAAAAAGAAAATAAATGTAAAGTTGAAAAGCACCTCAATTGCCGTTGCACTAGCCAACTGAAACAGATCTGCATATGTAATCCCAGGGTACTTGTCTTTGATAGGCTGAATAAGCTTCAAAGCATTCACAAGACCTGCAGGACTTCAATCAGTCAACCCAACCACACCAAAGGATTCCGCGGAAGTACAAACTGTACAAGCAAAGTTAGGTATCAAACCAGCATTGGCAGCATGTTTCAGCTCAATCTCAAATCGCAGACTCCCATTTGCACCTCCTCTCTTCGGCCACTCTTCAATGTTCTTGTTATACGTACCAGCATCATGCCATCCAAGTCGAACCTATACACATTTGGAGGGTTCCTTAACTACTTTTAATACACTACTCTTCTCCTACTCCTCACAATGCTGGATATCATACCAATCAAAATAATAATTAATAACGCTGGATACCAAGTGGGTATGCTTGGGAGTTAGACTATACCCTAACTGTTTCATTCCACAACAAGTACCAGCTAGACTACCTTGGAAACTTCCCTTGACTCAAATTATTAAATATGACTACGGTGTTATCCTTCAAAATTTTAATCGTGGATATTTGACCAAGTTAAATGAATTTGCGATTGTTTTGAGCTATTTGTGAAATTTGGTCGGTCCAATTCCTCAACAAACCTAAGCACTTAGATAATGGATGACTAATCCAACTCCATTTAGAACACCACACACTCTAGTGTTAGACTATATTTTCCAACACTATTTACGAGTAGGCTGATGAGAGCCATGAGGGACATGTAGTTAGATATATAATAGCTATATAATCAGAAGTTTTAATGCTGAAACACTATAGATTAGAGACAAACCACAATCTCCAACTTCCACATCACACCAAACCCTAGAAGAGAACTCACGAGTATGGGATGGCAGAAGGTGGTCCGAAGCAGCTCCTTGACGTCCTCCCTCGCGCTCCTCAACTGTTCGGTATCCGACGCGAAGCACTTGACCAAACCCGACGACGAATCCGAAACCGCGCGTCTCTTCCTGAAAACAGCGGTTCTGGTCCTAACCGACGGGAGGAAAGTCGATTTCAGGGATCGGAGGGAGTAGACGGTAGGAGCGGAGGAGGAGGAGAAGGAGACCGTCGCCGGAACCCCCACCGGAGAGGCGGCGGTGGTGGGGATGGAGAGGTGGGGGAGTGCTGACGTGGACGAGAGGGTCGTCGCCATTGGTGTGAAGGAAGAGGAGAGAGAGAAGTGGTGGGTTTTGTGGATTTTTATATGACGTGGGTGGGTGGATGACCAATGGGAGAGTGACGCGTGGTGATTGGTGGTCGTGGTGAGTGCGGGTGTAGTAAGATCGATCTGGGTCGTTGGTTTGGGGAGATGAGAGGATGGACGGTTAGATCGAGGATTGGTGCTCAGCCCTAAATCCGACGAACATTAAAAAAAACAAAATTAAAACTCCAAAGTTTTGAGAACTCAATGCAAGAAAACGAATTGTAACTACAAAATCACATGAATATCTCATGCACTAACATGCATGCATTGTGATGTTTTGAGATTCTAACTTTGATGCTTCACATGAGCTTTTGTTAGTAAAATTCACATTATTTTGTGTATTATTGTTTGATATAGTAAAATAGTACCACCAAAGTTATGTGTTGTAATTTTCAATCGGATATTGAAGTGGTCATGCCATGTGAAGTCTAAGTTTTGCATTTGGACCTTGTCGGATTAAATGGTCCATCAGATTTTTTGGGAAGCATTAAATGCACAAGTTTCTTCCGGATCTGAATCCTCTGCCGTCCGATGCTGATTTAACGGCTACGATTCGCCCAAGACCACTCGAACGCTATTATTGCTTCTAAGCCCTTGTAGTTGTAGATATATGTTCAAAGACCTTTGTAGGCTCCATATTATTTAATTGGAAGTGGAAATGCTAATTCAACCAACTTAGTCGTGAAGGATTCACATCAGGTCTGATTCGTTGAATATTTGATTTAGATAGATGGAATTTAATACATATTACTATATTGATTTTTTGAATTAAAAGATGCTAGATTGTCAAAAGATGTTGCTTCAAGAAGATTGGGACATAATACTTATGGTTTGCTGATTTAATAAGAGGCCAATGCATAAAGGTAAATGAAAAATGAATTATTTAGCTTTTGGGTGTCTTAAGATAGTTCACCGTGATAGCACTAGTTAATATAAAAATATATTTAAAGAATAGAAGAATGATGATGGGTTACAAATCTTCTACATGTAATCAGTTGCATAAGCTAAACTTCTTCATGAAAAAATCCATGTACGACTCATATTTTTTTTAAAAACATATCAAATTTATCACTGAATGTGCAATGCATAGTGAAAGGAGCACGAATTGTAGAGTATGACTAATAATAAGGTCCAACGAGGAAGAGAAGTGAAAAGTAAGTTCTCTTAAAGTTATGATACATAGTTTGTAGATATGTGTTTAAATGCGTCAACTGTATGATTGCTTGCTTCTGAGATTGTACTCCAATACACAACTTTTCGAGGTTAGTTCACGAAAACGCCAATTTTTAAGTTGTAAACTGCAAATTCACCAGATGAGTAGCCGGGAGCATGTTGTCGTGATCCGCGTCGGTGTCGAAAGCTGACGTCACCGGAAAACACGGGAATAAAACTTCCGAGGTTCCGTCGGACCATCGTAAACTTTCAGATCGATTCCCAACGCCAAATGAGAGCCAGCCGTGGAGCTGAAATAATAAGAGGAGGAGAAGCAGGTTAAGAGGATGATGCATAATAAAGATTAAAGAGTTCCGGCAGCACAGACAGGTCAACTCACTCACTCACTCGTTCCTTCCACTATCTTCTTCTAGTCCCCGCCATTAAATAAATTAAAAACACATACACACACACACCTCCAATTCTCCATTCCAAACAAACCCCCATTCCGCTCTCGGATCCGATCACATCACATCTGCGGTCAAACCCAAGATCCTCCAGGTGAGCGAATCCGTCTTTCTTCCCTGGAATTGGAGGCGCTTTTTGTTGGATTCGGTTGAGGTTTGTGGGAAATGGGAAAGTGTTGTTGTGGATCTGGATTCTTTCGACGCCTTCTTTTAATACTATCCCAAGTGAGAAAGTTCGCCAGAAAACTAGGGTTTTAGTGACGTTTCTTTGGGTGAATTGACTTCTGCATTTTCACCTGTATTTGGAATTTTCTATTCCCAGAAGACTTCTTGTTTAGTGTCATCAAGTCGAAATCTTCGTAATTTTGTTTGGGGACGATTTTCAACAGTTTTGTCGGCTCTTCGCCTTTTTTCTTTCTCTTATACTTTTTTTTTTGAGTTTTTTTTCTCTCGAAGAAATTCATTTTTAGGTGATCTGTTGTTATTATGGTTTCGTAATATGCTATTCAGAAGACAGTGATTATGTAGTGTTTGTTTGCATTTTGTGCCAAACTGTGTCGGTCAAAGACAAATGAATTGGTCGAGCTGGTCGTTGGAAGTCTAGATCTGTAGATCTAGCAGGCGTTATTAGAACGTTGGAATTTGTTCTATTGGATGGCAAAAGTTTCATAATGAACGGTGTTGGATCTAGTGAAGTGTTTGTGAGTTAGACATCCCGTATGTTCATTTTCGATTAACTTTTGTTAGGGTGGTGTGTGTAGGAAGTTTTGGAAATCGCATGGTCAAGCATTTGGTCCATTATTTCAATATTTCTGGATGTTGTCTCTAGATAAAGCTCAGATTGTCGATAATTCCGGACCCATTGATTGTATATTCATATTATATCAAAACACCAATAATGCTCACCCAGTACGTTTACCTATGTGACAATTCTTAATTTTCATCAAAATCTTAATGAAATGTATATGAGTTTGCTACATGGCTTCTTCACAAGTTAGATTTTGGTTTTCCTAATTTTCACCAAAAGGTGTGTTCAAATGTTTTAACTTAGTTGTAATTAAAGATCCATCGTGGATCTTCATATGCTTCTCCTTGGAGTTGTGGGCTCTAACTCTACATCTTCTTCACGATATAACTCACAATGTTATATTGTATTACTTTGTTTATAGTTTCTGCAACTGGATACAATTGGACAAAATATATTCCGGTCTTCATTAGGATTTCCTTTTCCTTTTTCAGATACAACTGGAGACTATATATGTAGGAAAATGGCATTTGGAAAAAATTCGAGAATAGATAGCAGGAGATCGTCATCATCATATTGCTCAACAGCAACACTCGTTGTCTTTGTAGCACTATGTTTGGTTGGGGTTTGGATGATGACATCCTCTGCAGTGGTTCCTGGTGACGGATCCAATAGTGAGAGCAAACTAGTTACTAATGAAGTACCTGTGCAGAATGATAGACGTTTTGAGGATGCTTCAGGTGATGTCACAGAAGAATCTCCTACAACTGATAATACAATAACAGAATCTCAGGTTCAGGAGACACCTGAAGTGACAAATAAAATAAAGGAAACAGAAACACAGGAAGTGGCTCCTGTGAAGGAATCTGAAGATGGAAAGGGTGGCGCTGATGATAAACCCGAAGGTCAGACTTACAGCGACGAAAATGGCAAGACTGGAGATAGCGAAAGCACAAATACTGATGATGTTGAAGGAAATTCTGACGGTCAGGGAGATACCCAAGAGAGCAGCTCAGAGGTCAACAATGATAAACAGCAAAACAATGATGACAAGCAAGGTGGTGGCGAGACATCAGAGGATGAGAAGGTCTCAGGGACAAAAGAGCAAACTGATGCTGGAGAAGGAAACCAAAAGATCAAAGATAATAACATCAAGGATCAGAATACCACTGAGGTGTTTCCTGATCCAGCGCAGTCGGAGCTTCTAAATGAAACTACCACTGTCACGGGATCCTGGTCCACACAGGCATCAGAATCTAAGAAGGAGAAGGAAGTGCAAAAATCAACTAATGGCCAAATTGAAGGATACAGCTGGAAAATCTGTAATGTGAGTGCCGGGGCAGATTATATTCCTTGCCTGGACAACGTGAATGCTATTTTAAAGTTGCACACCACCAAGCACTATGAACACAGAGAAAGGCACTGCCCTGAAGATGGCCCCACCTGCCTTGTTCCTCTCCCTGAGGGATACAAGCGTCCAGTCAAATGGCCTCAAAGCAGAAACAAGGTACCATTATTTCTAAGTAAATTCCCCTTGTGGATAGCAATTCTTCTTCTTCTTGGACAGCCTCAATCCTCAATACTATTTATGTGATGTATGAGCAGATTTGGTATGCAAATGTTCCCCATACAAAGCTTGCAGTTATTAAAGGACATCAAAACTGGGTAAAAGTAAGTGGAGATTATCTTGTCTTTCCTGGGGGTGGAACACAATTCAAGCATGGGGCGCTACACTATATTGATTTCATACAAGAGGTTATTACCTTCTCCTACTTCCTCTGTTTCCTTATTGATTTAGTTTAAATTTGTCTGTTCCAATATTTCGGGTTTAGGTGCTTCCAGCCATAACCAACCTCTATCAGTCATTGAACTGCTTTCGTTCTGCCCGTTCTTACTTTTTTGATCATTTAATTTTTTTTTCACACTCCTAAGAATGCTGAAATTTGGGTTGCATTTTATATGTAGTTGATCTTCAGTTTCTTTCCTTAAGTTACCCTGGCCATGCATTTTGAGCCAGTAGTACTGATAGTGCGGTAGAATTGTCTTATTTATTTTCATTTACTGTCCCATGTGTCTATTGACCTTTCGTTGTGTCCTTGTATTTTCCTGTACTTTGCATGTATAGCAAGTAAACATAGATAAATTATTTCCCAAATGGTTTCTTCAAGTTGTCTTTTTACAAACTTCCACTGCCTGACTGGTTGCTGTTTTTTCATATGATTATGTTGATTTGGACATTTTCACTCTTTATGATCACTCAATGACACTATTCCTATCATTTTTGTCCTTAGACACTGCCTGATGTCGCATGGGGTAAGCGAACTCATGTCATATTGGATGTTGGCTGTGGAGTGGCCAGCTTTGGAGGTTTCCTCTTTGACAGAGATGTACTTGCCATGTCTTTTGCTCCCAAGGATGAGCACGAAGCACAGGTGCAATTTGCTCTTGAGAGAGGAATTCCAGCAATTTCCGCGGTGATGGGAACTAAGAGATTACCCTACCCAGGCAGAGTCTTTGATGCTGTTCACTGTGCACGCTGCCGTGTTCCATGGCACATTGAGGGTATTGATCTGAGATTTCTCGGTGGATAGCATTTAAAATACCTATGCCAGCTTGAATACTTTGTTATCTCTTATGTCAAATTTCAGGGCACTTATTTTCTGGGTTATGCAGGTGGGAAACTTCTTTTGGAGCTGAATAGATTGTTGCGACCTGGTGGCTATTTTATATGGTCTGCAACTCCAATCTACCAAAAACTACCCGAGGATGTTGAGATCTGGCAAGGTAATCGAAACTCATTACGTGTGTATTATATGAGAGAATGCTACTTTTATCAACTTTATCTTTCAGCTATGTGCACTTGATTCATGAAAAGCAGGACTTATTTTTTTTGCTTCTGTTTTTTGTGGTTGGCAGCCATGTCCCAATTGACAAAGTCGATATGCTGGGAGTTGGTCACCATGAAAAAAGATAAACTGAATGGAGTGGGTGTTGCAATATATAGAAAACCTTTTACCAACGAATGCTATGACAAAAGGGTGGAGAATGATCCTCCTCTTTGTAAAAGTTCCGATGATCCAAATGCTGCCTGGTAAGTCACAGCATACTCATTTGAATTTTGTGTTGGCCTATATACTCCTATTAGTTATTAATTATTAATATGCTTTGTGATTTAGTTTCTTCTAAATCAGTAACATAATTGATATTTATGCCCTGCTAAGTATCCTTCCAAGTTCAACCATTGCTTTCATTGCTGGCAGGAATGTTCCTCTGCAAGCATGCCTTCACAGAGTTCCTGAAGATCCAACAGTACGTGGTTCAGAATGGCCTGAGCAATGGCCGGAAAGGTTGGGAACTCCACCATATTGGTTGAACAGTTCCCAGATTGGGGTTTATGGTCAACCTGCTCCACAGGATTTTAAGGCTGACTATAAGCACTGGAAACATGTTGTGGAGAAGTCTTACCTAAGCGGCATGGGAATCAACTGGTCCACAATTAGGAATGTTATGGATATGAGATCTGTATATGGAGGGTAAGGAAAATTTTCTGATTTCTTTGAAAGGTGATCTGATTTTTTTGACTTTTGCAAATGAACTGTCATCTAGATTCTGAATGTTGAGACATTAACCCATATAAACCTTGAAGATTTGATTTTTGTCACCCGGCTGGGCGATCTCTCTGTTTAGTGCTCCATACTGCATTAAGTGGCTTTATGTCTCAAATGCCTTCTCCTATGTTGTAGAGTAACTGGATGTGATAAGTACCAAATTTACTTAAAAATTATGTGAAGGAAAATATACCTGTCATGACTCGTGACCCTTTTGTACCAAACAATTGTCTACAGTTTCGCTGCTGCTCTAAAAGATATGCCCGTCTGGGTCATGAATGTGGTTTCAGTAGATTCAGCTGACACTCTACCAATCGTATATGAGCGAGGCTTGTTTGGAATATACCATTATTGGTGTGAGTCATTCAGCAGCTACCCCAGAACTTACGATCTACTGCATGCGGACCATCTCTTCTCTAGGATCAAAAAGAGGTATTCTCCATATTTGCCTTCACATTTATCACCTCTCAAGTGTAGTCTACAAAGGCGCAGAAGGCAATATAAATGTATAGCTTCACTGTGTTTATGTGGTCATATGCATTGTTGTTTTAGTTATTGGACTTAAGGACATCGCCTTGCAGGTGCAAACCGTTGTCTCTTATGGCCGAAGTAGATCGGTTGTTAAGACCGGAAGGTAAGTTGATCGTCAGGGACAAGGTGGAGATCATCAATGAGGTGGAGAACATGGCGAAATCACTGCAGTGGGAGATCCGCATGACATACACAAAGGCGAAAGAGGGTTTATTGTGTGTGCAGAAGAGTACATGGAGGCCAAAGGAGGTTGATGCAAGCATGTAACCTCTCCTCTCCTCCCTCCCCACGACATGGAATTATTCCTGATGAATTCAGAAGGTATTGGTTTTCTTTTGATAGTTGCAAGTTTTATATGATCAAGTAGGCTGTGTTATGGATTTTGTTATATTATATATTGTTCCTATTTTTTGGTTCTTCAAGAAGATCCAAGTTAACGTATGGCTTGCACTAGTAATTGTAAGAATGTGTTATTGGTTGATTGGTTAATTTAATGGTAACCATTCTTGAAGGCAATGCCAATATGCTGGTATCTGTGACTTCTGTCAAAAAAGAACTCTCAATATGCTTCCATGTTCCAACAGAAGCAGTCAATCAATTTTGGGTCTTAATTAATTGTCGATCTTCCTTGTGAAAGCATAATGAAGGAAGACATGATTAATAAAGAAACTTTTTAGGTGGTAATTATTGGGTGGGACTTCCTAATTCTGAAGTGTCATGTAAGAATTTCTTCTAAGTTGAAAGGGATGTGATCTGGAACCTCCTCAGCCTATTATCATATTATCAGAGGTGAGAGTGAGACCAAAAGAAAGACTCAAAACAAAACATCCATGGCTTCTTCTTCTTCTTCTTCTCTCGTCTCCCTCCCGGAAGACATATTCGTCCAAATATCAACAACCCTCACCCCAACCGACCTCCTCTCCCTAACCCAAACCTGCCGGACTCTCCACCGTCTAATCACAACCTCAACCCCACTCTGGCACTCCCAATGCCTCAAACTCCTCTCCTTTTCCTTACCACTCCACCTATGGCGGGCCCCACTCCCCTCCTACCTCCACCTCTGTCGCTTCCTCTTCTCCCTCCAACCACTCCTCAACCACCACCTCTGGATCCACCAGAACCCCGAGCTCGGTAACCTCGTCCTCCTCCTCCCCACTTTCCTCTCCTTCATCGCCGTTAGGGTTCTCCCCCAGGAGCTTTCCTCCTCCCCGATCCTCTTCTCCCCCGTCTTCGAGGTTGTCGCCGATCGGGACGGATCCGTCGCCGGCGTTCTCCTCCATTCGCATCTCGATCGGGTCTCTCCGGCTTCGGGTTTTAACTTCGTTAAGGATGCCAATGTTCTCCTGCTCGAGGTCGACGGGGAACGACAACACCCGTCGGATCCGACTGTTTCGTTCGGGAAGATGGGGTTCAAGAATCGGAGGAGGTTGCTCGAGTTCGTCGCCGGGGAGGTCACAATTACGGTTCCGGAGTGTGGGACCGGCGAGGTCGAGAGGTGGGAGGCGTTGTTGCGGGTTTTGAAGAGTGGTACTGGGAGGATTGGGCGGAAGGAGGCTAAATTGAGGTTGGATGGGGCGGATTTGGAGGGGGAGGAGGTGGATCGGGGGAAGAGGAAGTCTTTTGCTGGGACGGTCGGAGGCTACGTCAGACGGATGATTGGGAAGAAAGGTGTCGGTTTTTTACCGGAGGAGAGTAAGCAGCAGCAGAAGAAGCAGCATTTGTCGATGCGCGAGTTCTTGGCTTCGAGGGATTCTATCGGCTTGAGTTTACGGGCTGTGAAGGCCAGGGTTACATCTTTTAAGGGATGGCCGAGGATGAACGATAATAAGTTTGCGCTTTATAAGTTGCCAATGCAGGTTCCCCGGGATGGGAGGGAGTTTGCTGGGTTGTGGGGCGGGACATTCGGGTGGCCGCCTGGGCAGACGTCCGAGGATAAGCCTGGGAAGGCGTTGTTCTTTGTGTTGCTCGGGTACGAAGAGGTCGGTTCCAGTTTGGTTCTTACCGGTACTAAGATCTTGGAGGGGACTTATTATGTTCTGCACCCCAATGGGTCTGCCATGTTTGTTGTCAATGTTGGGGCTCCGTCGGAGGAGCCGTTCCCGTGGGTGACCGATGGGAGTGGTCGTGACGTGGAGGTTGTAAGGTCTTTTAGTGGAGAGGGGATTGCCAGTGGATATGGATTTAGGTATCCAGGATCGAAACCTGGGTCATTGTACTTAATCCAAGGTGGTCGGCTTCTTGCGTTTGTTTGGTCCGAGTCTAAGGCTGTGTTGACCTTGCAAAGGATGGACCTTCATGAACTGCTCAAGAATGGGGAGAGGGTCGCTGCGCCACCACCCATTTCCAACTTCGTGTACCTGACAAAGTCGTACTCGAATGTCTTCGTGGGATTTGCAAATGGATCGAGCTCTTCGCAGGTGTCAAGGTTAGATTCGTAATGTCTTGCTGTATGAGATTCTCGATAGTATTTATATGTTTTTCCCCACATATATATAAACATACATATGTCTACATTAGTTGCAGTTCAGTGCTCAACAAAGCCCATTCTTTGTTTACTGTTTGCATGCCTTGTTATTGCATATATATGTTTTGGTGTTAAGTAACATAAAATTTCAAGGCAGATTTCGTAACTTTCTTTCTAGTCTATGATTTCGATTTGAAAATAAAGTTGAAGACAATTAAGGGTTTGTTATCCTATCCTGTGTTACTGACTTGACTTGTGTGATCATTGGATTCACTGGAAATCCTTTTAGCCAGATTGGTTTCAGATGTAGTGAGATGTGTTAATTCACTTAATTGCATGCAAACTTGGTAGTGCCTTCTTTGAAACCAATTTTTTCGGAACTCATCCTTTGATGGATAATAATATATTAGGTGAAATCCACGGATGAATTAAATTTGGTCTTGGTGGAAGACGGTTTGGATTGAGAGTTGTTGACGCAGAATGGAAGTGAGTTGACCAAAACCAGGCTCTGACTGGCGAGATAGAAACACCAATTTAGGGGAAAATGAAAGTTTCTTTTCTATTCATTTTTCTCAATATAAAAGGGTTTACAACTTAAGAAATTTTGCATCAATATAAAGGGTTTACAACTTTAGAGATTTTGCAAGATAATTCTAAGCATGTCCTTCTCTTCTCGGAATCAAGCACACGGAGAGTTCCACATCTCCTACGTTAAGCAGAAGAACTATACTAAAAAACTATGACTAAATGCTATTTAAATCAGACCGACATTAACTTTGAAAAACTTCATTTGGATCTCCACTTCCGTCCTGCGTGAGTCCCTCCCACTTAAAGAAAACTCGTCCTCGAGTTATAGGTTGGATTTGAAAGTGGAGTTAGTGTTGAATGAGTCTGGTGCCACCTTCGAATGTTGCAAATCTCCCCATCATCAATGAGTACCTCATCTGAGTTTACGACGTACCTTAGAAAGGTCAACTTCGTAGTTCCAAATGTGTGCATACTGCAGTTGGGTCCCAAGTAGGGTTGAGCATCGGTCCGGTCCGGACCGGAAAAAAAATTCAGGTCCGGACCGGACCGGAAAAAATTTGAAGGGTCGGACCGGAGACCGGTTTGGTCCGGTCCAAAAACCCGATTTTTTACCTTAAATTAAAAAAAAAAATTGGACCGGACCAGACCGGATCCAAATTTTTTGTTTCGGTCCGGACCGGAACCCGGACCGATTGGTTCCGGTCCGGACCGAACCCGGACCGGGTTTTGCTCACCCCTAGTCCCAAGTGATTTGTCAAGAGACGTCACCAATACACATGGAGCTCTCGACCACTATGATTTTCATATGAATCATCATGAAGCTTGGAAGTTGTACACAACTGAAAGGACAGTTTGAGAAAAATTTCCTTCCGCAGCCATTCGGATGTGAGAACTCTTGTATTGGTTGAAGTCCTTGTGATTCTTCCCATATCCAACCAACAAAGTCCTCCAAAAGTATGTGCTCGTAACATGGAATCTTAGCGAACATATAATGTGCACCTATACAACCATCCTTTGAGCTCACATCTCCCGCAACAACTCTAGTCACATAACATGGACTATTCCCTGCAAGCAAATTGCAGTACATCTGCAAGTACAATTTTAGGTTCTTCAACTGTAGATACCAAAGTGGTGGAAGTGCTTCTCTTGATGGAGACATGTTGTGGCAACCGAAAAAACAGAGTTAGAGCTCCATGTGTTGATATTTGCTTGACTTTGCTTCAAAAAATGTCATCGGTTCCTTAAAAATCCTTACAACCACAAGACCTTCTTCATGAATATCATCAGTAGGACTTGCTTTGTCCGAGGCATCAACACTAGTCTCGCGATCCAACAACTCCAATGTAATTTCACCATGTATCCATGTAATAACACCATTGTCTGGCTTCTTACGACCATTCCTAACGGATACATCTTCCTTCCCGAGGTCTTCATAAAAGTTTTGACTCCTTCGCAACAGCAACATGCACCGAAGGTAGAAGCGTCTTGTGCATTTCGTTGAGTACCTTGTATCTACCTCGGCTCATCCTCTCTTCCACCTCTACGTGTCCCATCTTTATTAAATCTCCACGGCTCTAGTAATTTTTGTTGACTTTCAACCTCTACCCACTCCATAGAAATCTTTTCTGTAATCTCCTCCATGTAGAGCTTTCATTTGACAACTATGAAGGCGTTGGACCAAGGAATAAAGCAGAAACATTGACTCCTCGAGTAAAGACACTCTTCGTCTCGTTTTTGGCAGTCTAGTAATTTACCCTCGAGGTGAAGCGAAGGTGGATGCTCAATTTCATATATCTTGGACATTTCGTCGAACATTTGGTGCTCATCAGTTGTTGGTATGTGGCTTGGATGGGTTTGGGCATCTTATCAAACACATAGTGCTCCAACATTCTTGGAGTGTACTAGACACAATAGGTGGCTCAGTGACATTATAGGATCCAAACTCACTTTTTGCCCATCGAATGTACTAGACAAAAAGAGAGATAAATTACAGTAAGTTCATAACCAAGAGAAAATTGTGAATCAAGTCATATAATCATATAAACTAAAAACAGAATCCTTTCAATTTTTAAAGCTACAACATTAGGATTGACTGGTATAATAGCTTTTTAAAGAGCATTTGCATAAAACAATACCAAGAATTTGGAGGATATTGACACTCAAATCTATCAACATTATTTACCAGGCAGGATCACTCATTGAGCATATTAACTTTTTAGCCATTTCATAGGCAAGAAGTGCATTTGGCAATAACTGCCGAATTTTGACAGTTCCAGTTAATCATGTTCGAGCAAGAAATTCGGAGGACAAGTACTGTAATACCAAGCAAGTATGTTAAAGACTTAAAGATAAATAATCAATTTCAACTAAAACGCAATGTAGATTTCGCCTTCAAAAAAAGATGTAATGTAATGTAGCTGTCTAAACCTCAACATAGCCCTGTGCCATTATCACCAATTTATTATAATAGGAAATCATAATTGTACTGTTTCAGTGTCCTTGTATTGTTTTTTTTATCAATTGTCATTGTAGAGTAATGTGGGATTTTAGAAACCAAAGCGAGTAAGAGATCACTCCTGATGCTCTCAGGTTAATAAATATATTTAAGATTATATAGTGCCTTAAGAAAGTAGAGCTGAATTGTCTTTAAAATCTACCAAACTTTTATCATTTCAAAGCCACTAAAATACTTGCTGGATTTTCATCCAACAGCATAAGCGTGAAAAAGTAAAGACAGACAGTTACAAGAGCAAAATGGTACAATCTTCAACAGGTCCATTTTAATAGAGACATGACCAGTAACATGACAATCACACCAACAACATGACTGACAGACATACTCCACCTTAGCATATTAACCATACCTCGTATTCACCTAAGAAGCAAGAAATCACAACAAAACGGAGAAGACGAAAAGTAGCCAACAAACCTTCTTAGGCATGGGCGCGAGAACCTTCGGAATCGCATACACATCCGTGTCAGGCGGCGTCACATACATCTGCAAACAAGCAAGCAAACAAACAAACAAACAATAATAATAATAAAACCAAAAATTCAAACAAGACAAGAAGAAGAGACCAATGCAATTCTTCACACACACCTCCCTGAAGTCGAAGACATCATGATCGGGATCGGGCGGCCTGCGGACAAAGAAATCGCAGTGGAAAAGGCTGATCTTGTGGAACTCCTCCTCGTTTATCCTGTAATCCACGACCACCTCGGAGTCCCACCCTTGGGTGGACACGAAGCTCTTGCTCTGCTCCATCCGGATGTCGTCGGAGGCGTGGAAGAGGTTGGTCTCGTACTCCACGTCGTAGTCCTTGTTGTCGATCTCCTCGACCTCGACGTCGTAGTCGTCGCCGCCGTCGTCAGAGCGGGCGATGAAGGACGTGGAAAGGCGGAGGTAGGTGTGGAGGGAGAGTGGAGTCGGGGTTAGGGTTTGGAGGCGAGAGTGGGGTTGGAGGGAAGAGAGAGGGGGGAATGGCGGAGGAGAAGGAGAAGGAGATGATACTCGCGTTCGCCATTTTTTTCGGGTTTTATTTCTCCCCCTCGTTCTCTTCTCCTCTCAGGTTTATTATCTCTTTCGACTCTACTTGGATTCGGGTTCGGATTTTATTTGGAATAAACGGGTCCTGAATTCTGCACAATTTTTTTTTATAATAATCCAAACAATATATATCTATAATTTAAGACACGTATCATCTCACCATTGGATCTCTATTACTATTAATCTCATCTTTAATTAGAATAACCGTTTTTTCTTATAATCTACTTTACAATTTCAGATATGTGGTGGATATGGTGGGGGCTTAAAATAAAAAATTAAACCTGAAACTCACTAGATAATTCCTATATATATATACAGGAATTCTCTAGTGAACTCAGAGTTTAATTTTTCTAAATTAAGCCCCCACAATATTAACCACTCATTTCAAATTGTAAGGTAGATTAAAAAAAATGATTATGCTGATGAATGGTGAGATTAACTGTAAATAAGATCTAATAGTGAGATTGTAGGAGACTTAAACTAAATTTGATGAGTCCTGGACTCACTAGAGTTTGACATTATATATATATATATATATAGAGAGAGAGAGAGAGAGAGAGAGTAATGATAGAATGAGTCATGAGCTCACTTAAGCTTAAATGACCCCCAATGATCTAACTTTTGATTTCAATCTAAAGGGTTGTGAATCATTTACTTTAAGTAAGGGTACTCAAGTAATTTTACAAGTATTTCAAATCCTTTTCTTCCCCAAATTTTTCCACGAAACTCAACTTTCCCTTTTCTTCCCAAACTCCCACTCATTTGTCCTCACCTACTTCCTCTCCCTCCACGATGACCGCACCTCCCCCTCTGACTCCTCCAACACCCTCCACTGCGTCGCTTCCGTTTTGGAACTCCATCTCCCTCGAACTATGATTATTGAGATCGATTGAATCTAAAGAAATTAGGTTGGTTTTGTGGATATTTGGTTTGGGATTTAATTTGATGATTTGGTGTGGTTTGGTTTTGGATTCCTTTTTTAGAGAAATTCGGTTGGTTTTGTGGATATTTGTTTTTTAGAGAATTTGCTGCTTTTGTTTTGTTTAGTTTTGGATTTTATTTTGTAGAGTGGAAAATAAAATTTGAATTGGGTTGGATTCCCTTCTTCATATTTTTCTTCAATTCAACTCCTCGTTGCCGACGTTGAGCTACAATCCAACTTCCGAATAAACATATCCACACTATGGAGATGGTATCAACACATCCAACATCTTGTATGTCCGCCTTAATATTATCCGACCTTCCGCAAAATGGGGTGTTTTTTTTAAATTTAGAATAGCATGTTGTAGTAATAGTTGAAACTCATTTTGAACTTATCCAAATGCAATTACAAATAATGTGAATTGCAATAACATGTATCGTTTTCAACAAATTTAATATTACGGTCACAACCGTAATATAAAATTGTTAGCCATAATATTATGTTGCTAACCGTAATATAACAAAACTATTTTTAATAACAATCCTCAAATAATGGTGATGATTGCAACATGTGTAACATGTATTGTTGTTCACAATCATATCATGTAGCCGTAATATAATGTAATTTTGTGGATGTAACATCGTATACTCTAATAACAATTTTGTGCGTAAATCGTCAACGAAGCAGAATGAAACATCAAATAATCAGTCCAGGAAGGTGATCTTGAAAAAGTTTATGTTCTTTTAAAAATGCATTATACTTGAGAATTGAATTATGCCTTATTTGTTATTTTGCAGGGTTATACCTCAAGATACAAGTAAATGTCAGGAGTAAACTTGGAAACAAGATTACCATATAGTTGTGGACAAGAGAATGCATGTGAAGAAGATTAAAATACGCATATGGAACACACATCATTTAGATTATTTTAGTATACATACTTTGGGAAAGTAATATGATTTTTTTATAGAAGCTAGCATACTAGAGTGATTCATTTTTCTTGCATATGTCAGACATTGTTCTATTTTTGGGACACATAAAGTAAATCCTACTATTTATCAATTTCTAAGGTGATGTTGTTAGCCGTAATATAATATAATCATTTTAATTATGGCGGATGACTACAACATGTGTAACATGTATCGTTGTTCGTAACCAAAATTAAAATTGTGTTCACAACCGTAATATAAATGTTGTTGCTGTAATATGATATTATCAGTCGTAATATAATGTAATTAAGTTTAACAATATTCCTCAAATATTGGTGGATGACTACAATATGTGTAACATGTATCGTTGTTCGTATACTAATTAATATTACATTCACAACTGTAATATAATGTTGTTGCCGTAATTTGATGTTATTAGTCATAATATATTGTAATTATATTTATTAATGTTTCGCAAATAACGATGGATGATTGCATCATGTGTAACAAATATCGTCGTTCGTATAAAAATTAATATTACATTCACAACCGTAATATAATATTGTTGCCGTAATATGTTGTTAGCCATAATATAATGTAATTATTTTAACTAACGTTACTCAAATATCAAGAATTTGGTTTCAATAAATGCCAAGAATATATTAATATAACGTGTCAAAAAATAATTTATTGCACGTGGAACATGAAAATGGAGCCAAAGAAATTCTGTTTTAATAAGTAGAAATCCAAAAAATAGGAATCATGTGTAACATGTGTTAGCTGTAACACATGTGTAACAATGGATGATTGCATCATAACGATGGATGATGATATTACGCTCAAAATCGTAATATATTGTTATTGTAATAATATGATGTTGTTAGCCGTAATATAATGTAAATTTGTTTACTAACATTTCACAAATAATGATAGATGAGTGCGTCATGTGTAACAAATATTGTCGTTCGTATAAAAAATAATATTACATTGACAACCGTAATACTACGTGTTTAACCGTAATATGATGTTGTTAGCTGTAATATAATTTTATTATTTTTAACAATATTGCTCAAATAATGAGTACATGACTGCAACATGTATAACATGTATCGATGTTCATAACAAAATTAATATTACGTCACCACCGTAATATATTATTATTAGCCGTAATATGATATTTTTAGTCATAATATAATGTAATGTTACGGTGAGAACAAAAAATTATGGATAGCTCGTGACGTAGCCGAGGTGGTCGGGACGGAGGCTAAGGTTTCAAATAAAGACACCACTACTTGGCGTTGGAAGGTTGGGAAATTGAGTCAGAAATCCTTTTTATCCATCGTTTTATATGTTATACATGTTGCAGGTCAAGTTAAAAAGAATTCAAGGGATTTTCGTATAGAGCTTCAAACATGTCATTTCGTTGAGTTCACACCAAGCATTCAAATGTTTGTGTATATATTATATATTTCTAAATGAGATAAGCTCCACCAAGCATGTACTAATACATAACACCACCAAACACACTACTTTTCTTCCATGCCCAACTAGACTTTCAATTGCGGTCGAGACCGAGATCACACCACATATCTCCATCCACAGGCAGGCTGGGCAGTTTGATTTGCTTCTTCAACGTCGTCGGCTCGGAATTTCACACCAGCCAGTGGGGGAATGTCGTCATCAAACAACGTATCTCGCATTCATTCCTCGTCATCAAACATATGTCCAGAAGTATCCAAATGCACAATTAAAGAGAAAATACAAATAAAAGACAGGCTTCATGAAGAACAATGTACAAAGCTGGAATCAGAAGCAAAGGAGGAGTTGGCTAATGAAAATATGCATTTTGATATCACCGTATACACCGCCTCCGTATGTTCATATTGAAGGTAAACAAACAGAGCTTGGTTGACTCCATCGAACTTAGTCAACTAAAGAAAATATTAGACGTAACTATAGGAGTTTGGACTATTGGGTCTTACAAGTGGACATAATGAGATATTTTTAGAATCTTAGCACTTTGTTCCGGTCGACCGTTGATAGAACTCTGACCTCCTGTGGACGTGAGATTCTTTAAAAGAGAGGTGAATTGTAACATAGTCAAACATTAACCCCACATCCACGACGACGCTAAATGGTTGCAAGTAAGTAACGATTTTCTTCTTAAGCATTTAAAAATTGAAGCTCTACACGAAACCATAAAACGAATCGAGAAAGGAATGTCACTTCCTTATTACAACTTACGCAAGCTGTTCTCATACATCATAATATCAAATTTCACAAACATTTCATTTATTTACTCAACCCTTTGTTGAGAAGAAAAAGACTACATAATTCAGCAGTAAGACATATGTCACATAACTCAGCAGGGAGATTCCAAAGGAAGAACACCGGTTTGCTGCCATTCCGATGGAGGAGGAGGGCTTGGCTTCCAAATGCATATCACCTCTCATCCTTCACCATAGTCAATACGCACCAAAAACACGCGTCAATTAACTTCATATCAATCAAACTATATGTATAAGTAGTGGCTTGGGTTTGGTTCACGTCAGTCAATCGAAGCTGGACGACCGGCTCCACCGTCCCTGCAAGTATGCTTCCAAAGAACTATGAGACATGATGTACTTAGCAGAGTGGTCAGCACTGCTAACCGATACCTCATCGTCTTCCACATCAAGCAGTGCAAGGTTGATGTGAGACTGAAAATCGGTATTAGAACAGGTTTTCTCATCCTCTAGATTTTCCAAGTCGTCCGAAACTTTGACTTGGAATCTAGCCCATTTCATCACCTCTTCGTCGGTCCCTTGGAGAAGCTTCAAGATCTTTTAGTCAAGAACAAGCAGAGAGTTAGCATAGCACTTTAATGCTATATAAGATAACCTTTGGAGGAGAATAACTGAAACTCACAGTGGAAATCTTTGGTCGTAGCCGAGGATCCCTCCTTATGCAGAGGGAAGCAGCTAATATCATTCTCTCAAGTTGACCTTCCTCATACTTACTGCCCAAATTTGGGTCCAATAATGTAGTAGGCTTCTCGCTTTGTAGGATTGGCCTCGCCTATAACCAGAAATCGCATTAGTTCTGGATTCAGTAGTTTGGAAATTTTTCACAAATCGTCGAATACTAAACACTACCTCTTCTAATCATAATTTGCTTTTTTAGCAAAAAAAGACAATAAATAAAGAGAGCAAACAAACACAGATACAGCAGAGATAAATGATCTGTGTTTTCCATTGAAGCTGCTTATTTCTAACGGTGCTAGTCCTAGTGAGCCAATAGGATGCATAAAATCCTCTCTACGACAATAAGTGCCGAATCAAAGAGAATTGACTCACCCACATAACTAAGCTCTTCTGGTTGCTAAGATGGTTTTCGATAGGCTTCCTTCCAGATAAAAGCTCGAGGAGAACGACTCCAAAAGCATAGACATCAACCTTTTCACTTACCTTTCCGAACATAAAATATTCGGGAGCCAAGTACCTGCGTGTGTCAAATGAAGGGTTAAACCTTTCATCAAATTGGTAACAATGTGTTTTTGAGAAACAAAAAAACACAGAAAAATGAGCTACAATACCCACCCGAATGTTCCTGCAACGTCGCTGCAGACTGTGTGTGAAGAAGATGATGATGCCCACATAGCTAACCCAAAATCACATAACTGCAAAGACAAAAATGTAAGAAACCGAGTCCATGTGAACAACAGTAAGCATAAATGTTTTATTTTTTATCCACATCAGTTGAGAAGTTTGAACAACAGGTCCAGGGGAAAAAAATTATGATCCAAGTGAAAAAATACGAAATTGGTACCTGAGGATCAAAATCCTCTGAGAGGAGAATGTTTGAAGACTTGACGTCCCTATGGATCACAGGTTCAGAATTTCCACAACCATGAAGATAATCCAGGGCTTCTGCCACGCCAATTGCCACCTTATACCTCTCACTCCAACCAATTGAATCCTTAGTCTTTCTCACACCTGAACAACAATACCATCGCTTTCAGATCTTGAAAAAATGGCAGCAAATTCAGCTTACCAAATATTGCTTACCATGAAGGTTATCCTCAAGGCTTCCTCTCATTAGGAAATCATACACAAGGAGGAGATTGTTTCCGTCACAGCAATATCCAAAGAGTGATATGACGTTTTTATGATGCAGAGCATTGATGACCTCTATTTCTTGAGTGAACTCATTCAGCACTTCTTCAGATTGTTTCAGGATCTTCACTGCCAATTCCCTACCGTCAGGAAGAATTCCCTTGTAAACGCAACTACTACCACCCTTCCCTATGAACTTGTCTGCAGACAATCAGAATTGAATACCATCACTAAAAAAATTAATTTGAGGTCGGTACAGTTTCTTTCTAAGATAAACATACCATCTGAAAAGTTAGATGTGGCATCGGCAAGTTCCTGAAAATTGAAAAGCCTACAAGTCGAAGCGTACTTCTCGTAAAGAGCCTCTAATTGTTTCGGTAGTTTTGCTAATTCTGCAGCAATGTCTGCATCAGAAAGACGAGGGCTGACAACATCAATGGGAACTATAGCCCCGCTTTTACTGTCAAGACCGCCAGTGACCTTCCTCTCTAGTCTTGCATTGGGATGAACTGTTGCTGCTGAGGACGAGTACCGATTTGGGAGTTGCATTGCCCACTGAACGACTGACAGCTTTTGTTTATTAAGAGAGCTCTTCTGGTTATTTAAGACAGCCCTCTTAAGGAGCGGCCAACCAGGCTTGGCTTCCGGCAATGACTGGATCAATTGTGAGATCGGGCCTTGTGTGTTGTCAGGAGTTGTGCCTAAAACCATAGCCAAAGAACTTGCTTCCTTGACTTGGTTATCTGACACACGAGAGGTAACATCCACAGAAATTGAAGAACGCCTCTGAAGTGACTCATTGGTGCGGTGTGGCTTCTTGTCCACACTTAAACTACGTCTGTGCCCATATTTGTTGGTTGGCAGCAAACAGAAAGCATTGCTATTACTAGTTTGTAGAAGCTCGAAGCTTTTGCTCGAACTGAGTTTAGTTTTGCTTCCATTATTACTTCCTACACAACCACCATCAAGAAACACACTATAAGTAATTGAACAAAGAGCATGCACAATCATATATGGATGAACAATGCAAAGGATCCTAACCTTTAGATTCTCTCTCGAAAACAATTTTGCCGTTTTTTACTACCAACACTGAGCAATCTGTAGTGAGCTTCTTTGCACAGTATTTGGCAGTGGAAAAGGAAGAAAGCCTGATGTAGTATAATCAAGAGAATTCAAGCTAAATCACAATTGAAACATCGGCAGGATAGAATTTAACTAGTTTAAATAGCAAAAGATGGACTACACTAACCCTATACCGCTATTCTTAGTTGTGCCAAGTATGAGTTTCACCGATGAGAAGCTTTCAGCCTCTTGAACAAGAGTCCTGCGGATGGAGGAACCACGGCATACATGTAACTTCAGATCAATCTACACCAAGAACACAAATGAGCCATATGAATATAGAGTCCATTGTTATTGTTAGATTTTTTAAGAAATCCTTCGGGAATAAAGTACCTGCTTCAAATTACAGAAACCCTCGTACACTGCAAGCACGGAATCAAAACTTTTGACCACCGGAGCTGTACAAGAGCAGGATTTCCCATCTGGAGGAAGCCAAAATTCAAGGATTGCAGGGGAATGTATTGAAAGGAGGAAACCCAAAAACAATTTTATAAGAGTGAAATGAGATAAAATCACAGAGAATCAAGGTTCCTTAAATGGGAGAGATGAGAAATTACTTCCCATAAGAGCTAATTAACAAAAGATATGAAAGAAGATTCACTTGTTCAAAATCTGACCATTCCAGAATTTAATTGGAATCAAATGAATTTGCAAGGAGAAAAGAAAATCATGGCTTAACACACTCTCATTGGGTATTGTCAAAAATCAAAATTATGAAACGAGAAGATTACAAAACACCAACTACATGAAGATTCATTATCAGGGTATTGATAAAACTCAAACTTTCACAAGAATGAATTACCAAAACGAATAAAAAAGCAAAGGTTTTACATCTAGGTACTTCTAAAAACTAATTTCCAACCAAGCACATATTTATTTTCAACAAAATAACACTAAATATCAAAAATTTAAAAACAAGAACAGAGGGTTACCACAAGTCACAGATCAGACCACACATAAATGTGAATTTGGACAAACACCTTTAAGACTAATAACAAACTTTCTAGATATAAAAAAATATCCCACAATTCACATACCACACATACAAATTAATTTCCAAAAGCGCCTCAAACACAAAATTTCAAGATGAAAAAAAATCGAACTTTCAAGTTTCAAGTCCATACGAAGAGAAGAATAAATAAGAACATGGATGACAAACACAAACTTATTCTAAACAAATTAATACAAAAGATCAAAAAAATTAGAAGAAAAATTCCCACAAGTTCCAGAACGCACATACATAGTAATTCCTACAAACACCTTATACACCAAAATTTAACATGGAAAAAAAAAGATTCCCACAATTCACATACCACGCATACCAATAATGTTTAAAACACCCCCAAAAAGAAAACTTTCAAGATGAACAAAAAGGGTTCCAGTTCTACCTTTAAAACCCATACCAACTTACCAAGGCAAGAATAAGGAAGAACATACGTATTGATTTCTACAAAAACCTTAAAACCAAACTTTTAACAAGTAGAAGAAAAAAGAGATCCACATACCATTAATTTCCAAAAACACCCCAACAACAAAAGTTTAAAGATGGAAAAAGAAAGAACATGGATGGCAACCACAAACTTATTTTCAACAATAAAGATGGAATTTTTATGAAGATTCCCACAACTGAAGATTTCGAGAAAAGGTGCCAACTTTGAAGTCCATCCCATCCATACCAAGAGAAGAAAGTGGAAGAACATGGAGAGCAACCACAACATCACCAGGAACAGCAACTTTGACCAAAGCCCAAGTGAGAAGTTCCCTACTCTGAGCATCCATCTTCATCCCCACAACCACAGTCCTCCCCAAACCCATCTCCTTCTTCCCCAATATCGAATCTCTCTCTCTCTCTCTCTCTCTCTCCCCCCTATTGATTGGTGGAGGTGGGTTATGGCTTAAAGTTGAGACCCACCACCGCTCCGGGAGTTAATATGGGGTTTTGGGTCTTCTAGATTTCCACCCAATTCCTGTCTTTCCTGATGTTCTTGTTCTCGTTCTTGCTTCCAGTGGTGTGACCAGGAAAGAGGGAACGTGGGTGTGTTTTGTGTTTGGGACTTCTCTCTCTCTCTTGTTGCTTATGTTAACTTTTTTTTTTGAATGATTTGGTGGTTTTGAAATTTTTTTTGTTATTGTGTAATGTAACTGTGTGGGCCTAACCTATCATTAGGTCAAACACAAGCAAAATAGGCTTCTTATAATGTGGGTCCTTTTGAATGTCTTTACTGTTTTGATATTTTTTGGACGTCACTGTTTGGTCGTCCGTGAATTACTTAAATCGTCTGCACCAACGACTTTTTTGCAATTCACTTTCTATTTAATACATATTTTATCTCGTCTCTTAAAAGAAGACTCTTCTCTCAGTTTCTCTCACTCTATCAGTACCAACACCAATGAAATGCTTATATCTCGTCTCTTAAAAGAAGACTTTTCTCTCAGTTTCTCTCTTAATCCGGCACGGTAAGTCTACACACACAAAAATCAGTTGGAACGTCCTAACCAGACACCCAGTTTTTATATAAAAAAAACTTGAATTTATACAGTGTGTTATTTCAAATTATTTCAGGTTCCGTTGCAAGATTTCAGCGGTGACAGTGCCAATATTAATATGTTTATCTGGTTACTCCATTTACCCAAATTCGGGGGGAAAACACAAACATAAATAAACGGGTAAACAGATCAATATCCGGAGTACAATAATATCCTAGCGTCCCCCGCAAGGGTTGCCGCTCACTGTCACCCCGCATTCCTAATCTGGTTTTATTTTTCATGGTTATTTTTCTGGACTGCTAAATGTTGCCCAAAAATTATTCAAATCGCCTGTACGAATTATCGTTTTGTCATTCTCTCCTTTTTATTTATTTATGCTCCTAATAGAACCTTGTTTTTATACTACAACAAATAATAACCATGAAAAATAAAATCAGAGTATGAATGCGGGAGTGGCAGAGAGCGACAGTCCCCACGGGGGACGCTAGTGAATAAACTTCTATTTTTAAACTATTCGGGAAAATGTACTACATTCTGATAAGTTAGCGTATGTAAATGTATAAGTATGAATTTAAGATTATTGAAAAATATAAGATAATTTAGCTGGACGGGAAGCACAATTAACCAAACATATTATTTCAAATCTGCTAGCTGATTGAAAAGCTTAACTAATTTGTATATTGTGGAATATGTAATTTATACTCCTGTCATTTTAGGGGGAAAAACAATTCGAAATTTTCGTTATTTCAATACATGAAGTGATGATAATAATGTAAATATATTTTTGAGTTTTGTTTACACTCCACTCTCGTTTACTAAATCAAAAATTAATGTGCTTACATTTATGTGGACTATTTTTACGTCGACGACACAATTTTCGAGATGTGAAAAATATATTATTATTATCGAAGCACTAAATCGTTCATGTGATTACTTAAGTATTATCTACGCTCTGAGCTCTGACAATAAAGCAAAGGGTGACATAAATTGATTGATTATTGATATATAAGTTGCTTTTCCAATCCCCATGTGTCATCATTTCAATATTTAAACGTCGGCATTGTTTGATATTTAGCTCTAGTGCATTCTTGCAAGGTTTTAATTAAGATCAAACGTTTGTTTATCTTATGGTTAGTTGCTGCGGTAGGTTGTTGACTTTCTCGGTTTAGTTTTTACAAACCGCGATGGTTCAATTTGGTGTTTTTACTTCAAATAAAGTTAGCAACTAAGAAGTTTAATTTGTCATCCACTAGTGGCCGCAAAGCAGTTACTATTTTTTTCTCTCTCTCCTTTCCTAAAGCTTATATGTATTGCATTCAATTTGATAATTACAAAAAAAAACTCTCGGTTAAAAATATTGTTATATATATATATATATATATATATATATATATATATATATATATATATATATGAGAGATCGGTATTTACAGTAGAAAATGTAATAACTCAATTGAAAGGCAGATCGTTGTAGTACAGTTGAATCAATTCGATGTGTATATAGATAAAAAAATAAATCATAATTATAATTCTTAATATTGGTGTCGAATTATGCATCTAAGTGGGTGTTTGCATAAGAATCAAGTGGATTCTGGAATCAAATGAAAAACAATAGAAAATAGATCCAACGAAATTAAATTTTGTTTGACCAAATTCTATTATTTGTAATTGTAACGTACTGGAATCTGATGGAATTCAAATTATATTGTTTTGTGTATGTTAGTTAAATTTAGGGACAAGTTTATTCCGTGGAAGGACGAAACATGTCCATTAGAAGGACAAGACCGTCCCGCGACAACTTTTTCAACAACCTCCGGCAATGTCTTTTTCAGCCACATTCAACGGCCTCTTCTCCGACAACACCACCTCCGACGACATCTTTTCCGGCCACCTCTGGCATTGGTGGGGTGTCACCGGAAAAAAGGTGGCCGAATGTAACCAGATGTGATGTCGCTGAAAGTGACCGGATGAGAGGTTGTCGTCGGAGGTGGTGATTGGAGATGAGTGGTGTTGGTGGAGAAGTGAAAATGAACTAGAGTTTCGAAATTGAGATTTTTACTCACTTTCTCAAGAAAAAAGAAATCTTTTCGTTAGGAAAAGTAAAAGTTAAAGAGAATTTATTTTATTTCCTTGAAATTATGGTGCAACCCCCCCCCCCCCCCCCCCCCCCCAAAATCATTTGAATGTTTAACTTCTTTTGTCTTTTTTTTTTTCTTTAGATAATCAATACACGAACCTTAGGTAATAATTTTTAAAGTTCATGCTACTTCAGTACTTCCTTGACTCAGAGTCTATCGTCATCTGCTGCCCATTCTTCCTTTCTTTAGATTCGTTCTTTTTATTCTTATCATGAAGTGACATCTTTCTTAAATTCCATCAACTTTCTTAAATGCCATTGTGCCCTTGATGTGCAGTCTTTGGTTGATGCCTTTCTTCACAATCATCATTATACTAATCACATTTTCATCATTTTGTTTCTCATTGTCATAATTTGGTTATCATTAAAGACAATGGCATTGAAGTTAATTTTCTTCCTTCATCAAAAAAAAATTAGTAAAAGATATGCGAGAGTGAACAACTAAATGCGATTTTAGTTCATGAAAATGCGAAAAAAATGAATAAATACTGACAGTCGAGTTATAATAAGGGGATTTGATCGTTTGAGTTCTTGTGTTGTATAAGTGAGTTCGAAATTTATAATTAAGTGAACATTTCTTTAAGTGGATTTTTTTATTTTAGCTACTAACAAAATTGAGCCGGACAATATTTATAGTTAATCGATCGTTTCAATTTATATGTGCTACAAATAAATTATAAACGAACCTTGGTAAATGACCTCATATCTACTGGAATTCAACAACCAGACCTCATCGTTCCAAGATTAATGGTCTTCCCTGAGTTAATATCCAAATTGAGTATTCGAGTTACCATTTCAACGTGAAGCAATTGCTCAATTAGAAAAATATATGGACAGTTTAATGACCGATAAGAATTAAATAAGCACCGCTCATGTATGAACATGTTCAAAGGAGATAAAATTAAAAGAAGATGATCACACACACACAAAAAAAAATTATCTTTTGGATTCAAAGCCGTGCAGTTATGAACTAATGCCATTAGAGTTTCAAGTGCGCTCCCAAGTTTGGTAAGTTTGGTCAATGGTCATAAAAAGGTGATCTCAGACGATTTATTTCCACTCAGATGATTTTGAATGAAGAAATCAATGTTTTCATGCTAAATTTGCATGATTAATTTGCTAAAAAAATTGGTCATTTTCCACCATGTCAAAGAAGAAAGTAAACATCATGAACGCGAGATGAAGAAAGAACGATGAGTTATTTACTTTTAACTCATGATGAGTAACTTTAAATCAATCATCAAAATTTTAACCATAATTCTTGAATTAGAGTTCTCAAAAATTTAAGGGCTTCCTTGAAAGTTGAAGCCATCACACACTCCTAGTCTCCTAGCATTATAGACATAACATTGTTTCGAGATCTTAAGCAACATTCCTTGAAAAGTATGGCTCCAACATTTGAATTGGTAAACGGAAATATATAGCAAATAAGACATAATTTGCTCTCCATGCATGGGAGTCTCGTCACCGTCCCATGTGTTTGGTCTAAAATATACATATTCTAATATTTGCTTATATAATGGTCCAAATTCAAAGTTCACTACCTTAAATTCATTCAACAAACCTATGAAAGGTACAAAACTGAAGAAAATAATGGAATTAGTTTGGAAGTTGGGTTGTTGGAGAAGTCCCTTTCCTCCGGAATATCTTCAGTCCCCACTCAGTGTTTAATCAATAAATAATGTATCTATCTTATTTGATCCGTCACGCATGAAATCTAATGACCCATAACGATGCCTGCCTTTATCACTTTCAACTGTTCAATTGCTTACACATTAATATTGAACATTAATTGAAGGTTTCACAGGTCAGTACTGTGAATGAAACATACATATATATATATGACTCCTGAACTTCTTCTTTTCTTTGACAATCCTGACCATATATGGCCAACCTTCCTCTTAACCACAATTAACCCAACCGCCTGTTTTTTGTTTTTATTCTATTGAAATCAAAATTTCTAATTCGCCGTCTCATTAAACATCCTCTCCTCTGCAGATGTTTTGTACCCTTATGTCTGCACATGTTTGGTGGTCTAATAAGGACACTAGACATACAAAATACTTATTATTATAGTAGTTGATCAAGTTAGTGTTGGGATTAGTTCATTCATATCAAGTTAATTGTCTGGTCTATTGGTCTACCCCATGTTGGTATTTGCAATTGCGCGCATACTTCACGTGCCACATGTGAATGACAGAATGAGTGGAGTGAATATAATCCATACAAATTTAATTTTAGAAAACTAACCCACATGTGAATCCCACAGTTAGATCTCTTCTTCAAGTATATTCTAGGAAAGAAGAAGGAAAGAAGACAAACCCTTTTGTCGGTAAGGTGGATTTCAAGGCTAAGTACGTACTACTCGATTATTGTTTACATTCGAAGAGAAGACTGATCTTAGATTGCTATATTATTGTTTTTGGAATATCTTATTTGTATATCCTTGTAAGCCTTTTGTTTTTGGAACACATTACCAATTTAAACAAATAATATTACTCTACAGTAGAACAATGGAAAAGAGAATGTGATGAATTTCCAAAGCATATTAGCTTGAGTAGGAATATAGAATGGTAAATATGTAATTAGCGAGTTTATAAGAATATCCATTCAAAAAATCCTATTTTTATTATGAATTAATTTCACCTGTAAAACAGTTGTAAGTGAGTTGAAATTGAAGATACATTAACGTGTGATAATAAATGTTCAACAAAAAATGAACTGCATCATGTTGGTATTTTGAGTGTTGGAGGAGACTAGGTAGATATATATTATATTAACTATGAACGTCAACATCTTGTAGATTTGTAGATGGAACCGAAAATCTTGATGGAGAGATAATGAACAACTAACTACTCGATCATGTGGGTATTCATTAGACACATAGATTATTGTGATAGAAGTTATGCATGGGTTCCAATATTACTATTTTGCATATATGTTTGTGTCGGTGGTGTGGATGTATTATAAACTCTTGGTCCAAATGCCAAACTCCAAAACAACCATTTTGTTCTTGGATTTTTGGATCCTTTTATTACAATAATACTTTTTAATATGGTGGAATTTACATTTAATATTTTTATTATTTTTTTACTATCACTTTGTCCTGATTTCTCTTGTTTTGCACAAATGAAGCATGATGTTTTAGCTAATACTTTAAAATTTAGTTCACTTTGGATGCATAAATTTGTAAGATTGCTAAACTGAATAGACTTTAGGACAAAATAACATAAGAGGGAGACGGGTACAAATTAACTATTTTTTTATATTATAAATAAATAGTGTGTTTGATAATTTGACCTTTGGTACAAACTAACTTTGTTTACCAACTTTACTATAGTTTGCGGCACTGTAAATCTATATCTATAATATAGACATAATATGAAACTGATCCCACGTTTCTCTCTTTTCACAACTGGGACATTCTTATTTGATGGGGGCTATCATTCATTGCCGGAAAATTACTTAAATCATCCCAAAAATTACCTTTTTGCCATTAACAAATCAATTAATACTCATTTCGTCTCGTGTCTTTAAACAATGTTTCGTAATCTGCATGAATTCGACGTATAAGGCGAATAAGTACAAGATGTCTTTATTTGAGATAGTTGGGGTTACTCCAACAAACATGAATTTTCTCGTCGGATATGCGATTTTTAAGGATGAGACCGAGTCTAGTTACTGGTGGATGTTGTAGAGGTTGCGAGATCTGTTATTGAATATTTTTAGCCCGACTGCAATAATAACGGACCGGGAGATGTGTCTGTTGCAATCAGTGGTAGAGGTTTTTCATGAGTCTGCTCATTTACTTTGCACTTGACATATCAACAAAGACGTGTACAATTATGCATACCACGTATTCGGCAAGAGCAAGCAGCTTGCAGAGAGTTTTAGGCGTGGAAAGTGGAGGAGAGTCATGTTTTTTGATTCACAGACGGATTATGATTGAGCAGTCCGTAATCTGAAAGATTCTTTCAAGTCCTAGCCAGTGCTCACGGAGTATATGAAAGACACGTGGTTGGTGCATAAAGAAAAGTTTGTGTTGAATTGGACGAATAAAGTTATTCATTTCGGCAACACTACGAACTGCAGGGAGGAAATTGCACATTCAGCTCTGAAAGAGTGGATCACTACATCGACCGCGCGTAAGGGAATTGATATCTCTTTTCCTCTACGGTAACCCGATGACTATTAATTCAATTTTAAAAATAAAATTTTGTTAATGAATTTAATAAAATAATTAAACTAATTATTAACTTAATAATCAATTTATTTAGCAATTACCACAATTTATAATCAATAATCCTTTACTAAAATCGTACACAACTAATTATTAACTTAATAATCAATTTATTTAGCAATTATCACAATTTATAATCAATAATTCCTTACTAAAATAATTAAACTAATTATTACCTTAATAGTCAATTTATTTAGTAATTTTCACAAATTATAATCAATAAAGGATTTACTAAACTAATTTAATTCATTATTAACATAATATTCAATTTATTTTGAAATTATCACAATTTATAATCAATTTAAATAATTTAAAAAAAAAATTGGGGCGTCTACCTGAGACACCTCCCCTTTTCGTTCGTGCGTCTACGGGAGATGCCCAACCCAACGGTCGGGCGGCCGCCGGAATCACCTCCCCGTTGGGTCGGGCGTCTCCCGCAGACGCCTGAACCAAAAAAATAAATTAAAATAAACAAGACAATTTTCCACATTTGAGTAATCTGGGGCGTTCGCTAGTTCTTTTCCTGGCCTCCGAGACATTTTATATGGTGGATATAATAAGAGTAATATGAAGAAAGAGTGGTGTTAGGTGAATGAAGTGAAGAGTTATATAAGTAGAAATGGTAAAAAGGAAAATGGTAATATGAACGAACAATTTAAGTAGTTTTACGACGTTGAACAACATTCCAGTATCTTATAAGATGACAATTTTTTAATGACTAAGGCCCATGATAAATAATCTGGGCTTAAAAGGGCTACTGAAATTGAAATATTTATTTAAAAGCCCATGGACTGAGTTTGTATTCCAAATTCTTTTCGCTTCTATCTGGGTCGTTTAAATATTTCGTAGGTGATTAATTTGCCATATGATATGATACTTAAAATGTTCGTCCGATATGTGATGCAAACTTTTATTTTCGTTCAGTATAAGCTATTTAATGTTATTTTTAGTATGTAGTATGTACTGTTGGATGAGCCCATCACAATCTGTAATGTTTAAGGGATAAAATTTTGAATTTTAACCCGTATTGACAATCTAATTATCTTCCAACCCTCCTCTTAAGCAAAGTGAAAACAGGTTGAATTTTTTTCACTATTGTGTTGTGAAGTAAAATCATATTAAGGGTATATTAACGTTATGGAATTAGATTGGAAGACAACTGTTAAAATAGAGGTTATTACAGTATGAAAGCATACATGTAAAAAACCTCATTTCTTTTCTCTTTTTTTTAACAAAAAATATTTTAAAAAAACAAACTAAAAAAATCCGTGTTTGTTTTATATTCACAAACAACATGTTTTAACTTGTAATTGTTTTTTCAACCCAAGAATCTTGAACAGACAAGACAACAAATGGATAAAGACAATTAAGTAGAAAGCAAAACTTGATTAACACGGTTCACTCATAATGGCAAAGGCAAATCCTCCTTGAGACACGCATGAACTCCAAACAATCATGTTACTCTAGTACAAAGTACACTAAACTAGCAATACATGACCTAATCACCTAATTAAACCACGTAAGCTACCAAGTATTTCCAATCAAAGTATCTTTCTACTTTCCCTTGATCTTTGGGTGCTGAGCTAAAAGACATAGATCGATGCATGGAATATTGATCAAAGTGGCTTTTTCAAGCTTGCAACTTTTCCCTTGGTGGCCAATTAATTCTTATTATTTCATTCCTTTATGGTATTCTAAAAGAAGAGTATTTTCATTGACCGAAAATAGTTCGAAATAAAAACATATTTGAGAGATAATTATTATGTTAAGGATGCATATCTAATACAAGGCTCCAATGATTTTTATGATGACATAAAGGGTGCAAAGGAGTTGCAATGCATTTATCTGAACGAGTGTCCCTCGAATAGTTAGGTTGTGGAGGTCTGTTTATTAAGATCCACAACTTAGATATATTTTACCAAAATATATATAGCAAAGAGGTTGTCTGTCTATTTGTTGCTTATTTATTTTTACTCAACTGTCTTTTATTTTCTTATAAGGGTTCATTTTCGAATTGATTCTGGAAATTCCAAAGAATTTGGTGTATAGATAGTCATATATGTAACTTAATAAAATTGGAAAAATTATATAATTAAGAATAGCTATTTGAATGGGTGTTTTACAAATGGTACACAAGATTACATAATTAATCCATGCACTACTTAATATTAATGAAGCAAAAGACATGGTGAGTGGGGAGGACCAAAACCACAAGTTTCTCCCACCATACTTCTACAAACCAAGTGATTGGAAGCTCCAATAAGAAAACCCAAACTAAGCAAATTATGAACAGAAGAACATATTCTTGTTCCTCCATGGATGGTGCAAACTCACCCATGAAAAAGAAGGGTGGTTAAGGTTCAATTGTTTTACCCATGTAGGCCACCATTCTTGTCTTTCTGCTCCCACTATTTAAAACCAAGCCATGCTTCTCACCAACATGGCGAGAGGTACCAACTAATGCCAAAACCAAGTGTTGGGCATATATAAGTTTCTTCTTCTTCTTTGATCTCTCGCCCATCACACCATTTTTTTCCATTAGTGATCATATATATATATATATATATATAATACATAATTAAGAATAGATATTGCACTTTTAATTAACTTCTTTGTGTTTGCTTGAACTAGAACTCTAACCCTGTCCATTGCAAGTTGTTGGAAGGGAACGTAGGGTAAGAACTCTTCTATTAAATACTTCGTGTACAAGTTCTTGTTTTTGTTATTTTCTTTGGGTTATATATGCAAATCATCGATCGTATATTCCATGCATATATGGATGACTGCTAAAGAAAATTAACCCTAGATTTGCTTACACCAGGCTTATCGTATCGATTTTCTTGTTAATGTGGATCTGGATTCAAATCTAATTACAAAATAAATTCAACTCATATATTTAGCGTGTAAGTAGTCAATTAATTATAAAAAACTTGTCATTATTTATTTACTTATCAGTGGAGTGTCTTCAGTAATTGATAGAATCCTAGTCAAATTCAAAAATCTCCTTAACTGGTGGCAGATGTGTTCTTCGACTCTCTATTAATCCAACGTCAATCGATTTTCTCAAGCCTTATTTATTTATTTATTACAATTGTCTCAATTCTCAAACACGTGTACTTATGTTGTTAGCTTTAAAAAAACAAACTCCTACTTTCCACACTAATTTTTCAATTTGATTTCAACCTTGAATTTTCACACATTTTTGAGTATTTATAACATCCTTAATTTTCTCTCTCCGGATTATATTTTTCTCTTCCAAACATTGGATATAATGAATACATCATTTATTTAATTTCTCTTTCTTAAAAACACCATGTATATGTTGTGTACCCTTAAGTCAAATATAGACACCAACACCAACAAGTCTAATTGTTGTCGTCGTTGTTAATTTCGTAATTAGAAAAGTTTACTCGTTAACATCCACCCTACACACTTCTTTGCCATCCAACTCTCTCACTCCCTCATGGAGTGGAGCAAATGTTGGAGATCCCAATCTGGATCTCTAAACTTTAGGGATTCCACAAACCCCACCACATGCATGCACCATCGATATATCACTCCTATATATATACATGTCTCTAATATTTCTCACACCCATCACACTCTCTGATCAACTAATTAACGTACCACACTCTTGTAACATAAATGGCAGAGGAAACCGTCATGCCATACCAACAAGGTAATATCCGACCTCTCGAGGTTGCGATCGCCGTCGGAAATAACCAACAACCGCCCAAGGATATCACGGGACTTGACGACGATGGTCGTTCCAAAAGGACAGGTAATTATAATAAAATCTCAGGATGCATGCATGGAGATGTTGTTATATATTAATGGAGGTTTAATTGTCTGTTTACATTAATTAGGAAGTGTATTGACCGCAAGTGCACACATCATAACGGCGGTGATCGGATCAGGAGTGTTGTCTCTTGCATGGGCCATTGCTCAACTTGGTTGGGTTGCCGGTCCGGCTGTGATGCTTCTCTTTGCATTTGTCATTAACTACACATCCTCCCTCCTAGCCGATTGTTATAGATCCGGTGATCCCAACACCGGGAAAAGAAATTATACCTACTCAGACGCTGTCCGAGCCAATCTAGGTTTGTATTATATATAATTTTTTATTATATGTATGTATGTTAGTATATATGTAGATTAAAAACACCAACTTAATTTTGTTGAACCTTTTATTTTTGCATGCAGGAGAGCTGCAGGTAAAGTTATGTGGTTACGTCCAGTACCTCAACTTATTTGGAGTGGCCATTGGATACACTATTGCTTCCTCCATCAGCATGATGTGAGTAGAAAAATCAGTAAAGCTAGTTCACGTTTTTTAGAATTCAAATATAATATATTTTTTTGTAATATATATCCCGTATTTACAATAATAACCCCTCAAATATTAAGTAAAGCTTCAAAAGTTAGGCTTTAGGATTTTATAGAATTAAATGAAAATATATTTATCGGAGTAGGTTATAATATTTGGTTTTTGATTTTAAATGGGTATGGACTTAATTGGTAATTTTTAATTTTGAAGACATGCATTGGAATTCATAAATATGTAGGGACTTAACAGTTGAACATTTGTTATAATTATTAAAACAGGGCTGTTCAGAGATCAAATTGCTTCCATGCAAAAGGACACGACAATCCCTGCCCTGCCTCTAGCAATGTTTACATGATCCTCTTTGGTGTGACACAGATTTTGTTCTCACAAATTCCAGACTTCAACGAGATATGGTGGCTTTCCATCGTCGCGGCCGTCATGTCCTTCACCTATTCTGTCATTGGTCTTCTCTTGGGAGTACTTCAAGTCATTGGTAAGTAATTAAGAAAAGTATAATTAATTAGGACATCATAATTAAGGGGGATGGATGTACAGAACATAAACACAAGATCGATTCATGTAATTATTTCAGAGGATCGATGGATAGATAGTCATGTTGTCGTTTTAATCTGTTCAGATAATGGTGGCATCCTCAAAGGGAGCCTCACTGGAGTTGAGATTGGAGGTGGTGGTGTGACAGAAAGCCAGAAGATGTGGAGGGGCTTCCAAGCACTCGGCAACATTGCCTTTGCCTATTCCTACTCCATCATCCTCATCGAAATCCAAGTATACAATTTAATTCAATTTCCAATTTATATAATTAATTAATTAAAAATCGTATATATAGGACACTGTAAAATCTCCACCATCAGAGGCGAAGACAATGAAAAAAGCAACGACGATAAGCGTCGCAATAACAACGGTTTTCTACATGTTATGTGGTACAATGGGGTACGCTGCCTTTGGCGACGCATCTCCTGGCAACCTTCTCACCGGCTTCGGCTTCTACAACCCCTACTGGCTCCTAGACATCGCCAACGTCGCAATCGTAATCCACTTAGTGGGTGCCTACCAAGTCTTCTGCCAACCTCTTTTCGCCTTCGTCGAGAAGTGGGCTCAACACAAGTTCCCCAAATCCAACTTCGTCAACGGCGAGGTGCAATTAAGGCCAATTACCAACTACAAAATGAACCCTTTCAGGGCGGTGTGGCGGACGGCATTCGTGATATCGACCACCGTCATAGCCATGTTGCTTCCTTTCTTCAATGATGTGGTTGGGCTTCTCGGGGCATTAGGCTTTTGGCCCTTGACAGTCTACTTCCCAATAGAGATGTACATTTCTCAGAAGAAGATACCAAAGTGGAGCTGTACGTGGGTTTGCATGCAACTGCTTAGTCTTGGATGTCTTGTCATATCTTTGTCTGCTGCTGTTGGCTCTGTCATTGGGGTTGTTTCGGATCTTAAGGTCTACAAACCCTTCCAGACCACGTATTAATGATGATTGTCATTGTACGTTGTTAGTGTTAATTGTTGGTTGTGTAGTTCTTGTTTAACTTATCTTAATTAAGGTAGCTAGTGTCGATCTTAATTAAGAAGTTGTTGTTGGTTCAATTGTGGTTGATTTCTCGTTGTGCTGGGAGTATTATTTGTTTAAATATGTGTAAGCCCGCCCTTGAAAAGATAAGGGAAATGTTATTGTCACCACCCTCGTTCGTGTGTATATTTTTGCTTGAGTGGACTTTCGCAACAATGATTCGGTCGACCGAAATGAGTTGGATCGATTTTAGATTTCACTACAACAATCACATTTGAATCTTGTCTTAGAGTCCAATTAAACTTGTCCATTTTCGGACGACCAAACTCCTTTCGATCAACTGATTTCTTTTTGGCATTTGGCACACAATGACTATTTACACGTGACATATGACCATTGCCTTCAATAATCGTTTGAGCCATAACTGTTAATGCAAAACTCACACTAACTTCAGTCATCCGAATAGCCTATGGTCAACCGAACATGTGTAAAACCAAAACACAAATTTGATGCACCCGGTCATAGTCCTCTTTGCAAGTCACGCTCGATCCTCCGAGTCACGCTTATGGTTCCATTATCCGATCTCCGTTTTGGACCGAGATCAACATATTATACAACACCAAGTCTCGCGAGCAATCATCATCTTGCTTGTGTCTCCTCTCCCAACCCGAGGTGGAGCTTCCTCGAAGTTTTACAACATTCGGTGATTCTTTGATATGGAAGTGAATCACAATCTTAACACTCTATACTTGAACACACTTGGATATTGATATAAAATTGATATACAAATGGTGAATTTAATTTTAAGTGTAGAAATGTGAGAGCTTGAAGATGTAAGGAGTTTGACACTAAAATATTGATCAATAAGAAGTATTCAAGAAGTCCAAAGCAAAGATATGAGACCATATTCATAAGCTTTAAAGCTCTGTTAGCCGTTTAAGAGTTGGTGAGATTTTGACCAAAGAGAAGCAAGCATGCTTTAAGCTCCGACAGATTATAGGCATGTTCAGTTGAGCGTTAAAGGGACAGTAGTCCAAAACAAGATAGTTGGCTTGGTTAGAATGAACCATTAAGTTGACTAAATAGGATTCAGATCACCGTTCACCAACTTCCAGTAACTTTTTCTAATTTCGACTTGCTTATGTTTGGTTCACCGAATGGAGTTCGGTTCGCCGTTTCAAGGTGGACAGTAAGAATAAGTCAAGCTCTGGTTTTATCTTTAATCTCTCAATTATTGTTTTAATTTCACATTTAGTTTAGAGATTAAAAGATCATCGATCCTAACAATTTTCATTTACGTTTTCACCCCCCCCCCCAAACAAAATTCCTTGTTCCGCCAATACGTCGAAGTTGAGGTCAAGTGGGCTCCATGGACATCATGAGAGATGACGTGGCAGTTGTGTCTGATAGCCAGAGTGAATGGAAAATGAGTTGTCAACAGTCGGAAAAGCACTCCACGACTCATCGCCACCAGCTGGACGACAATGTGCGAGGAGTCACTGACAAACATGGAACTAGAACAAAGAACTTCAGTTTGAGCATAAGCACGTCGGCCTTTGTCATGCATTTGTGAGAATATTGGCACAACTCATTTTATAGCTTAGTAGTAGCCAAAATCTACATACTAAGGCACAAAAACATTAGTTAACAACCGACATTGACGTCAACCGACGTAACAAACAGGCAAGTAACCAGGTTTGGTACAAAGTGAACAATGATGGTGCCAAGATTTTAGGTCTGAGGGGTCAGAATTTGTAGGAATATTCATCTATATATCTAATTATTGGTAAGGAGAGTTAAAATCTAAAAAGAATAAAATACAAGAAGTTAATAATATTAAGTCTCAAAAGTCAAATCACAACAAAGCTATATACCAGTTGAACGACCCATGAGCATATGCACAACACCGTTAAGGAAGAATAAAGATAGAAATGAATGTATGAAAATAAGCGAGATTTGTTTAGGTGCACCTCTAAACTATCATAATTGGTTCTTTACACTCGTGTGTTTCATTATTTGATTAGGTACACCTACATTTCACTACAAATGATGGTGTAGTAAACAATCGAGGATTGTAAATGTAAGGATGCACAATTAATTTTAGAAGGTGTTTTTTTTGTAAAAACTTTAACGAAAATTGTAACGAAGTGAGTCCTGCAACGGTAAAGGTGCATCTAAGAAATTTGCGGTGAATGTATGTGTACCTAAGCAAATAATGAAAACGTGAGCGTAAAGAGTAAATTATGATGGTTTCAAGGTGCATCAAAACAAATTCCCCGAAAATAAAGGTGAACAAAATCCACTTCTCTAAGTTAATAAATGTATGTTTTGCATATTGGTAATAAATTTAAGTCCACTTCAAATATGATTTAACAACGTAAGTTTCATTTACATCATTTCATGTATTAATGCTCAATTAACATATTCCGCGTAGTATACAGCTCCTTAACCTACTACCATCAAGAACCCTCTAGTTCTTTTGGTCTTTCCATGACGTTATCATATTCATATCCACTGATTTCAAAAAAAAGAAAAAAGAAAAGAAAAAAGGTGTGGTTATCATATCCAAATATCTCAAAAGATAATATGTTTATTATTCTACCACAACCACAATTAATTCAAACATCTTCATCACTTCAAACTACATATATTCTCATCTGACAAATACTGTGAGATTGAGCAATCCAGAGGTACTGATGATCTCCTTATTCCTATTCCTACTCCTCCCATTCCGGCCGACCGCCGGCGGCTCGAGCATCGTCTTTGCGACCCTCGGTCGGGCCCGCTACGCCTTCGACATCTTCTCCCTACCCAACCCACTCCTCTCGTCAGACACCATCGAGCTCCGTCTCACAGACGGCCAATCCGTTAACTACAACGGTTACTTTCCCTCCGTTCTCCTCCGGCCGGATTCCGAACCCAATTCGCACCCGGTCGTCTACGTGAGCGAACGGAACGGCTCCTCCAACCTCTACTTCGACCTCTACTCCACTCGACCGTCGAAAAAATTAGAATCGATTCCGCTTCTGCCGGAGTCCACTTCGATGAAGGACAGACCGATACTCTCCGGCGAACTCCTCGTGTACGTGTCAACTCACGTGGATTCGATGGCTCCGAGAAAGAGTTGGGCTGCGGTTTACTCGACCCATCTCCCGACCGGTTCGACTCGCCGGCTCACGCCATTTGGAATCTCCGATATGAGCCCGGCGGTGTCGCCTTCCGGGGAGTGGACCGCCGTCGCTTCTTCCGAGGAGACCGGGTGGACCGGGGAGGTCCAGGAGTTGAAAACTGGGATTTTCGTGTTCAGGACTAGAGATGGGTCGGAGAGGGTGAAGGTTGTCGATCACGGTGGGTGGCCGAGTTGGTCGGAGGACGATTCGTCGTTTTACTTCCACCGGAAGAGCGACGACGGGTGGTGGAGTGTTTATAGAGCGACCATCGTGAGAATTCCTAAGGTTGTTGGTGTGGTGGAGAGGGTGACCCCTCCTGGGTTCCATGCTTTCACTCCGGCTGCCGGGAAGGGGTTCGTCGTGATGGCGACGAGGAGGTCTTCGTCGCAGTTTCGTCATATTGAGGTGCTTGACCTTGAGCGCAATGTGTTTGTGGAATTGACTAAGAGAGTTTCTCCTAGGTTTCATCATTACAATCCGTTTGTTTCACCGGATTCCGAACGGATTGGATACCATAGGTGCCGTGGAAACGGTAATTCAGGTGGGCCTTTGATTTTGGAGAACATAAAGAGTGTGGTTCCGGAGACTAGTCTATTCAGGATCGACGGGTCGTTTCCTAGTTTCTCGCCTGATGGAAGTAGAATTGCTTATGCTGGTTTTCCTGGCCTTTATGTTGTGAATTCTGATGGCTCCGGACACAGGAAGATCTTGTCCGATACCATCTTTGCCACGGCTTGGGATTGGAAGAGGAAAGGTGTCATTTACATCAGTCGAGGACCGACTTTTGCTGAAGAAAGTACTGAAGTTGATCTCATTTCGGTCACAATTCCTGATGGAGATGATGCCTCTGCTCCCCCCTCTGTGAAAAAACTTACAATTGGTGGAAAAAATAATGCCTTTCCATCCGCATCGCCAGACGGCAAGTGGGTCGTGTTCCGTTCAGGCAGGTCAGGCCACAAAAACCTATACATAATGGACGCGGTGGAAGGGGAAAAGGCATCCCTCCGTCAACTAACTGATGGGCCTTGGACCGACACAATGTGCAACTGGTCACCTGATGGCGAGTGGATTGCCTTCGCATCCGACCGACACAATCCTGGAGGCGGTAGCTTCAAGATCTACTTCATCCACCCAAATGGAACAGGTCTTCGGTTGGTGGTTGAGAGTGGTGATGGTGGAAGGACCAACCATCCATTTTTCAGTCCCGACTCGAAGAGCTTTGTGTTCACGACGGATTACGCAGCAGTTTCGGCAGAGCCCATCTCGAACCCTCATCATTATCAGCCTTACGGTGACATCTTCACTGCCCGAATAGATGGAACAGGTCTTCGGAGGCTCACGCATAATTCGTATGAGGACGGAACCCCGACGTGGGGACCGGCCTTCATGAAAGCTGCCAATGTGCCTGAGTCTCTTCAAGGTGTCTCACAATGCAAGTTCGATGACTGTCACTGGCTTGCTCAGCAGGTTGGAAGCCACTATACCCCTCTTAAGTGCAGTTTTTGAGCTATGGTGGTTGTTAAGTTAAGAAATATATATATGTAGTTATGCTTGTAAAAAAGAATCTGTTTCAGTATCTCTGTGTATATTTTTCAGTATCTATATGTGTCGGATTTGATTCCATGTCATATGGTATCTACTATCCGAGTCCGTATGAACTGATGAACTAGTTGAGTTGGTTATATAAAAGCAGATCATGGTTATGTATTTTGATGATAATTGTCTACAACTTTCTCACATTGATAATGTCTGATAATTACAATCAATTTGAAGCAGAGGAACCACCCGCAACCATAGGTGATATATTTGAACGTTATCTGAAGCATTATGACAGATTTGGGGTGGGCTCAGTAAAGTTAGGCAAGGCTTCAAGTATTGCCATATAGTGTTGTCATACAGAAATTTGAGATGTTTAAAAAAATAAGGGATTTAAAAAATTGAGACCAAATAAGAATTTAAAAATAATGTTTATGTTACTTTAACATTAGGGATTCGAATCCCCTCATAAGTCATAAGCATTCAATGTATCCAAAATAAAATTACCCAATGATTCCAAAATTGGAATTAGAGTCATCCTCAGACTAACTGAAGCAGTCTTGTGAATTTGCTGAACATTGTCATCATGCCTCTCCTCCTCATCCAATTTAATCTGAATCATGCGCCTTATTTTCGACAACGTCAACTCCTTTTTTGTCATAATTTTTTTTAATAATCTTCTCAAGTGCTTTTTTAACTTTGAAGTGACCCTTGGATTTGGAGAGAGATTCAACATTTAATTTGTGTTGGCGTTCCATCTCTTGAATTACCCATAGATTGTGTACAACAGAAGCAGAACTATTCATCGCACTTAACACTTCCTCTTCTTTAGCTCGTTCTGTCGCTTGAAACCAATCGTTGCAAGTCACAAATATGGGAGGAGCTTCGATTCTTCCCGGAGAACAAGGGAATACACCATCCGGTGTTACTTCTGGCTCTTCATTTATGAAACCCTTCAACCAACCATTTAAGGATTGTGCACAGGCTTTATATCTGAAGATAAGTTCTGTGAAACATTCTGACCAATTTCGGATTCTCGTCTCTAGTTCCTTGGTTGCTGTCGTGTCGGAACTAATTTTGGATGTGAGATTGCTGGTCTTGCTGTCTACTATCACCTTGTATTGCTTCTCATGACAATCCAATAGCAAATTCTACGTTTCGATCAAGCTGCCCAATAAAGTTGTTAAGGACTTATTGCAGAAAAAAGGAAAAGAAACAAAGTTCCTTGTTAAATCTTAACTAATTACTCTAGCAAAGAAAAAGGCACTTAAGAGTTGTTTGTGGAAACTTTATAAAAATGTCTTGCTAAAATGTGAAAGACAAGATCATCAAAACTAATTTCTAGTATAACTGCATCATGTGATTTATTTGTATGATTCAGAGATGCAGATTTATTGTTACTAGGATGTGCCTAGAGCAGACACATGCAGAGATTCATAGTAGATCTTATCATGTGTACTTGCAAAAAAAAAGATATCATGTGAAAAGTTAAAAGAAATCTTGTAATGTAATTGATTAGTTATTTTTAGCTGTACGTACCTATGGATTAACTTCGCGAGTTCAGGTTGCAACTTTTCATCCCTCAAGCTCTGTATTCTTGTCGAAATACCAGTTATGGATCTGACGGAAATTTCCATGTTTGTGAGCAGCTTATCGAGGGAAACTCGAGTGGGTTCAATCTCAGTACTATTGTCTCCACTTGCAATCAAATACTTCATTCTCTGGAATTTCTGGGTATACACCGCTTGAAGTTTTTCTACATTCTGAATAGAATAGTTGCAAAAGTTATAAAAATAAAAATAAACATTGACTTGATGTTATTTCAATAGCAGCTACATCTTCATATAACAGTTGTTTCGTATGATATTTAATTAGTTTGTCTTAGAATCTAATTACAACATATGCTAGTGATTGTGTCATTGGTAAATTAACACACTCATCTTATATGGTCAACAATTTTAGCATAGAAGCATAATAGTATAATACCTTAACTTCTTGAAATAGTTTCATCTCCCAAACGTAATGTTCTTCAAGGATAGTTGAGAAGGTACAAGCCCCCTGTCCACTTCCAGCCACTCCCAAGGGGCTTATAGTTCTGGATGAGACTCTTGAACGCTCGACCAAGGGAGTCATGTATGCTAACACAGAAAGATAATCTGCAATCATAAATATGTGTAAGCCGTAGATTTTCAATACATATAATGTTATCTGTCTGTGCTTTATGTTCTCATATGCATAACCTATAAAAAGCATCATCTCAGACATGTTCTAAGAGCCTCAGTGTTTTTTCTTTCTTTCTTTCTAACTCTAAAAGATAAGTCTGTGATGATAACAAGCATTTAGTTAAAGAGATATAAGTCTATTCCCAAGACATAATAAGTTTCAGAGCAGAGAGCACGAAGATGATGGATGGAAACTAGTAGAGTTCAGCAAAAATGCCCACCTCCAGTAGCTTTGCGAGCTTGTCTCCCAAACTAGCCGTGGCAACAAACTGTTCTCTGATCTCCTCCACAACTTCCCTAACATCCCTCGTGCCCTCGATCTCCAAAGCAGTCCCAATACTGGGACCACTTCTCTCCGTCAGAAGAGTAGAAGTCTACAAATCGAAAGTAACAGATTTCTTCTTTTCAGACCCCGAACATTTCGAATTACTACTCTTTACAGAGCTTCGAGAACCGGTCCCCTCGGAACTGGTCTCTCTGCTACTCTTCAAAATCGGAAGATTCCTTTTGTGTTTGTTACCATTTCCGGTAATAAGCTCTCCACTTTCGTCCTCCAGACCGGGTATTCCTTACATTTCCCTTACTTCAGTCTAATTCATGCTGCTCGTGTTCGACATCGGATCAACGGCTCCGATTCGGCCACTGCCGTCGAGGTGTTGCAGCCCATGGTTGGTTCGTACTCTGATCAAATGTTTTCTTCTTCTTCTTCTTTGAGTTGTGATGTGTTGGGGTTGCGCTCACGACTTGGATGGAGCAGTTTTTGTTTGTTTGTTTGTTTGTTTGTTGAGAAACGGTAAATGGCGCGAATGGTGCAGGTCAATTCTGGTGCTTTTGCATATTTGCCCTTCAACTAATGTATTTTTAGTTTTATTAGATGGAATTATGTCCACTGGACTCTGGTTAAAGAAAGCTTTATGTTAGTTTTTGTTCTCTCTTTTGTTACGGGCCAAAGCTTAAAATGCTAGAATTGATTCGCTAATAACTGAAGAAGGCTAGAAGAAGGAACTCAGAAATTCATGGAAGAATAAAGTGGATGAAATGAAGAGTAAGCAAAAAAAGTCAAAATGTGTCGATTAAACCACTTGGCATTCCACTATTTTTTTATACTAGTCAATGGTCATATGTAGCACCTTGTATTTCATTATTTTCCCACGATGCCGACATCATCTGATACCATTTTTACAAATGAATCCTTAAACCAATTGGTAACTATAGTAATCAATTCCACCACCATCTCCACAACAACAAAGTTCTTATCCCAAACTAATATTCGTACTCATCAAGAATAAGGGTTTAGGTACCATGCACTTGTATTAAAAGACAATTTCTTAGATTAATTCTAAAACTAATATACATATATCTAATCAAGGGGTGAGACTGAGATGTGGGGAAAATTAATTGCAAGGTAAAATAATGATGATTCGTATGATGGTCCTCCCTTCAGAGAAATCTTGTGGAAGGAATACAGCTGATAAGGATATTTGAGGTGCATAACTTTGACAGGGTTTATCCAAACATCTGTCCTATTATGTTCCGTCCAACTTTATTGAATCTAATCACCAAACCTGAAATGGACAGAGAACCCTTCAAACTAATCTCTTTAAAATACACTTTAATTCAACCTTTAAAGAACGAAGCTTCTTCAACCAAATCGGAATATGACGTGTCATAGTGATGATTACACGAACATGTTGCAACACAAATTTTGGTATTTAGAAATTTAATTTCATCATTTGATGTTTGTAAGTTTATTTTAGTTTTTTTTACTACATTATGTTTCTTTATATATTCAATCTGAAGTTGGAATTCAAATATTATATATATATATATATGTATGTATATTGCTGTTGACACCAGTTCACCAACTCAATATATAGTTAAAGAAAATCTATAATGGCAAGGTGAGTACGTGTGCCGCCATAGTTGTTTGTTGAAGTTTTGTTTTCATAACTTAATGGAGATGACTAAAAACTTCTTGCAACGTCTAAGAAGAAGTCTGATTATGATCCTAAAACTTATAAAAACTTTGGAAAGATCGTTTGTATAAGAAAAAGAATCCACGAAGTGTCTTATAAGAATGAGCAATGATTTTTAAGGGGTAAATGTTACATGCTTATCTTCTCTTGACGAGTTGGACTTTGATTGTTTCATCTAAGTTCTAATTAGTTAATCAACAGTAAATATTACACGTCTAATTCTTGTGAGGAAGTCGAGAATGACGGCTTGAATTAAGAGGATTAGTTCTAATGCTTTCAGTTGAAGTTCTTAACTGGTCCAAATATGTCATATATACTATGGAATGTTTAACTTAATTTCTTTTATGCATTTAGCCTGTCATTTTGGACTTTGTCTACATGAAAATATACAACTGGCCGGTTGGAAGTTTTTTTTAACAAGAAACGGTGAGTGTCTTCTTAGACTTATAGAATTGCTGACAACAAGGGGTGAAAGTGCAATTTGACCGAACTTTGCTAACAATATTTGTTGTTCTTATCCTTTATCATGGTCTCTTCTTACGTAATGTAAAAAGTCATAATACCAACCTAATGATGTTAAGTTAGATTAGTCAAAATTTAGTTATTCCATCGTGTGGAAATAACCTAATGGTTTTCCCATGAAATCTTATGTCTTAAGCGTGCCTTTGTGAGTTCCTTTTTTTAGGAAGATAATTATTGTAACATCTCCAAATAGTAAAAATTTAAAAATTATTATCAAGACATCATAGACTAATAATCAAAAGACGAGACTGTTACTTTTCATAAAACATTCAAGCGGTGCACCATATTACATCAGAGTTTTGTCAAAAAACTACATGATTACATCAGAAACAACAAATGGAGATACAAGTAATCATGTCGACCTCAGTGGTCCGAACGAAAAGATTTGATCCCAAGTTGCGCGTGTCCGTTGATCATCACCCAACTGGACCTACTGCGGTCCTGAAATAAAACATGCAACAACAATGCCTGAGTTTCCATAAGGAAACCCCGTATGTCAAACTCACATATATGCATGCAGTAGTACAAATGGACATATCATACTAGTAGCATGTCATGTCATCAACAGTAAGGAAAATAGTTCCCTCGAAGGGTAACACATGACATCAGTCCGACAATCATCACCGGGTCTCCCAATGATACCTACCGTAGGCACATACGGTATAGCGGAACAAGATGTGACGCTCCCCACACGCGGCTACACTAAACATGGGGTTCGTCAAGGAGCATCCGCCAAGTCCGCGCCAAAAGAAACAGATCTGTAACTTCGTGGCCGAAACCACCCCAACGGAGCTGTCGCTCGGTCGGTCCATCAATCATCATCTCAGTATGTGCCCAACTGAGGAAAACATAGCCAGAACAGCATCGGCCCATCAATCATCATCGCCGGAACAACATCGACGACATCACCGGTACAGCATCGGTGATCCGACAATACGTCTGACACAACATCGGACGGGTCCAGACCGAAGTCTGTCAGGTCATCAGGCTCCATGAGCCGCGAATACCAACCGCGTTGTTATAAAAGCAGGGCAGCGACCTCCGTAGCCATCCAGGCTGGTAGTCACATCACCCAACGACAGTTGCGTGCTCGCACAACAACATACATTTGGATCCGCGATCCCTCGGGCCTGCTACTGTACAATGAGTCCATCAATCCATCACATCAAGTCACGATCCATAGACGGAGGTGACACGTCCCGAACACCCACACTCTTCCACACGGCGGTCCCTGGGTAGGTACGCATAATATGCCCACCGTCACCTCTCGGCTAACGCACAAGGCGAGGACACGAGTTTTCGTGGACAGAGTTGGTAGGACCGCGAATTCAGTTTTGTGCATAGACGGTCAACCGAAAGAGGCAACCCGAACGACCAAAAGTCTGCAACGGTCGAACTCTCTGCGCAAAACTAAGTCCTAACGGTCGAACAAGAGTCTAAAACTGGTCGACCGAAACGTGGTCAAAATCCGGAGTTTGGTCAACATCAATTCAAAACTACCGGTCGATCGACTCAGGGGTCCCGGTCGACCGAAAACTATCAGGGCATCCTAGTAGTTCTAAGTCATATAACGGTCGAACACGTATAAGGAAACGGTCGAACAAGCATGCATCAAAATCCAGTACACTTAAGTTCTGATCGAACGAACACAAGAAACCGGTTGACCGAAACACAACAGGCAATCCCGACCCACCAGCACAATGCACTACCGGTCGACCGCCACAAGGCATCGTTCGACCGGTGTTGGTTAAAGTCGGGCAAAATATACTACATCGGTCGACCGCCTGAAGGGACCCGGTCGACGTCGTCTGCAACCTTGCACCAGCCAAGGATTTACGTCGTTCACGTCGCCGGAGAGGTCTCCGACCTCCCCTGACCAACCAACACATCCCTTACACGAGGGTGAACAACAAACCACACTAAGAAGTCGGCATACCTCTCGAAAGAAACGAAATCCGCCGGAGCCTCGCTCGCACAACGTTGCTTCCGGGACCTCCTCGCGCGTCCACCTTCGCACGCCTCACGCCGGAACCGTACGTCTACTACACCGTAATCTCCTCCGTCGATGCACGCTGCACAAGGAAAGGAAGAGAGTGAGAGAGAGAGAGAGATTTTGCTTCTTAAAACCCAACTCACTCATCACCTCACCACCCCTACACCATCACCCTACACCTCAGCTACAGTGCACGCCACCACTTCCCTTCCCTATGCAAACCACCTCTCTTCACTTAACCACTAATTAGCACCCTAAATGGGTTTAGGGATATTACAATTATCATGTCTAAAATTCATTGCATTAACAGTGTGCTAATTATGTCAAGTCTTTGTGAGTTGTTACAAGATTAACGTGCTGAGTGTTTTTGAGCTCTCTATGTTGATTTGTTTTTTCCCATGTTGTGATGCACATTACTTCTACTCTTCTAGTAAAGATAAATTTCAGTATTACATTTAAAAACGCAGTCTATATAAAGAAAATGAGCTGCATTTTAAAGAACATTATAATACTTGTATACATTGCACGAGTTCTGGAACACCCCAAGTTCTGAATTAAGGAGGTGACTTTAAGTGAAAAGACCAATCAAAGTTTTTCCTGGAAAATCGAGTGGTTGGCCTGTAGTTTTGCTTCAGATCAGGTCAAATCTTCCAAGTAATGTTGGACAGAAACTTGTGTATATTATACGCATGCAAGCTGCAGTTAGACAGTTTGGATAGATTACTTCTGATTTTAATCAATAAACGTTACTATTGATATCTCAGACCATTACATAAACATAATAATTGTTGTCAACTCGTAGAAAATATAATCATACATTGGTAACAGAGGCTTGTACTAGGAAAAATATCAAATATACAAAATTTAATTTATTTATCCATGGTAATTTTATTATAATTACCATTTATTAATTTTCTAAGCGTTGTCCAGTTTGTGGTGTTACACTACCTAAACAGAGAAGTCAAATATTGGTAGAGATATAGATCACATTAAATCAAATAGTTGAGTTATTAGCTTAGAGGTCAGAAGTGGAGGTACAAAATAAGAGATTTGAGGTTGTTGCATTAAGTTGATCATCCCTAGAATTAGTAGGTACGGTGGTACTTTAGAAAGATCCATTATAATTAGAAGTAAAACCCAATTGGGAGTTGCTTATTTATTGGTGACCTTTCCCTTCCAAACTAACAACCAACTTCTCTGAATCATTCATATTTCTATAGATACTAAGATATCATGAACCCTTGAAACAGAAGCATATATGGGTTTGAAAAAGGGTCATATTGTCATCAAATCCAACTTAAAACTATTGTCTTGTCATATGGGTTGGTGGCCCTACTGAGTCCCAAAGTCCCAACTAACACCAATATAAAATTGAAATCCAGGGGCTTTAAAGATAAGATACTACATGCTAAACATGTATAATTTTTTCTTTAATAGAGTATTAGAATAATCATTATTCATTAATGGGTGTTGTTTCTTGATGATCTAAACCACATGCACCCATGTATGAAGAGACGAAAACAACAAAATATAAATGAAATGAACTGTTGGGACAACTTTAACTGTTTAGGTCTGTGGTTGGTTAGCTAAGTTAGCTAATATGTATGTGTGATGTAAGTTGTATGAAGTACACGGCTTGAACATAGCTTATTTTATCCAGATAAGTTATATGGCGTCAGGAAATAGACGTTTCATGTCAGGAAGAGTTTACAATGTTACTATTAGTTACATGCACAACAACTCATCAGCCTAATCCGGCTGCTTGATCTTGTTCATGGTCTAGCAAAGCGAGTTGTGTTATGAGGTTTAGTTAGCGTATGGTAGACAAAAGAATATTAACTTTATGCACTTAACTTGCTAAGCTATGTTAGTGATTTACATTATATTTTTGTTGCGGTTGAAGATTAACTACAACTTAGAAATTAAGTAATTGATTCTGACATGGTTTTACTCTTCAAAGAGAACCCCGGAAAGCACATTTTTTGACATCAAGTTTCCAATATCTTGTAGTTTCAGATTGCATAAAAGTATCTTTGAAATGGTTGGTTGATTAAGCTTGATATATACACCTTCATTCATGTCACTTTTACCAGAAAAAAATATAACATTTATTGTTGAAACTTAAGTACGATTCTTTGTTTTAATAATTGGGCAATCTTCGTTGGTTTTATCAAAACTACCAAGTTTCTTTTTCAAATCAACTTCTTACAGAGAACGAGAAGATAGAACTTTCAAATCAATCCGTCACCTTGTTTGACACCAAACTAAGATGTTGAAGAAAACCCTAAAAAACAAAGATATCACAGAGAAATTAACTAACTGAAGTTTAACATAACTTAAATGCCATTAACTTAATCCACCAGCTGGTTTATCTCAAAGAGTCTAAATTGGTCACTTCACAGTAACATCACTAATCAAGAAAATTATGGTACAAATACTGCATGTCACGCCTTGAGCTGCACAAGATATTTGATTAAAATTGGTGACCTTCTAGATCACGACGACGTTAAAGTGATGATAAAAAGGAAAAATCTACATTACATACGTATGCAATAAAAAATCTTTATATTTGTGCTGTAATACACGTATATATAAGAGAAAAATGCAACTAGCTAGGAACTTATGTTTATAAATAGTTGACATCTCCATCCATTAAGGAATCGCTTTAGCTTTATTTTTTGTTTGCTCTATAAAACTTGACATGGCATCTCAATAGAGGTAAAGAAAAGAGATGGACCACCTTATATTGGTGGCCAAAATTTTCAAGGAAAAATGTCATAATCTTTTAAGAATATATGATGGGTGGGGCAGCTTAACAATTGGAGACCATCTTGATTATTTGGTAAGAGAATGTGGCTGAATTCAAATGATTTGATATGCAATCTGTTGATTTTGTTGTATCCAATACACATGGAGTATTGCTTGATCTAGCCAATTTAATTAATTAAACTTGCCTTAAATATTATGATATCAAGAATGGTAGGTGTTCCAACTGTTAGCTTAACCGATTTGAAGAAATTAAGAAAGTAGTAGATAAAGGTGTTTAGAAAAAATATAGTGTTTTGTTCTTCTTTGAGCAAACAGGTCTGTAAGGAACTTTATTATTATTATGACTATGATAATCGATCAACTACTTTACTTACGCTTTACATCGGAGATTATGTGTGTGTATATATATTCATGCTTGTTATATATGGTTAGTTGGTGAGTAAGGAAAAAATATATACTATAGTCAAAATTCTAGGGTTTGGCAGAGACATTGTTATGGAAGTTGAAACAAAAATATTATTTAAATATGCTGGATAGGTGTAATGCTGATACAAAAGTATGTGAACTATTGGCCAAACGTGCAAGTTGACATCTTCCTCCACACAACTCTTTGGAAATTTGTCACACACTACCTGTCTATATAATTGTTGGAACTCTACCTCCCATCTTCCATTCTTTTCTTTGAGTTCATTACCATTCCTTCTTTACAAACTTGGTTTAACCCTTCTCCTCCTACTCTTCTTCCTTCTCCTCCTTATACATGGCGAGTTCCGCCTATTCATGGCCGGATGACACAAAGACATGTCCAAGGGGACACTGGCGGCCAAGTGAAGATGAAAAACTCCGATTGTTGGTTGAAAAATATGGACCCCAAAATTGGAATTCCATAGCGGAGAAGCTAAAAGGAAGATCAGGTAGACAAGCAGAGACATGGCTAATAATGTTTCACATTGAGTAATATATAATACTTGTACAATATGTATGGTATAAATATAAGTTGCATGCTCATAAACATCCCCAAAGAAGCAAAATCGTATATATGTTGCATTTCAGGTGGCATTTACCTATATATATATGTACGTAGAAAACGAAAGAAAAGTTCATATTGATCAAGAAGGAAAATTTTCATTACTATATATTGTACATAACAATTCACATGGCATATATGCGCAAAGATATCTTACTAATTTTATTCTTAGACTTTTTAAGTTGTCACAAATAATACATGAATTATCTAATGAGCTTGAGACTTAATTTTTAATTCTAAATCTCCATCATATCCACTACACATCTGAAATTGTAAGGTAAATTATAAGAAAAACGGTTATGCTAATTAAATGTGAGATTAACTGTAAATGTGATCCAAAGATGAAATTGTAGGAGACTTAAACTAAATAAGATGAATCTTGAGCTCACTAGAACTTGACCTCAAATAATAAATTCATATGATGATGATTTGCTTTCTGAATCTTGATACAAATTAATTAGGTAGTAAGATAATATGCGTGATTTAAAACAGATGTCATGAATTTTAATTTGTGGTATATTAATTTTCAGGGAAGAGCTGCAGATTAAGGTGGTTCAACCAATTAGACCCAAGAATCAACAGAAGACCCTTCACAGAAGAAGAGGAAGAGAGGCTGATAGGCACACAACGAGCTCACGGCAATAGATGGGCCCTCATAGCCCGTCTCTTCCCCGGCCGGACCGACAATGCGGTGAAGAACCATTGGCATGTGATCATGGCAAGGAGGCACAAGGACCGAACCCGCCTCATCCGCAAACAAAACTCTAACCACATCTTTGATTTCCATACATCCTCCTCATCAATAACTTCACTTGCCTTCAACAAAATACCAACCTCAAACCAATATTGCATCTCAGACATTGGATCTTTCAACTCCATCAGAAGATTGGTATTGGCCCAACAACAACACAACAAGTTCAAGTGGTTGTCATCACTTGGTGCAAATTGTGAGGATAGCAAGTTGTTGAGCGCAGAATCCACCTCTGGAAGCAATATTAATGTGATACCAAATTGTATGAGATCAAGAAAACACATTAATAGTCAACAACACCAAGAAGGAGAGAGTGGATCTTTGAAAGTTAAAGATGTCCCCTACATAGATTTTCTTGGAGTTGGTATCTCATAATACATGTTGTTATTACACTACTAAAGCTCAATTACTCCGTTGATTGTGTCGGGTGAGATTTTAATTGTACTAATTAGGATTTTCATCAGTCTACAAATTAAGTATGATGATGATGAAGATGAAGATGAAGGAAAGCTCTCACGGATTGATAGAAAAAACCCCTAGACATGGCACTTGTTTTTGTTTTTTTTGCATGCATTCGATGTTAATATATTTGATTCCCTGGTTTTGATTTGATGATCTTACATAATTTATCCATTCGATGCATTTTTATAGTCGAGTACTCAAATCTCTTAATTAATATAATTATTCTGCTACTCATAAACAAAATTTCAAAATGGAGATATAGTACTCCGATCAATTATTTTTGCTAACACCTTCAGTTTGGTGTGAAATATTGATTTCTAAACAATATTATAGCATATTAATTACTAGAAAAACCGAATTTAAATTATAAAACTCTTAATGAATGAACTAGAAGAAAAAACACTTCAGAATTAAACAAGAAGCTTCTTCTTCTAAAACAAAACTATATTGATAAAGAGAATCTATTAATGCTAATTAATGCGTTATCATTTTCATCATCTTTTTACGTACGAAATCTAATAAAATGGAAATAAAAATGTTTTTAAAGGCCTTTTTTTCCTTCAAAAAATCGTTGTTCCTTGAATTCCCTCCTATTTTAAAAAGACCATTTTAATGGGTTTCTTGAGAAGTTGACTTAACTCCCAGAGAAGGCAAACAACAACCTTGTATAGAATGGACTAATTTATATTAACCCCTTGAGATCGGTTATACAGATAGCATCACCAGTACGACTAAATGTGAATGCAGAAAAAAACAAGTATATAATAGTTGTTCAATTTTAAAGTTAGCTGCTTCGTTGTACTTTGTCGTAAATGAATTGCAATGTTAATTAAAAACAAACTCTTATCAATTGTAAGTAATCGCATCACCAAACAAATCCAACTAGTCTATGATGACCAATAAAGCTCTTTATATCCAAACATCATTACCAGCTTAATTACGAGTAATAATTTTTGCGTTTTGGTGGCGTCGCTCAACTGCTGAGGGACGTTGATACGCAAGGGTTCATAACAGTTCAAATTTCAATTTTGAACTATATATTTTCAGTTTAAACAGAGATCGACCAAATATTCCCATGCAGCACATATATAAAAGAGGGGTGGAGTCATGCACGTACGTACGTACCTCTCCAGCTCTCTCTCCTTTTCGATGAGAATCACCAAACAATTCTCATCGGAGTCCGACTTCGCCTCCCTACTCGAGTCATGCATCGCCCGCCGCTGCCTCTCAACAACCCGCCTCCTCCACGCCCTCCTCCTGAAGATGAAGACACCCCAGTACTCCACCCGCACCTTCCTCCTCAACCGCCTCCTACACGCCTACTCACTCGCCTTCTCCCTCCCCTCCGCCCTCGCCGTCTTCCACTCCATCCCCTACCCCAACACCTTCTCCTTCAACGCCCTCCTCGCCGCCCTCTTCCACCACTCCCGCCCCTCCCACGCCGTCTCCCTCTTCGACTCCATCCCCTCCCCGGACGTATGCTCCTGGAACACCCTCATCTCCGGCTTGTCCCACCAGTGCCTCTTCTCCCCGGCGCTCACCTTCTTCTTGCGAATGAGGAGAGAATTTGGTGGTGTCAGCACCCACGCCTTTGCGAGCGTGCTCGCCGCTTGCGCTGGATTGGGGGATGTTAGGATTGGGGAGCAAGTGCATGGGGTTGTTGTGAGGTCGCCGGTGAGGGACGATGTGTTTTTGGGGAGTGCGTTGGTGGATATGTATGCGAAATGTGGGAGGGTGGGGGATGCCGAGAAGATGTTCGAGGAAATGCCCAACAGAAATGTGGTTACTTGGAATAGTATGATTTCCTGTTATGAGCAGAACGGGGATGGTTTCAGGGCTCTTGGGTTGTTTAAGAGGATGATGAGGGTGGTTGAAGTGGGGTTTAAAGGGCCGGATGAGGTTACGTTTGCCAGTGTGGTGAGCGCGTGTGCGGGGATTATGGATGGGCGGTGCGGGCGGGAGGTGCATGGGAGGGTTGTGAAGGAGGATGGTTTGAGGAGGGATCTGGTTTTGAGTAATGCTTTGGTGGATATGTATGCCAAGTGTGGGAGGATGAGAGAGTCTAGGACGGTGTTTGACGGGATGCCTGTCAGGAATTTGATCTCTGAGACTTCGATGATAAGTGGGTACGCCAGGGCAGCCAATGTTGGTGATGCGAGGAAGGTGTTCGGGAGGATGGTTGAGAAGAATGTGATTGCTTGGAATGCGCTGATTGCAGGGTACTCACAGAATGGGAATAATGGAGAGGCTTTAAGGCTTTTCCGGAGGTTGAAGAAGGAAGGGGTTTGCCCGACGCATTATACGTTTGGGAATGTGCTCAGTTCGTGTGGCAACTTGACGGATCTTCCGCTTGGTCGCCAAACGCATGGACACGTCTTGAAGCATGGTTTTCGGTTCGAGTCTTGGCCCGAGTCAGATGTGTTTGTTGGGAATTCTCTGATCGATATGTATCTCAAATGCGGTGCAGTTGTGGATGGGAGGAAGGTGTTTGACAAGATGGTTGCTAGAGATCGGGTGTCATGGAACGCAATGATTGTGGGGTACGCACAAAATGGGCATGGGAAAGAAGCTTTGGTCCTCTTTGAGAGAATGCTACTCTCTGGAGAAACACCCGATCACGTGACGATGATCGGAGTGCTCTCTGGTTGTAGTCATGCAGGGCTTGTCGAGGAAGGGCAGGAATATTTTGAATGCATGACCACAAAGCATGGTGTAGTGCCCAACCGGGATCATTACACATGTATGGTCGATATGCTTGGTCGAGCCGGGCGTTTGAAAGAAGTTAAAGATTTTGTAGACAAAATGCCGGTGGAGCCTGATGCGATCCTTTGGGCCTCCTTGCTTGCTTCTTGTAGGATACATCAAAACACGGACTTGGGAGAGGAAGCTGCAAAGCGGCTTCTTGAGCTCAATCCAGGAAGTTCTGGTCCTTACGTTCTGCTGTCAAACATGTACGCTGAGAAGAGGCAGTGGGAGGATGTGGTGAGGGTGAGGAAGTTGATGAAGAATAGAGGGGTGGTGAAACAGCCAGGATGCAGCTGGATTGAGATAGAGAGGAATGTGTATGTTTTCATGGTGAAGGATAAGAGAAATCCACAGAGAAGGGAAATATATGGAGCTCTGAGGAGTCTTATGTTACATATGAAGAGGAATAATCCATTTCTATCTCATGGAGGAGAACAAATATTTCATCTGGGACAAGGAAATATTTGATTGCTTATTGACCACTTTAATCAAAACACCAAAATCAAAGGGACAATTCCCTCGGAAGATGCTCTAATGCTGTTAGACCTGAAGATTTGAAACAGTCATTTTAAGCAACTCACAAAAGCATGACCTTAGCAATTTCAAGGAAAATAATGATACTATTTATTTAATTGAAGAGTCTGTTGAGCTAAACAGACCAAACTCTAGGGAGGCTGACCTCTGAATATGCATATTATTTCAAGTAATGCTTTATATACCGTGGACCAAACATTTGCAGAAGATATTGAGAGGTGAAATGACATGATTTTACATGGATCTCCTCTACTGCTCTGGTTTATGCTTTTCAGCTTGAGATGAACCCTTGTGGTCCTTGTCTACACACGGAGATGAAAAAAGAATCCCATAAGTTGCAATGCCACATCGTTGCGCACAGCAACTTCAGGCTAGTGATTTGTAGTTTCCTCAGAAGGTGTATTTCCTGCTAGTAGTATCTGCTTTGAATGGATAGAAGAAAATCTTGGTCTTGCTTCCATTAAGTTTTGCTGTACCAAGCTGTCCAGCAGAATCCTGTGTATTTGGAAAGATGAAATGTTGGGCGGTGCCAAGCTGCCCAGCAGAATTCCTTGTATTTGGACGGTGAATGTCCAGGGTGCTTTCTTGGAGGAAACTAAGACCTACAGAAAGGCACAGGTACTTATATTACCTCTTGACAAAATTGAGAACTGAAGGGACAAGCAGAAGATTTCTGGAAGGAAAAGTCAGATGGCAAAGACGGTAAAAGCACCGATACACCAAAGATCAAATATTCAAATCCTAGTGGATGCAATGGGTTCCTTGCCTTGGTGGAAGCAGAAGCAACATAAGATCAGTATGTATCATAATCCTATTATTCCTGGAAACTTAATTTGCAAAATCTTCCAAGAAAAATAATCTCTTTAGTCTCTATTAATTCACAAAACTTTAATCCACTGAAGTGCCAAAATGTTATTTCAGAGTTCTTCTATTAACTACGACTGGGAATTTAAATAACTTTTCCCTATTTAAGGGAGAGATGTGGTCATACCAATGGTCCAATATCCTGTGGTGGTTTGCTTCTACTACAAAAAAAATTTAAAATGTCCCATATTGCATTTATACATTTCTACCAAAAGATTAGTCCAGAAGCATTTGCTTTATGATAATTTTTATCTCTGAATTCTAATCCGTTATAACTACTATTGGAAGGAATAAAAGAACTGCTGATATTTACTTCGATTTCACCTATTAGAGATCACTGTTATCTCCAGCATCTTGCAAGAGAGCACCTCTAGCTTTGGTCCTGTAAAATAAGAAAGATCAGTAAGACAATTTTTTTCCAGAGGAAGCATATTGTTGTTTCATTGATTAATTAAATGAATAAATGAAACAAAGCTAAATGGGTGGAGAAGCTAAACAAACCTGCGTCCACGGACAGAACGCTGACTGGCTCTGACAGGCACATTATGTTGAGATGATACTGTCCACGTATGGAGATACTAATCAGAATTATATGCCTTTTTTGACAATATATCTACAGAAACATATGATACGAGCAACATATGACAAATTTGTCTTAAACATAGAATGTGATCTAATAATTACTAATTCTCCATGGCCATTCTTCAGGGAAAAGGTAATTATGTCATGTTATTCTTGGTAGGAAGTTTTCTGTATTTGAACTTTCAAAGCAGTAGCTTATCCAAATATACTAGCTTTCAAAGTTGCAGTTGATATAGAAGTTGATTCAGCTTTCTCATTTGTTTCTAAACTCAAATTTTATTTATAATCTGAGCAGGCCTCAGCAAAAAACTCCTAAAACAAGTTATCCCATATTCTTCTTTTCTTAAGCTATAACATCTTAACATCATCAACATTCTTGCTTGCCTTATTTGAAGAGAACTTGTCAAATATTTTCTTGTGGTAAGAAACGGATAACTCCTTCAATAAAAGCTTCTATGTTACCTGAAGGTTGTTGAGTCTCAGGAAACAAGTTATGTTGGTAAATGCTTGGGTTTTCGGCAACAGGAAGTGGCTTTTCTGATACTTTTGACTTGGATGGGCTCCATTTACTTTTAAATGTAAAAGCATCAAGCTGCCTTTGCAAGTCTTTGTTCTTCTCCTGGCCAATTATTATATAGAAAAGATTAAGGACAAATCATCCAAACAAAGGTATCTTACTTGACCAATGAAAAGAACGAACAAATAAATCAGTTAGCCATATAAAAAAGGTATAAAACATGGTTATGTCACAAAAACACAATCGGGTAATAGCACATTAAGTAGTAGACTAACAGCATATTTATGGGCCATTTTCAAGCTTCAACTATAAAAAGTATCTGTTTGTGATGGGCAGATGGCAACATTTTAATTTCAACTGCTTTAACAATGATTCATGCAATCATACTTATTGGCAAGTGGCAACAGAACTATACATCTCAAGGAAAAGATAAGCTACTTAAATTACTAGGTGAAACAATATTCATCATTTACTACATTCTTTATACCACATTTAAACCAGGTGTTTATCAGTGTGATGCCGACATGGGACACCATAATCTTATAAGGACTGATCTAGTACCTTTTCAGAAGATAGAAGCCCAGCCAGCTGCAGATTGTACTCTCGTTCTACAGAGAAAAAAAGGACTTTCGCAGTAAAGAAATTGCAAACCTTGAAACTTTTCATAAGTTGGGAGCATCAACAATGCTCAGTGATTCAGAAAAAAAGAGACAATATATGATTTTTAACAAGAGCCACGCTTCATACTATCAGGCATAATAACGTGTATGATGATCTTCTATTAAGATTTTTACATTCTTATCAAATAACAATTATATAAGCTACCAATATTCTAGGAACAAGAAAGAACGACACCAAATAAGCAAATTTATGTCTATCTGTTTTGGTGAACTCTGATAATATCTCTAACCAAAAGCAGCATGCATAGGACCCTTAATGTTAGTGGCAAGAGTAAATTTGGCTGAGATAAACCCTCCAAAAATTCCAGCAACCGCCAAGACTAAATAAAATGAAGAAATCTTGATGTTGAAGGCAATAATCATTAAACTTTGTCACACCCGCCTGATTCTTTACATACCTTACATGATACTAGATTGCTAAATTGTTATACGATTTTCTTCATAAATATTTTTTTTAAAAAGAGAGGACCATATCAAGATCTACCAAGGAACAATAAAATCTTACAGAAAACAAGAGCTTGCCTTATTGCTGGTAAAGAACTAAAACTTCAGTGGTGGGAGTTGCTACCTTTGATGGTGTTCTTTGAGGTAACATTGAATGCTTTATACAACGAAAAAGATAGACCGGCAACAAGATCACTAGATGATGTGTCGGAACTCTTGTCAAGAGAGAAGGTGATGCTAGGCATGCCTTTGGACTTGCGAACAATCAGCTTTGCAGACATGATTACTAAACACACCAACAACAATTATCAGAAATTAATCTGAAATTCAAACAAAAAGAGAATAAAATGCTAAAGTAAACAAAAGAGCATTAGAATGAGTCTGTGCACACTAGCAGTCCATTAACAAAATATCACACCTAAACTACATTCATACGGTTCGATCAGTGATCTAAATTTTCCGTAATAAACCTAGTAAATAAATGACGGTCTCACAACACATTATGGGAGGAGTTTCAAAATCTAATAAATGAGGAGAAGCTAAACGCATAACGCATGTATAGGAGTTCAAAATTAGTACTTCTAGAGTTGTAAGGATTGGAACTTAGGAAAGACGATGGCATGGATGGAATCCTAAACCCTAAAAACTGGTTGTCTCTTCTTACCAGAATCATCATTATCGACACCGAAAACCAGCCTGACATCATCAGACGAGAACGAATCCGATAGATAATCGACGAATTCGGACCACAAACCTCCGATTCCGGCGACGTCTTTCTGCGAGAACAAAAACGTGAAAGGTGTGAGAGATGATGGAATGGAATTTGGAGGGGTGAGTTACTGACCAAGTCGTCGAGATCGGGAACGGCTAGGACGCAGTGGAAGGTGCTGGAGGCGAAGTCGGAAGCGACGACGTGGAGGCGGAGCGGGTCGATGGCGTGGGCGTAGAAGAGGAAGGGACGGCGGGGAGTGGGGTCGACTAGTGGTTCTCCGAAATGGGGCCGGAATCCCTCCAAACACTTGCCCTCCGCCATTCTAATCATAAACCTCCGTACGAGGAGGGTTGACAACACCGGTTAAGTGTCGTGTTGGTGTTAAATATACTCTGGGGGTGTTGCGGACGACGACGAGAGTGAATTCTGAGAGTCAAATGCAAAATAAAATACAGTGGAATTAAAATTTTGTTTCGTCAAATTATATTGTTTGTACCTGTAACTAGAATACGATGGAATTCAAATTATGTCACGCGATAATTTTTCTGGTTACTTCCGGAGACGTCTTTTTCGGTAATCTCCAACGACACATTTTTCGGCCACCTCCGACGACACATTTTTTCAGCTACCTCTGGCGACGTCTTCTCCGGACACCTCTGACTACACCCTCCGACCACTTGCTTCTTGTGCACAAACACAAGAGGTGATGTTATCGAAAAAAAGGTGGTCGGAGGTAACCAGAGGGGATGTCACCGGATATGAGTGGAAAATGGATCGCCGAAGGTGGCCGAAAAAAGGATTGTCGGAGTTGGCTAGAAATGGGGTTGTCCAGAGGTGGTGGGAAAAAGCCTCGTCGGAGGTGATCGGAGGGGAGGTCGCCGGAGGTGGTCCGAAAAGGGGTCGTCGAAGGTGGCGGAGGGGAGGTCCTTGAAGGGTGAGATGCATTGTTGGAGAAGTGGAATGAGCTAGAGCTTCAAGATTGAGTTTTCCATCACTTTTTCAAGGGGTGGTGAGAAAATTGAGAGGTAAAAATCATTTATACTTGGAAAAAACCACGTGACCAGCCCGGGTTCGCCCCCAGGTCGGATCGCAGACTCAAGTCTGGACCCGACCTGGGTCCGCCCCCCATTAAGGGGGGTTGGGGTCTGGTCCCCCTCCGACCCGACCCCAAAGAACACCCGTTAAGGGTGCTCTTATGTTTACCGAACAATACCAAAGTGTTTGTTTAAGCTCATTTTGGAATCGTACACAAAGAATCGTACTATACTAGTTGTGATGAGAATATAATATTAGCTCTAGCTCGCGCTATAATGTTTTTTTCTAGCAATCAATCATAAAGCTGAGAATGTTGGAAGAATGTCCAAGGTGAAGTGATAGTAGTAGTTGTGGTAATGTCATTGTCAACTGAAAATGGAATAAAATTTTCCCCAAATCATAGTGCCTTGCACATTTCTTCGCTCCATACACATTAAAAATGAAGTAAGAGAATCTTAAAGAGAATGCGCATTCCCATATAATGTATCCTAAATTCAAAATAATAAATACCTAACAGTTTTTCATAACCACGTAAGTTATACCATGTTTTCCACCCTTCCACACAAAATGTATAGATTTTCTTCAATATATTTTACACAATTCAAACATAATATTACATCTGCCGAAGTAGAAGCCATCTATTAAAAATCTTCCTAGCAATATTATTATTTTTATAAAAACCTAGGTCAGCTACCTAAATACAAAAAAAATCCAGTCATCTAATCAAAGACCAGATAATGGATAATAAAACGTGAGCAATAACCCAATTAGTGCTTGATGCCAACAAAACACAAAGCTACTTCTGCTTGCGCTTGTAGCTCTTCTAGAGCTTGCACTAGTTTCTCACGGCTGATTGACGTTTCACTTCCTTCTCTGAGCATTTTTCTCAATCTGTTTGGAGGATAAAACACAGTAGACGATGTCATTATGCAATAAAGTATATGATTCATCAAAAAGCTATATAAATAGCAGCAAATGGATATACATAAGCAGGCACCTAGACCTAGAAGTATATGAAAAGTTGTATTTCAGATGTGAAAGGAACAGCACGAGTCAACTGAACAGATGATGGATTGAATTCAGTCTCAAGGCTGATTGAAATAAAAGGAGCAGGGTTTTAATAATGGATTCAGATAATAGTTGGGAGTATTAACGAGTTATACAGTCATACAACCAGTCAAACAAGTTGATCGTGCAAATATATAACATGATAGCTACTACGCTTGTTTGTTTGCCATTGCATGCAGAGGTAAACTACATAGTCACTTAATTGGTCGGCTATTGTCATAGACTTGTAACTTGTGAGCACCAAGTAGGGATCAAGCAAGTGGCCCTAGCTAAAAGAATTGATCAAGCAACCACTCAATGAATATTGAAATCATTGAGTGATGGATAATTAAAAATCGTGAAGGGTACCAAAACATTCAAATAAAAAATGCATAGGACATAGTTCGTGGTAATATACTGCAGCATGTTTACTTAAGACTTATTATTTGCAACAGAAGAACGAAAGATTTCACTAAATCATAAGGCTTAATGTTTACCTTTGAACGATAGCTGTGTTGCCATGTCCAGTAGAAATTATCAGCATGGCATTAGCAGGCAATGCATTATACAATGCCTGAATTTGAGAATCCAAGAGGGCTAATATGTCATCCAATTCAGATGTGGTACCATTTATGTGCTTTTTCGAGGTGGATTTTTCACAAGTGAGAGAAGAAAGAACTTCTGCGAGTCTGCAATTCAACTTATCTATGTCTTCTGCTTGTTTCTTGAGATAGGAATTTAAACTTGAAAACTGGGTCCACAAGAAGCCTATTTTCCCATTCTTTACCTACAACACAGAGGAAAAGGCAGCAATTAAAATAAAAATAGAACATATAGTCATATGTTTTAAGGAAGCAATCAGTACACACCTCTTTCACTGCTCGTGTAAGGGACTCATTATCAGAGGTTGTTGGAATAGCATTGCATGATCCATCAGCATATCTCTTTATTATGGAAATTTCATCAATCAGCGAGCAGGTTTTTCCACTCTCATGTAAAACTGTAGTAAGTTTTTTCCGCAAGAAAGAAGGTCCTAAACCAAAATCAGGTCCTAATACACCAAACACAGTCCAACAATGCAACTGTTAAATGTAACCGTAAGAGTGAGTCTTATTGGAAAAGGGAACGGACAACATCCACAATAAAATGAACCAGGCATTCACCAAAGCAAGCAGGTACTGGGATGATGCAAATATATCAAGCAAGCAATATAGATCCTAAATTCAATATTATGATGATTATTTAGTTTTGCTCAATTTTATTGTACAAGATCATGAGATTTTTTAAGTTAATGATTTGTTTTTTTTTGTTTTTTTTACATATAACTTCACAATTCGACTCAAAATTAACATGATAAGACATGGACACCAGAAGTAGTCTGACTTGCATACATGGGCCCTTTTGATGTGTTCATTTTACCAACTAAACAAGCAGTCAAGGACTGACCACAACCGGATTAAGTCATCATAGATGTGATTGTTGCTATCTCAAATCATATTCGTAATTTCAGTGGCGGGGATGGTGATGCAATTGGAGGGGTAATCAACTTTACATGGTCAAGGTCAAAGAATGGCATTCTAGGTTCGACTACAAGATGAACATTCAAGATAAGATACTAAATTCAAGATCCTGAACTCATATTAAACAGTAGCAGTAATCTTAACTTGTAACAACGCCAGACAGAACAAAGATATTTTTATTCAGAAGGAATATAAAACATAAGTTGCTTACAGTCCTTACCATGCCTTATTTTTAAAAGTGCCAACTCCAATGCAGCTCTTGCATCTTCAATACTATCGTGCCCATTTCCAGATTCTTGAATACCTCTGGAAAGAAATTTTCTACATAATACCCGCAAGGCTAGCTTATGAGACCCACGAGGGTGCTTGTACAAAATAGCAGTATCAATAACCAGCTTGTGAGATACTTTTAATGCCAAAAGGTCATTCTCTAAAGAGTGACCGACTAGGATACTTTCACTATGAACAATCTTAAGAAACTCTTCCTGAAATCGGAACAAAAAATATTAATAGAGCCATAAGGAAGTTGACTTCAGCTTAATAAAGAAAACCATGACAGAAAGAAGAGACAACTCGCAAGAAATCATATAAATTGAAGAAGGAAAATTACACACCTGTACATCTTTAAGAGTTGTTGTAACATCACTTAGCATCTCACTTGTGATTCCACTGTACCTGGATCATACAGTAAATTGCTTGATTACATTTATGGGCTTGTGGCCCCTGACCTCTGCATATCTATTCCAGAAACAAGCTTATATGGAAACTATTCGGAAAAAAATACAGTTGAATTGATAGAGATAGGTTACAAAGTATAGCCAAGGACAAAACAAATTGCAACATAAGGGCCAAACATGTAATGATAACAGGTTCCAGAAAAAAAACCTTGTATTGTAGTCGGTGATAACATTTGAAGGCTTCACAAGCTTATCAAGCACCACCTAGAATTAAAACGTACAAAAAATGCTACATAAATATCACAACACAGAATCAGCTAGTTCAATGCTCAGTGTTGAAACAGGCACAAAAAATATATTTTAGTTGTAACCAATTTGCTAATCTTCCTTTTCTTCTAAAAACACCAGAAACTGAAATTGCTTTCAACATTTTTTATGGACATGAGAACCTCAACCTACACACAACACATGACACAAAATATACCAAAATAGTGAATAACAGATTAGAGTACATATTTAGATTAAGAAGATACTAAGATAAACTTGTTTTTCAGGGTATGGACCAACCAATGACTTGCTCAGAAAGCAAAGAGAGCACAGGTCAACCAGCATTAATGCAAGCATGAGCTTGATCAAACAACCGGTTTTTCTATATACATCAAAGTAAATGAATAGTGCCACCACAGTTGTTTTTAATAATTTGTAACCAGAAGAAAGATTGCTCAACCATCATGAAACACTTACTTTGGCCATATATTGGACTTCCAGTTTACATAACCAAATCAGCTAGCAAAGCAGTCATTTACTATGCAACAGAATGAGCATGAAAATATATTAATCATGCTTCTTCTTTTATCAATGGACTTACAGGATCATACATAACCGTTGTAAACCGGCGATGTTGTATGATGCGGAATGTTGGACCATGAAAATATAACATGTGCGAAAGATGAATGTTGCTTAAATGAAGATGATGTGGTGGATGTGTGGATATATGTGGATAGATCGGATTAGAAATGAAGACATCCGTGAGAGAGTGGGAGTTACCCCAATAGAGGAGAAGCTTATACGACATAGGCTGAGATGGTTTGGACATGTACAAAGAAGACTTATGAAAGCACCAGTAAGAATATGAGTGTTGAGCCGGGATTAAGACATAAAAAGTGGGAGAGGCATACCAAGATTAACTTCGGAAGAAATGGTCAAAGAAACTAAAAGATTGGAACATCCCCCGAGATTTGGCAATGGATAGGATTCCGTTGAAGAAAGTTATTCACGTGCTTGAATCGTGATTCTTTTGAGTTCGTTTCTAGTCTACCCCAACCAGTGTGGGATTACATGCTTTGTTGTTGTTGTTGGACTTATAGGATTATACAGTATACTAGGATAGGCAATACACAAAACTGTTCAAAGGCAGTTACTGAAGAGATTATGAGATTTTGTTGAAGTCCTATCAAAGACAATCACAGTTGCAATTCACCTATGTCTTCTATTTTATTTTTATAAAAGAAAAAAAAATCACTTATACTAGTCATTCACATTAAAGGTTTAAAAAAACATATACCTTTCCTGTAATATCAACCAATGTCACCCTTGTAAGCTCAAAACCATCAGTTGTCACACACTGAAAAGCAATAAGGATTACCCATAAATGATAACATCAACTTATCAAAGAAAAATAAAATTGAAGTACTAGTCTCTCCTTTGCTGTCTATTACTGTCTCAATTTTCAAGGAAAAAAGGTGGCTACCATGACGTGTGCGTGTGCGTGCGCGTGCGTGTGCGTGTGTGTGTGTGAGTATCAATTTTCAAGTACTATCTTGCAAAGGATTGAACAGAACAGCCAGACATGCATGTTTCTCCACAATCAAGTGCCACTCACCAACTCAAGAATCGTGACCAATGCCTCCTTTATTTTGCCTAGAACCTATCCCAAAGTAAGAGTGTAATGTGACATTAATCTTTTCATCCTGATGCTACAAGTTGTGCCAAAATTACTTTGCTTGGGAGAAGGATTGTCAATTGTGCTTAAGGGCCACCGGCAGTGTTATAGTAAATTAATAGATATAACAGATTGTACTCCTTCCTGAAACTGTTTTTCCTCAGACGTAAAAGACATATAAAGATCATGGCACTTGTTGTCTTGCTCTAAGGATAATAAAATGACATCCCATATCGTACTACAAAAACCTAGTTCACATATATCAGTTGTTAACAAGGCATCAGAAAAAGACTGAGCCACAAATCCCTATTCTTGAGCACAACAACCTTTTCCGTATTGAGGTCTGAGACATACTTTTTCTCTTAAACAAAACCATGGAATCACCTCTGACTTGATACTTAAGGTTTATCTATTAATCATTTGACAGTCTGCTGCTGAAGGCATAGCATTTTTACCAGCTTACCATTTCGCAGTCAAGTGACAGAAGCTCGTGGGGGTGAGATCCCAAAGGAGAAGGTATAGTTTCAACAAAACCTGCATTTCAAGTATTAAGAAAGGTAACTCCCAAATCAGGAAGAATTAACAATGATAAGAAGAAAAAATAGAATAAATGCAAGGCTTTGGCCACCTTCTCGATTGAAACAATATCCATTATCCTCAAGCTCCTTCCTTGTAAGTGTGTAATATGAGATGGGGAATGGTAGATTCTTCAATTTTTCCAGTGATAAAGATTTTGGAGGACAAGTATCAGTGTTCTCTGCATTTTATATCCAGACTCAGAAGCAGTAAACATGTTACTTCAATGCTAGCCCAAATGATATGAATGGTAAACCGGACGTCAAGTGAACACTAAAACCATGTAGATCATCACCATAAAAGCAAATTTGAGAAAAAGACCAATCAGGCACAACTTATCTCGCTATTCAATGGTAACTATGATACTAAACGCCGTAGTTCAGACAAATAGCTAAAACAAAAGTTTGGGCAGTCATTGGAACAACTGAAGATCCATTCAGGACTTCAGCCTATTTGAACAGTTTGAAAAAATTGATTTTCCTGTTTAATAACTGGCTGTATTGTATTATTTGTATCTTTTATGCAAACTACGGGAAGGCTGCCCATCGCTCCAAAGATCTTAAAGTTATTGCTAAAGCCTAAAGGGAAGGATACATTAATTGGATGATAAATTGAACAAACGTGTATATGAAAAATAAGCATTCTCATCTTCTCAAATCATCATCAACGTAACCCCAATGCCTCAGAAGAGGCTCCCGCCTAAGCGAAGTAAGGGGGGTCGGATGTACGCAACTCTACCACTGTAAAACAGTGAGGTTGTTTCCAATTGACCCAAATGATGCAAATGCAACTGACCATCTGCGATTCCACAATAAAAGAAATGCAGATCGTTTATATAGTCATTTGATATAGTCCATGATGCTCCAAATGTCAAAAAACAACTTAATCTTTGACACAATGGAAATGGACCATTCTCATCTTCTCAAATAACCATATAAATAATTAAGTATAACAAACCATTTGCTCCACTAGGACTCGAAGAGCCTATATCAATTTCTTTACGCTTTCTTTTCACCTTGCATGTAAGTAATGTGTCTACTGTTTGTGTTCCATCTGATACACAGCTGTAAACAACAAAAGCAAAAGAAACCCAGCATTAGTAAGAGCCGCAATGGATATGAACGTATTACATGCTAACAGAAGTTAGTAAAATCATAAATTCCTCATGTGCAGATTACTCGCCATGCTGAAAATAGATACCAATAGGGAAAATATTGACAAACCTAAGTGCTAAAACTGGCTTGGGATTAGCAGAAATTGCCCGAAGACTAGCAAGTTGTTTGGATCTTGACATGTATAAAGCAGCATCAAGACCTGGAACATACAGTAGTACGACTTTTGGTATAAGTGGCTTATTCTGCAGATAAACGAGACCGGGTCAGAATCCTGAAGAGAAATCATGTATCTAAGACACTTCCAAGTGGAATTAGCATCACAAAGAAAAGCACATTATGAAAAAACAATGAGTCAATACAAATGCATCATAAAGGCCATCATCTAATACTTTTTGATGTTGAGGAGTTGTTTAAGTGGGTATTATTTTTAATGTCAAACATATTTTAATGTGTCTGAATTCTGAAATTAAAGCATATAATCCAAAGAGTAGCATTTAACTGAGCTTGTCTTTACACTTGTGTAAAGATAATATCTCGTAAATAAATGTTCGGAAAATTAATCCAGGAGCAAAAGAACTGTAATAATGATTTTGATGATAACACTAATAATCCAAGCACAAATTTATTTAAAGAAAAAGGAAGAAAAGATCCAACTTATCCTACCTTAATAAAAATCCAAGATGGCATGTGGCCTTCTCCTAATACCCAGGTCACAAGCCCCTGAACATCCTGTTACAAAACCACAGGCCTTTCAAAAAGTCCGTCAAGTAAAATATTCCATGCCTAAAAATTCAATAAATCATATATTCATATGAAACCAAAAATAGCATGGCTACATGGTAACTAACCAGAAAGGTATTACCTGAAGGTTCAGGGTCGGATCAACTTTACTAGTATTAAAATCAACATCTGCCTTGGCCTGCACATCAGATATAGGGCAGAGTTAAGATGTCAGAACCCAACCTTTACTGTTAATTACTACAAGATGAAAAGATCTGTGAATCAAAGCACATTGTGCGTGTGCGTGTGTGGGATGAAGTGAAGGCACTGGGACTAGGATCAAATAATCCTACTAGGCTACCAGCAATCCACTCATCACTAAATTTAAAGGAAACAAAGATATCCTAAGATGTCTCAATCTGAAATATGATATATCCCAACTTTACAACATGATGATACAAAGAAACCCATAGTTCAAAAAAGAGTTTAAGAGTGAAGGAGTTGCTCTTTATAATATTAAAATTTAAATACCAAAACTGTAGAAGCCTATAACTTTACAACATGACGCCGATAAGAAACCAATCCTTGAATCCATCATTTCCCTGCTGACTATCGAAAATTCCAAATCCATGAACACGACAATGCAAATTTATAATATAAAAAAAACAGAGAAAGAAACCTCCAAGAATATAACAATCCTCCTATCAAATCCTTCACCACTGTGAAAATCACGAGAACTATTGATTCAATAATAAAATTTTCCGGTCAAATTTGCGAAAAATTTGAACTTTCCAACTTCATGCATAATACAAACACAAATACTACTCGAAAATTGACTTTTTTGCCTTAAATGGGGGATAGTAGAGAACCTCGGGGCCGTAAACGTCAAAATAGGAAGAAGCGTTGGCGTCACTGTCATCACCAACTTCCTTATCATCGTTATTAGGGTTTCGTTCGTTGCAAAATTTTCGGGAAGAAGAACCCTTTCTAGGGTTTAGGGCTTCACCTCCCATGGCTCGACCCGGAACGAAAGGGTCGAACAGTTTTAATAGGACACAATTTACATGATTTTACTCTGCAAAACTTTTATTTCGTTTTAGAGCCATAAGGTTTGCGGCTTTTCTGGACACCCGTCGCTCGGTGGATACTTAGGTATCGTTTGGATAGATATTCTTGTTGGAATTTGATTCTTGATAATTTTTGCACTCAAACAATGTAAAATTTTGATTCTACAAGAATAGCCTTTGTTTTAGTTGAAAGTAAGAAGCCATATAAAATTTGTTTCTTTCAAGAATCCAAAAGATTGAACTTTCAACATTGTCCTCAACAAATTATGTTATGACTGGGTGTGTCCCATGTATTTACAACACATACCATCCACAAAAGTAAAAATAATTCTCCTCTCCATCACTCTTGTTTCAAGTGTTGAACCCTAAACTCATGGACCGCATCAAAAGTGAGATTCTCTGTTTTCTTATTTTCTTTCTTTTTTTTCTTAAGCATTTTCTCCCCCATCTTCTCTTCTTTCAGTTTTGTGGTTTAAAATAGATGATGCATATAGAGATTGGTTTTTTTATTTATGTGGCTTAAATTTTGTGGACAAAACTCGATCCAGAATGGCTTCTTTGCACGGGGACACCACTTCCTCTGCTTTGGTCTCGGCAAAAGAGGACACCTTGTGTGACCAACTCTTATTTTTGCAACTGGAAGCCACTTCCTCCATTTTTGCCATTGCAAAAGAAGGTACCTTATTTGACCAACTCTTATTTTCAATGCCAAGTCTTGCTCTTCCGAACAGAGTGATGGGCTGTTCAGTCGGTGAGGAATCTGAGGAATGCAATTGTGTTTCCAAACAGTTGATAGAAGCTTCCTCAAGTTGCAATTTTCTATTTTCTACTGTATTTGTTGCCATTTGAATAACTGTGGACGAAGTATCAACCTTAACAGCTCTCTTCGAGCCAGTATCAATTTTAAGTAACTTCCAAAGAGCATTGTCAGCATTCATATTAGTCTCAAAACAGTGTTTCTTTACATAATCAAGCTCCATGGCACGACATGGAGGGGTGGTAGAAATAACCCGCTTGGGTTGCAGAAGCTGCAAAGCATATTCCAGTTCTTCCCGGGATGAATGCATCGAGTAACATGTATGCCAAATACCAAACTCATCTCTTACTGATTCAGAGAGATTTGGTTTTACCGCCCCCTGTGTCCCTGAAGCTTCATCGCTTGCATACCACTGTGCCGAGGGTCGAATAAAAAGAGGCTCGTCTTGAATACTAGCGCGAGCCGCTGCAAGTTTAATACTAGCTCTCTCATACAATTTCGTAAAGCCAAAAACCTGCAAGTTCAGATATACAACAATCAATTACCTAGAAATAGATAAAGAATCTTAAATTCAAGAAAATAGTAGAGACCAGCAAACTAAATTTCAAAAAAAAGGAAGCATCGACAAGATCAACATCACAGAGCTAGAAATAAAAATTTGCTTTCTGGTTTTAAATCCTGCAGTATTCACTATTCAGACCTAAAAATGTGACGCCAAAGAGATGGTTGAAATCTAAAAGACATGATTGAACCGTTGAAATATGAGGTCAGTAACCATTTGTTCTTCCTAGTAGAATAGGCAGAGAAATGTGATGATAGAAGGAAAAATACCTGGAAGCGAGTGGAAACATCTTCTGTAAGAATTTCTGGAGCTATAAGTAAAAGAGCATGGAAGCAATCTGCAATGGCACTCTTGTCTACGTATATCTTGGAGCCAAATGTTTTAGATACTTCTACGAGAATTTCTTCTTGTCCAAGAAGATCACATGCCAGATAGACTTTAGGTGCATTTGGATGCTTCCATATGCACTTGATAACCTGCAAAAATATTGAGATTAACATAAGTGTGTCAAGAGCAATCTAGAGGTCAGTAAAAGGAGTAGGAAGTGAAAAGGTAAAAAATGAGAAAAGAAAATACTTGTTGGATGGCAGACTGTTTGCTAGGCAATGGGATGGAACATCTAACAAAGGTGCAGTCTAGGAATAAATAATCGAGTCGTACAAGTGTTTCTTTTCCTTTTTTTAGTTATATACTTCAGCGGCAAATTTTGGACACAATCAGAGTTGAGCCTGCAATCACCAGTCTGTAATACATTACCAAATTCACCTTCAAACAAGAACATCACTGCACCTGAAGAACAAAACGTATGCATCAGCTTTGGCCACACTAGAGAAGCTTAATCTCAAGAAGACTTTCATTCGATTAATCCTAGAGGAAACACAAAGAAGAATATCACAATACCAAACCTAAATAACAAATCCTCTAATTCCTGCCCCCATGAGAGGTTTATCGTATATCTAACCCTGTAAATGTGGTACTTCAGAATACAATCTTAAATCATTTAGGTACTTGATAGTACAACTACAACATACTGAGTTTTCTTGTAGTTCATTCCAAACCCCTTTTAGGGCTTCCCCAAATCACATGCAACTAATGTAAATCCTAAACTGCTACTCTGAAAATAAGCAGTTTTTGCTACCATGGTGCAAACAAAGATCTAACTTATCCAGTTGTTTGCTATGCCATTAATTTTGTCATCTTAAACATCAAATGCTGGTGAATTACAAATTAAACAGAGCTGTCCCATACAACTTCTCAACGGTAGTTGCAACTCACCAGGATTACTAAGAAAATATGAATTAACTTGGGCAAAAACCAAAACACTTCAAACTACTTCCAAAAGAAATAAAAGAACGAAATCACAAAAACCCTGTAAACCCACAAAAACCCTGTAAAACACAAAATCACAAACTAGGCTGTACATACCAGGGCAGTGATTGGCATCAAACGCTGTAACAGTGAATGCACCATCGGGATCATGCACAACGACCGACTCTCCAACCTCAATTTCCACAAATAAGGATCCACCAACCTAGACATGCAAGAAAGGGCCTCCAAAAATAAACTTACAAGACCAAAAAAAAAATGGAAAGACAGTTTTGGAGAAAACCCATCACTTACAGCACCAAATTGTAATGAAAAAAAGAACAAGTTTTCTATCTACCAAGTGAAGTAGTGAACGTTGATCAATCTATCTACATGGAAAGAATAAGGAAACAACGGGAGAAAAAAACAAAAAAGAAAGCTGAAGATCAAATTTTGGCGAAAACCCAATACTCATAACGCCAATCCACAAAGGAAACAAGAACCAAAGCCTAAAATTACATCCGAATCCATCTTCGTGAAAAGGAAAGAGGAGAGAATAGAAGAAGGAAACAACAAATATATAAAAACGAAAGCGAAGGATCAGATTTTGACGAAGACCCAATATTCACCACGCCAATCCACACAGGAAACAAGAACCAAAGCTGCAAAAGCAGAACCCCAAAATCACAAGAACCCGTGGATCCAAAAAAGAGGGAGAAAACAGAATAAGGAAAGGGGACCTTCGAGAAGTGTGGGAGGAGGAGAGATTTGGTGAGGCGGGTGGCGTAGACGGGGTAGGAGGCGTGCTTGGCGAAGCGGGCGAGGTGGTCCTTGTGGGCGTGGGTGAGGAAGTGGTGGCGCTTCCTCTTGGAATTAGGGTTCCATGTGTCCACGGAGAAGGGGAGGCATCTTGGCATGTCGATCGGCATTGCTGCTGATTCCGATCCCTTCACGTTTGGGATCGGAATTCCACTCGTACCGACAGACTGTCGTCCATTAATTGGATCGCATGACAAAAATTTATTATTGTTTTTTGCTTTTCATTGATTTACAATATGATAACAAACACACGTAAGACATACAAGGAGAAGAAAGAAACGATGATGATTAGTTTGTTGATTGAAGCATGAACCATCTCTGCACGTTAAAAGTAAATATACTATTTTTTATTTGCTCTACGCTACGTATACAAATTTTATATCTTAATCGTTTCACGGTCTTAATTGTCTCAAAATAAGAAATTAAAGTAAAATGAAGTATTATATTTTTACTTTCTTAAGGAATATTTCTATAGATTTTTCAATGTCATAATCTATATTAAACTTAAAAGTTAAAATATCAACTAACTTGGCCCACATGAAGGAGGTGTGTTCGGGATCTTTCTAAGTTTTAAGGCTGATCCAACTCAATGTCATAGTTTGAAGGACCAAATTACAATTTACCCGAAAATATTTACGAAACTAATAACCTAAAATAACCAAAATATGAAAACGCGTTGAAAATGAAAAGGGATTTTTTTCCTTTATTCTTTTCCATCTTAAATTGTTAATGTATGGGAGACGTCTCAAACACTCGAAGAGAAAAAGATTTCTGTTGGCGTCGTTGCGGAATTATCAAATGAAGCTTGCTTAAATCTGACTTCGAGAAGCTCAGGTTGTCAATTGCCAAACGCATTATTATATTATAATTTATATCTCAAGCTAACTTTAGAATCATCCTCGGAAAGGAAATGCATATCTGAATAAAGTGCACGTCTTCTCCAATCTCTGTAACACTGGGTAATAGTTGCAACAATCACATTTCACTCTCGAATATCACAACTCTGAGGTGTTGAGTAATCACATAATTCATTTCAAAATATCACAGGTAACTATAAGTAACTTTGTCATATCATTTGCTGTTTCATTCAAATTTCCAAAAGAAAAATCATATAGGAAAGGTAAATAAATTATGCTTCATGCTTCAAGAAACGTACCAACCGCTCAACCCAACACCTCAGATAAATATTTCAAAACTAGTGCTGTAATGATACACACTCAACAAAGAGTTCCAAACCTTAGATGTTGTTGTAATATAAAGATTCGCGAGAAGAAGATGAAAAACTCCTTGCGTGCATCATTTACAAATCCAGGGACAATCTTCTCTTGATGTACCTGAGTTCTGCACGTTGATGGTGGATGGTATCCTTTATGATCCCACTTGATTAACCATACTGCTAGGCATATATTACTAGAGGCTGTCAGCAACTATAAGCTATAAGGAAACACCACCAGATTTTATAATTAGAGAAGCAGATTAGACTCTCCTTACTCTTGACGAGATTAATGATACAGGCAGGAGGTGTGAGGTGATAAACAAATCTTTGGAAGTTGCAAGATGTAAATGCCTTGGGCAGAAATGGGCTGCAAGTGCACCATCAGTAAAATTTGGGGTTGTCTTTGTCGTGCGTATTGTGCCAAGATATTACCAGGACCGGACAACACTGATGACTACGGAGTGTTCTTCCAGTCGAAATTTAGATTATTGAAGCTGTTTGCTCTTCCAAAGCCATTCAGCAGCCGATTAACATAATTTTGTTGCTGCTGGTGGTTAATAGTTGATGTCTCCTGACCCAACTGATTTATTCCACCTCTTCCGGTCAATGCCATGGAATTATTCATCATTGCTGTTCTGATTCCGCTGGTTGTCGCACCAGGGCCAACTCCGCCCATGCTTCCATAACCCATGCTGCCAATGCTGGAATGGTTGCTGATACCATTCATGGGCATGCAATTCCCACCAGGAAGAGTCTGAGTCATACCATTTATTTCCTTAATGTCGTTCCCTACAGAACCGCCACCATTCATTTGTGAGGACATCATCATTTCTTGTATTAATTGATGCACAGAGCTTTGAGGGTCACCCATATCTGTATCATTGGATTGGTTTGCTGTTTGCTGCGTAACCGACATACTGGTAGGTATGCTTCCATTGCTCAAGCTGGGATCATTTCGAGACACTTGGGGGCCGTTATTAGTTGCAGAAGGTGTTGGAGAAGGAAATGGTGAAGATGGATTTGGACCGTTTGGCTGAGATTGTGGCGGTGCATTAGATGAGCTGGCTGATGGAATCTGAACTGCATTACCACCAATGTAGGGACTGCTCATATTATTGATGGAATTTTCTTGCCTTGAGTTCATGGAGTTTTGGTGAAGAAGCCCAACGATAGCGCTTGCTGAAGCTGTCGATGATGCAGGGTTCATAGATTTATTAGCACTAAGCACCCCATTACTAAGTGAATTGTGCTGCACAGAAGTAAGGCCAGAGTTCTGATCATTGTGAATTGAACTTTGGCCTCTGGTTTGTTGTTCCTCTGAATGTTGTGCGAGATGGGACGTTGTCGAGCCTGAAGGTGCCCTGGGGAAGTTCACAAGGCTTGCTATACCAGGAAAAAAGGAATGAAGTTACAATATGAACATGATGGACATTGAAACAGCTAACATGATACTACATTTCTTTTCCAGAGAAACAAAGTTAAGAAGCACCCAGTTCCATTTAGGGTAGCAGGTAGAAACAAAAGTATCACTAATTGTTGCTGGGGATATTGGATATATGGAAGTTTAAGAAATTTCTTTATCTTTTCAAGAACATGTGGGGAACAAAATTTAGAACTTTCCTGGAAAGCTAGGATTATGAACACTACCAATAAATTCAAGTTCCAGATCCCTTTGATATGATGCTAAAATATCGAAACGTCGGTCAAAAATTAAAAGTTAGGAGGGTGAAATTAAATGAGTGGATACTGTCACAACTCACAGTTATAGGAATTGTCCAGCACATCACTTAAAGAGCAAAGCCTATGCAATAAGATAGGGTGAAAAACAGTATGATGCACACAAAAACTTGAGGGTTTTACAATGGGACTCATAAGATTCCAAAAAAAAGGATTAGAGAATGTCACATTAGTCATTTGTGTAACTTATCCTGAGCAGTGTTGGATAAGAGTGAATATATGCCCTGGGAGAAGGGAGGGTATGTACACTAGGATATGCTCTGTCACAAGTTTGATAAAAATGAAAGACGTCCTTGAACAAAATTGTTTTCCAGCAAATGGAAGTGGAAACCAGAGGAAATCATAACTAACGTAAACAGGGAGATACAGATGGATGCTTTCTTAATGTTTGTGAGTTTAATGTACCTTGCATGACAAGATATAGTTGTAGTATTATCATCTCATTTTAAGAAACTACAGCTCTGATGGACTGAATTATTGAAAAAATAACCATATAAAGTTATGTTGTTGTCAAGGTACTTTTTCTGAATAAATTTTGTAGCGCACATTATGAATATTAAAAGTATACCAACATGGGATATGTGCAACAAATCTATTATTAATGCAGAAACCTACTTGAATTCTTGAAATAAAAAAATATCATGTAAGTTATGAGCATTTTTAGAATGATCAGAAAATGTATGGCAGCATAATAGTTACCCATAGGCCCTGTTCCTGTTTCTCTGCTGTAATCAATCAAGTCTTTCATGCTATTAACCACCTCTGATATCTACAACACACGAAAGAATAGATAGCAGTAAATTAGACTAGAAAGTGTTTGAATTCAGCTTTGAATGAAACTATGAGTTAATAAGAAGAAAAATAATCAAATAGAAAGTCAAGTAGCAGCATAGGTTCTATAAGGAAGAGCAAACTGATCATAGGATTTCATGTGAATGGGATGGGAGATGCCTTTTCCTTATCAGCTGAAAGTTCATCCAAAAAAAAATTCACCAATTGACCGTCGTGGAATAATACCTGAAGGCAACGGACATATCTTTTTGTGTATCCCAAATCATTTACCAAAGGCACTTCCAACGATTTCGCCAATTGACGAGCAGATGCAACAAAGCTGAAGTTGATGACCAGTTAGTCTTGGAAATAAAGGGGAACAATAAAAAATTCAAAAGAAACCAAGAAAACCATTTCAAACAAAACCAAATCATGCATTTTCACTTGTAGAATAACTGGAATGTAAATAGCCAAAGGGATAATTAGAAGGTGGATTAAAGGTTGGCAAAATCATAGATATTCTTATGGTTTTAAAATCTAGACCTTGTCATGAACCACATAACAATGATAACAAACAAATTATTGGAGCTAATTTGATGTACTCTATATCTATTGTGGTTTAAAAAAGTGATGCGTCATTTCAACAGAACATTAATTGGTTGCTTGAAAGTCAGTTTGGCAATCAAGGAAATACAAGAAACAAACTTTTCTTTGCTTTGGTTTCCAAATGGATAAGAGAAGAAATGAAAAGAAAATCTATCAGAACTGTAAACTCACGAATTGCAAGTTGTTTGCAAATCTTGCGGTGATAAGTTAGAAGTGGATGACGTGTTTTGAGCAGTTGATTGGTATTTCTGAGCAACAGCTCCAAGTTGGCTAACCTGGAAATCAAGAACCTCAATAACATGCACCTAAAATAATATCATGAAGCTTATCCAAGAAAGTGATGCAAATAGTACCTGGGGAACAATAAGTCTTCGGGGGATAAGCTCCTCGTGGCGCCTTGCACAAAACTCCCATGAACAAATCTGTAGACATCAACAGTTGTTAGGATGCAAAATGTAATGCATTCAAGAGAAATATGTGCAGACCTTGAGATCTGAATTGAAAACCACTCTCAGCTGGCCATCCCTTACGACCCGCAACTGCTCAAACACGCTTTCCTGAATTGCTTTTGCATAATCAAGAACAATCTGACCAGAAGAGGTCTGATATTCATGAGGCATGTCCACGTAAAGAAGCTCTTCTAGAGTTCCACTGTCATATTTAATTTTGCATAGCCTTGGCAAAACTTCAACAGTTGTTTCTGTAAGGATGACAGTATAAGGAAAACCACATAAGGTATCCATTTAAACGCGTAAAACACTGCTCTTTCAAAAAGATCCAAAAATAATATTGGGTGGGGGGTGCATGCATACCAAAACCACGACCTGGCTTTCGATTACATATCTCACAATGCCATACGTCCTATAAGAGAATAGTAAAACATTTAGAATCAAATGTTATCTTAAGCCCTAATTTTAACGAAATGAGGACAAGATAAGAATATGGATATTAAGAACAAAACAGGATGTCCAATAAAGTCATTTTAGTTTGTACACACAGTTTGAACAGCTACAAACCTGAGGGAAGACACCACTAGTTTGCCGTCCACTTCCATATAACGAGACACACCATCTCTTTTTAGCACGTGGAGCAAAGAATTCGCTCACGAACTTCCGCCAAAAGTCAATGTTGTTGTCCTGTATATTAACATGAAAATTGGAATCATCAGAACATAGCTAAAAGTAGTTGGACAGTGAAATTTCATCAGAAAACAACAAATCCAACACTAATAGAAATGCTTACAGCAGGTCTATGCTGCTGCTTGTACATGTAGTGAGTCAAACGCCTAGCACAAACTCCTGGTTCGAAAACAGATGGCCTAGCTTGAGGTCTCATTGTAAGCCCCTGCTGAGGCTGCTGCTGCTGTTGCTGTTGCTGCTGGAATTGAGATCTTTGCTGTGGCAGTGTCTTGAGAAGCTGTTGTTGCTGCTGCTGTATCTGTAGAAGACGTTGCTGCTGCATAAGATTCATATGAGCAGCGGCTTGAGAAGACTGCCTCGACAGCTGCAACAACTGCTGATGCTGCTGTTGCTGTTGCTGCTGATGCAAGAAAATTGAAGGATCAGCAGAATGTTGGTGGCCTTCCAACTTAACGGGACCCAGGTTTCTAATTGCCTGCAGCTGCTGAGGTTCTAATTTCACCGAACCAAGATTTCGCAACGACGGCAACTGAGACTGAGGGCCCATCTGATCCGGCACGCTCATCTGAGACTCCATTTTCACAGACGGTCCCTGACCCATCCCCGGACCACCCCTGAGCTTCTGCTGCTGGCTCTTGGGAACAGAGAACTGTTGTTGGAAGTTTTGCGACGCCTCAACCTGCTGAGCAAGATTATGATTCGACCCCATCTGGTTAGCGGCAGGATTAGCGAAGTTCTGCCCCTGTGCTTGCCCGGACGAAGAGGCAAACGACAACGGATCAGGCTCTGCCGAGCTACCCACGTCCATCCCGCCCATACCTCCACGCTGCTGGAGACCGTTAACATGGGAGTTGCCCATCCCGGTGATGGAACCCGGACCACCATTACCAAAGGAAGAGTTCAGAAGAGAGTTAACATTAGACAGATTACCCAAAAACCCCATATTGTTACTGTTGTTGAACTGATTGCGAGGCGAAACGAGAGAAGAAAACGGCGATTGGGAAGGAACGAATCCCGCTTGACCGGAATTAGTCCGCAGGACAGACGGATTCGCTGACGGGTCTCCCCCCACCGGAGTCGGAGGCCCCGACGGAATCATCCCCCACTTAAAAACCACACACAAAAAATAAACAGAATTTCACAGGGATCCGAGGTCGAACAGCGAAACGCCAGCACACATAGTGTCAACCAGAATTGGAAGAATCGAGCGAAACGCATACAAAAAGGCAACTTCTCTTCCAAACCCCCAAACTCCTAGATCAAACGATCAGGTCGAAATCTCACTCCGGATCTAGAAAGCCCGAATCTTTCTTTCCCAAACCTTCCCCCAATTCAAACACCAGCAAGATTCGATCTTTGCTCCACCAAGTCCACGCCTTTCGACACTCCCCCGGCGCCGCCACTCCACTGATCGCAGATCTCCGGAGCACACAAACCCTAACGGATTGAAATCCGAGAAAGACGGGAGCTTGATTTAACTTACGTGTGGCGAATCCAAGCCGACCCGGAGCAAACCCTAGAAACCCGCGGAAGGACTCCAGTAGAAAAGAAAAGACTTCTCTCTCTCTCTCTCTCTCTCGCTCGCTATCTCTCCGGTTTCGCCGATGAAGAGAGAGAGAAGGAGAAGAGAGAGAGGGAGAAAGCTGAGGTGTTTTGTCCTTGCGGACGCCAAAGTTATGTTAGATTGGGTTTAATGGAGTCGTTGCTGAGATGATGCTTGTTTTTTTTTTAATTTATTTTTGGAGAATTGTTTTTTTGATGGATCTCTTTAAAGAAGTCAAATGTTCTTCTGCTTCTATTCTATTCTATTATTTTAGGGTCTGTAATGATATGGTGACACATCATCCATAATAATGTCACCCATTTGGTGAGTGAGTTAAGTCTATAAACTATAATGTCGGCCTCTTGCTTGCAGGTCCTTCTAGTTTGGGAAATAAGGATAGTAGGATTTGGAGCTGGGATGTGTTTTCTCGCTCGTGTGCTATGGTTGAGTTTTGCATTAAATCCTTAAATACATCTTACGTTCGGATGGAAGGTTTGTAGCTATCTTTTGATTTTATGATCTTGTTACATTTTGTGGGACATTTTTGTAAGTAAAAAATATCAACTTACTTGGTTGGAAAAAATCTTCATTAGGACTTATGGTCAACTTGTAAACTATGACTAGAACTTTCAAATTTTCGGTAGGATTTTACAAGAACTTGGAAAAAAAATTAATGCTTAAGACTAACGATGTTGATCAATGGTCATCAAGCTAGATGAAAGCACCTAATGATTTATTTGAGGTTGTGAATAAAGTCAATACCAACTTTATTCAACTATTAAATAAAATTTGGCTTGTGTATTATTATCAAAAAAATAGTGTGTATAATTGAGGGTCTGGTACTGAACGTTGAAGGAAGAAGGTGTTACACAACGATACTCGAATTTGTTAAGTGCCTTTTAACATGAAAATGTAAGTCATCTTTAAAAAAAGAGATTATACAACAACAAAAATGAAAAATACTAGAGGTTTTCACTGGGGTTTTTTTTTGTTTTATACGAAATACCATGCGATCGGAGACGTGTGAAAAATGAAGAATATTGATTCGGCCTTTTCGCGTTAAGTAAAAGTGTTGGACTTGGGGTTTTTCGTGGATTCAACAAAATCCATGGACTATCATGTGATAACCAAAAATCATCAGGCTGTAAAAAAATATACCAAATCGTGGTTTGGACTTTGGACCATGGGTTGACGACTACCCCTGGTTTTGCCCGAGCATGGGAAAATCACAACGTTCGCTTGTTATATATGGTTTCAATAAACAGCCCACGACCACACACATAAATCATAATGATTTGTGATCGTATCGGCTCAGACAGTGACTAAAGGTATGTGGCAACAACCATAGATATTGAAACTTACAGTGGGTACGTATAAACTTAGTTCTACCTAGTGAGATGCATGAATCTCAAAAATCAATATCAACATAAGAACGTGGACAATTTGACGATATCGGATATGTCTCCATTAGTTTAATTATCATGTCCAGGTGAAACATGTCGAAGGATGATGGAACAAAGGCTTCTATCGGATATGTCTCCATTAGTTTAATTATCATGTCCAGGTGAAACATGTCCAGGATGATCCAAACCAACTGGACATTTACTAGTGTTTCTATGGGGATCAACAACTTCTTCGATTACCTTCTACGTCGGTACGAACTACTGCTTGGATAAAACGGACGTACAAGCCACAATTTGACTATATAATTAACATACGATATATTTAGTATATATGTAAGCATGCTTTTTAACGATAAGTTGATATCATGTGGAACAAAGGCTTGCGTCCAACTACCAAACCAATTTTTCCGCCAAACTTGTCTATTATCTTCGGAGAGAAACAACGTAACATCAAATTCGAGTTGCAAACTCGGGGATGAGGTTTAATATATTTCTGCTTTTGTCGACGTGTTAATTTCTAACAAGTAAGATAGTTTGTACGTGGTTTTGGGTTCGTTATCCATCTACAAGAGTTGTTCAGAATTGACAACTATTATTTTAAGTCATAACCTCTCAGCTTGCAGTAAAAAAAGTCATAGTTGGTTGAGCGCAATTAACTAAACAATTTTACGAGACGTCCAAATTCACAAAACCATATCCGGGTTGTATTCGGTGTACCTTTTGTATATATTCAGTAAGGTACCTAAGGTTGAGTTGTTATGCCTTTGGGGAAAAAAATAAAATTCTGCTAGTTCTGGGACGTTACGGTTAGTCCTCCAGTTCCACAAGTGAATTATATCTCCCACTCACTTGTTTTGGGCTAAAAAATTAAATAAATCCAGGTATAGGGTGAAATACTGCCATGCTGTCAACGAGTAAAACATTGATCTATGAATGACTCATTTATCACTTGTCTTAACAATCCGGTTAGTCCATTTAGAGTATAATATATCTCATTTCTCATTCTCTGTCTTGCATCCTTGACAATGAACTCGTGGATTTTATCACCTATCTGGATTGAGCTGCAACCAGGCACCTTCTCAATCCCCAGAGATCTCATCTAGTGGCGGGCGCGCACAACATCCTGCCACTTGCCGATTGACGCACTTGAATTCGAAATGAGCACTTGGTATCCAGAATTCAGTGGGTCTCTCTCTATCTTCAATTTTTCGGCTGACATAATCCACCAACTCCCTGTTTCCATGTTGCCTTGCAAGAACTAAGCAACGAAGCCCAAGTAATTGATTCGGGCTCAATGGGCATGCTTTCGATGAACTGAATTTCTTCATTCAGCTTCCCGGCACGGCTCAAGAGGTCAACAATGCAGCCATAGTGTTTCCCTTTCGGCTTGATGCCAAATTCGCCTAGCTTTCGGTTAAAGATTTGTTGGCCTTCTTTGACAAGGCCTCCATGCGGTGATTGTGGCAATAAAGACAGTGTCGTCGGGTTCTATTTTCTCTTTGCACATGTCCTCGAACAACGCAATTGCTTCCCTGCATTTCCCATCCAGTCCTAAACAGGAGATCATAGTCGTCCATGTGATAATACATCTCTCCATCATGGAAAGAAAAATTGAATAAGAAGTTTTCACATCTCCACATTTTGCAAACATGTCTATAAGAGCATTGCCCAAGGCAAGGGGATTCCAATGTGAATCTTTTTCTTCTTAATGTAAGCATAGATCCAATTCCCATGCTCCAATGCACCTAATTGTGCACAAGCGGAGACAACACTGATCATCGTCTTTTCATCAGGCACGAACTTGCCATCAACCAACATCCAATGAAAAGTTTGCAACGCATGATTAAACTTAGAATTTTCGTTGTAACCCGCTATCATCGCGTTCCATGTGACCACATTCCTCACTGGCATATCTTCAAAGAGCTTGACCATGGACTCAGCGATCTTCGAGTACCCAGTGATCATCCCAGTCCAAGAGACCACAGTCTTATCCACCATGGCCTCAAACACCTCCCGAGCCACCTTCATGTTACCCAATTCCGCATATCCAGTGATCATTGAATTCCAAGAACACTGATTCCTCACAACCATCCTATCAAAAACTGCCCGCGCCGCATCAACATCCCCAGCCTTCAGGAACCCCCTAAGAACCACATTCCACGAAACCACATTCCTCTCCAGCATCGACTCAAACAACCCCATAGCCAACTCCCTCTCCCCACAATCCATATAAGCACAAACCATAGAATTCCAAGAACAGACATCTCTAAGCAGCATTTCATCGAACACCTTTCTGGCAAGACAGACGTCCCCACCAACCTTCCCATAGAAATCCAACAACGTATTGGCGACAAACAAAGGCGACCCAAATCCGTATTTCACAACATGATCATGAATCTGCAGCCCTCAGTGGAACGACCCCAACAACTCGCAGGTCCTAAAAACGATCGTGAAACTAGAACTGTTGGGCGGAAGAGTCGGAGGGCCCCGTAGTTGGAGGAGGTGGAAGCGGGTAATAAGTTGGAAGTGATCCTGTTGGTTTGGACGAGGCCATGGATTAGGATCTGGAGATGGGTTTGTTTTAGGTGGTTTAGTTGGTTGCAGTTTTGGAGGATTCGCCAGGAAGTCGTTGATATCTAAAGATAAACAATGATTTTCAAAGATGTTTTCATTCTTTTTTTCCGGTAAGGAAAGTAGAACACATCATCAGGTAGTCTTAGAAGATTAGAACTAAGATAAGAATATGATAGTGTATCAAAAACATTAGACTAATACAATACGTTTCCGTGGTAGTCTTTCGTAAATTTTCTTGTGATTAAGCTTTGATATGATAAAGTGGGAAATAAACATACAAATTAATAGGACACGCTGACATGAAAGTAACAATGGAGATCCTATCCCGTATTCTTGATGACAACGAACTAGTTTGCCTTCAAAAATGATAGATAATACTACGCGACTAATTACGGGGGGTAAACCCTCTTTATCGTTGGCGCAGCAAGTGCCAATTGAGTCAAGAATATTTAAATAAAACTATCGCAAACCAAATATTAGAGACGAACCGTCAGTTTACATTTGGTTGACACCTATTCTAATCTTGGTTTGGATTCCCAATATAATCATGTTGTAATTATATTAATGGTACACGTGGATAAGCTGGAACCTTCGTTCTTTGTATATACGGATGAGCTGAGATGTCATCCCAGACGTCAGTCAAAACCTATCGAAACTATGAGTTGGTGGATAATGAAACTATGAAAGGAGTCACCATAGTTTCCTTTTTGTTTAAAATGCAAAACACCAACTTCAACTCCTTCACACGCATAGCATCAAACGATTAATTAAAGAATATGATTTTTTGTTTGAGTGGACCTCCAAAAGTGATTTATTAGGTATTTATCATCGTGTATTTCTTTCATTGCTCCACAAAAACCTAGAAATCAAAGTGACACATTGATCAAGTTTTCAGGAGCTGAAAAATTAGATGTTTTTTTTCTTGAAAATGCAATTGGAGGTGGTTAATTCAAAAGTTCATTTGAACTTGGAATGTATGAATTATAGTAAATTGCAACACCTTGTTCTAGTTGCTTTGCTTTCTTTCCATGGAATCTAGAATCGAAAAATCTCAATATGAAGTGATTTCTTATTGATTTTCGAGTAGAACATATTGTATTATTGTATAGTTTCTTAACCTATTGCAATTTAAGCAACGACGGCTCACCACACATCATCACCAAGTAATTACGAATTATAATTGTAGAAAAAACACGAGATCATCTATACAATTACGAAAAGTTAAAGGGCTTACAAGTGCAAAAGTACCATAAAAACCCAGGAAACCAGAATCCACCCAAGAAAACCAAACGTCCACGCGCCAAAACAAAACTATCCCTCATCCATAATTTACTTAACCTGAACCCACGAAAGACACCAAACCCACATGTCCACGTTTCCCCATTTAACGGTCTCACGCACGGGCACCGTTTAATACAAAAACCGCACTGCGGCATAACTAGTCGCCGAACTTGGTTTTGCGACATGGAAGCAGAGTGGCTCGACAAGTGTTGGCACACGATTTTGTTGGAAAAGATCGAATATTTCGCTTATAAATACGTTCCAATCGCTGCTCTGTCAACTCAGATCGAACCAGATTGTTCCGGGTTGCGAGAGAGATCGAGAAAGAGAGACGCGATTTGTGCAGAGATGGCGAGCACAGCTGGTCAGGTCATCAAGTGCAGAGGTGGGTGGGGATCCTTCTTTTTTTTCTGGCGTGATTTCGAGTTGGGTGTGTTGTTTGTAGGGTTTGGGGTTTTGGGTAGTGATTTTTTGCGGGTGTTGTTGGTAAAGTTGCGATCTTTGGGGGAAATTGGTTGGTTTGGACTGTTTTAGTGAACTCAACGTTTTTGTGTTTTGATGTCCCCGACCAACCGTTGGGTTGTCAAGTGAAATCACTGTAGACGATACCTTTGGTGTGGAAGTGTAGAATCCGATTCAGTTATGGATATTTTTTCCACAAAAAAAAATTGTTATTTGATTGTTGAGTCGTGATATTATTTTAATTGACATACTTTATCACTTGGTCATGCTTCATTACTGGATGTGGTCTTGCGTGGTTGTATCTGTTTTTTTCGAAGTTTATATTCATGTTGAACTGATGTGGAAAGAAGAAGAAAATATAAATAAGTTGAACATCACGGTCCATGATGTACATCCTTATTAGTATGGGGTCTTATTAGGATATGAATATAATCGTTATTTTTCCATCTATTGATTACTTAAAGATTCTGATCTTTCATGTACTTAGTCTGAAATAGAATGTTTGAGTATTCTGATCTCGTAGTTGAGATCTGATTCATATTTATTTACATTCTTCGTTAGAGTATCGTGTTCCATTACCAGATATGTGGAACGAGTTGGCAGTGTTCTTTTCTAGCAAAGTTGTTTTTATGTTAAACTGATGATGTTGATATTTGTTTTTGGGATTGGGCAGCTGCTGTGGCATGGGAAGCAGGGAAGCCGCTGGTAATCGAGGAGGTTCAGGTGGCTCCACCACAGGCTAACGAGGTTCGTGTTAAGATCCTCTTCACTGCCCTGTGCCACACTGATGTTCACTTCTGGCAAATAAAGGTTTGTTCTGTTCATCCTTCCAAATAAACTCATAACTTAGAGCATTTATAATGGTCAACTCTAACCCGATTCTATTGTTTCAGACCCAAACTCCGGGTTTTCCCCGCATTTTCGGCCATGAGGCTGGAGGGTAAGGGTTCAAATCCACTAATGTACCATTTCTATTGTGGCTTTTATATTTGGGTGTAGTTATAATCTTTATCAGCTTATTGAGCATTCCCCACTATGCATCACTTAATTGGGATCTTCTATCATCCTGAACATGATACCATGCATAACATATACTTTATGAGGAGATACCTTTCCTGTATTTTGAAAAACATTCTTCTAGAAGATAACTATTTTAATGATGATAACAATGGAATGACGATGAAAAATAAAAATAACTATGTAGCGATGTACATCCTTTTTATCATGTAAATATAAGAATTATTGGTCTTATTTAGTCGTGTTGTATTGATGTTTGGCTCAAGTTGCTTATCTATTGAATTGGTATCTTTGATTGTCCATCTGAATGTGCTTCTTCCTATATCAAAGTTATCAGTCACACGTTTAATCCATTTATGGTGATAAACTATCTGCATTTGAAACTGAATATTTGAAGTCTGATTTTAACGTTCTGATCCCCATCAATCTTATAGTTTTGTATCTTCCTATTCTATTCTGAAGCATTGTGGAGAGTGTTGGGGAGGGAGTGACGAATCTTGTGCCAGGGGACCATGTTCTGCCGATTTTCACCGGAGAGTGTGGGGAATGTCGGCACTGCAAATCTGAGGAGAGTAACATGTGTGACCTTCTGAGGATAAACACGGACAGGGGGGTCATGATTGGTGACGGTCAATCTCGGTTCTCCATCAATGGGAAGCCTATCTACCATTTTGTCGGAACTTCCACTTTCAGTGAATACACTGTTGTGCACGTTGGCTGCCTAGCCAAAGTCAACCCACAAGCTCCTCTCGACAAAGTTTGTATTCTTAGTTGTGGAGTCTCAACAGGTAGGACATTGTCACTTATGCTTTCTTTTGTACATTTAAATTCTACCGAATTAGCTTTTGATCTAATATCTTGTTGTTTCTTTCGCACAAGGTTTCGGTGCAACTGTGAACGTGGCAAAACCAAAAAAAGGCTCAACTGTTGCGGTTTTCGGATTGGGTGCCGTGGGTCTTGCTGTAAGTCCTCTATATTTTTTTATGTTTCGATGGCCCTTCTGCTGAATCTTTAAGTCTTTGTATCCAAGATTTTCCTAACTAAATTTATTGGTGTATGATCGAATGGGGTCAGGCTTGTGAAGGTGCAAGGTATGCTGGTGCGTCAAGAATCATCGGTGTCGACTTGAACCCCAACAAATTTAGCGAAGGTAGAAGATTATTTGTTTATAGAAATCAATTTTTAGATCCTTTGAACATTTTACGGATATCAGTTTTTTTTCTTTTCTTCTGAACTTGTTGCAGCCAAGAAGTTCGGTTGCACTGAATTTGTGAATCCGAAGGACCATGATAAACCAGTTCAAGAGGTTCCTGTCTCTTTCCATTAAACTCATTTCTAGTTTTTTTTTTGTTTTAGTACATACATTGAATGTATAAGACATCTTATATTTAAGGCTAACTTAAAATTTATGTGATGTATCTGAACAGGTTATTGCCGAGATGACGGATGGAGGTGTGGATCGAAGTGTGGAATGTACTGGCAGCGTCAATGCCATGATATCTGCTTTCGAGTGTGTCCACGATGTAAATGAGTTAATCACATCTGCTTATGTTGCTCTCATATACCCCGAGTAACTAATGGTTGGTTGTCAAAAAATGTCAGGGTTGGGGCGTCGCCGTGTTGGTTGGAGTGCCTCACAAAGATGATGTCTTCTCCACTCACCCGATGAACCTCTTGAATGAGAGAACCTTGAAGGGAACATTCTACGGCAACTACAAGCCCCGTACCGACATTCCCAGGGTCGTGGAAATGTTCATGAAAAAGGTAAATATATCCACTAAATGCATCGTTAGCTCTACTACTAGATCGATTGTGTTGTAGCTTGACTTGTTCGTTGTTTTAGGAGGAACTGGAATTGGAGAAATTCATAACACACTCCGTCCCGTTCTCGGAGATTAACAAGGCTTTCGATTACATGCTGAAAGGCGAGAGCCTGCGTTGCATCATTCACATGGATGGTTAGACAAAGTACACAAGTTGTTGCTAATAAACAGAGATTTCACAGGGAATATAAGTGTGTGGTGTTCAGTTAGAAAGAATAAAAGAACTGCTATGGGTTTCTCAAGGTTCAGTTGGTGATAACTTGTAGTTGTCGAGAGTTGTGCTAGTTTGCTTTCGCGTGCTTATGTTCCTGCTTTTTGTCTAGCGTCTTCTAATGCAATCTGCGTTGTTCTTGAAATTATAAGGTTTCATATAATCAGAATCTTTTGGTTTTGAAATTGACGGTGCGTGGCTGGTGATTATCATGTGTGATTGGGTATGGGGAAAAGGATCAATCTGTCTTAGAGCTTCGTTGCGGATGGGATTCAGATCTGATCGAATGTCAACGGAACCGGAGTTTGGTGTGTGCAAACTACAGATTGAAACAAGTTAGGATTGATTTTAGGACCTTTGGTAGGATATGGAACATCCGTACAACCTCCCTATTCGGTGTGTTTACACCAATAGCCACGAAGTGCACACACTAAGAACGAGAGACAAAGGTTCAGATAAGCACATCGGGACACGACGTGTTTTAGTAAAAGCTCCAAGATTGCAGTACATTGACCATACCAATACAAAAGCGATAAAAAGATCAATCGATGCCAACGGAGACGAATCTAATGACCATCAAGAGTTTGACGCATCAGAAATATCTACTCGTAAAGCATGAGAATCGTAGATATCGGACTTTGTCAGGAACAGTGTCTTGCACAGATTATATTATTTAACTGAAATACGCATAGCTCCAATCTAAGTAAAAACTAAAATGTTTACAAACTAACAGGAAAATATTGATACCATAAAACCGAGAAATACTGCACCGCGAAGACGGAGCATAAAACAAAGAAATGGGAAGGGGCACACTTCGATATTTAGATTAAAAAAGGTTATTAATTTCAGATTTGCTTTGACATCCCACAACTCCACAAGGGAGTTCACATATATCATCACAATCTAACATTAAAAAAAATCCAACGGCCTAGACAGATTCTTTCACATCTCATAAATATTGACACTCATGAAGGAAGAATCCCTAAAATACCTTGAAGGAAGAAAGACAACAAAATAGTAATACTAAACTTTATTAATAAGCTTCAGAGTCACTACAAAGAAATTGATCAAGACATGAAAGCAACGTAAAGCAAGTCCACAAATTAAAAAGGTGTAAAGACCCAATAAACATCCCCCCAAAGAAAGCCAATACACGCTCAGAATAAAAGAAAATTGTTGTACAGAAACCTTCAAATTTTCTTGGACTTAATCGAACAAACCGAAACCCATATCATCTTCCGACTCTTCTTCGGGCTCTTCCTTCTTCTCCTCCACCTTGGCCGCAGCAGGAGCAGCAGCGCTATCAGCAGCAGCAGCAGGAACAGCCGCAGCAAATTTACTTGGATCCTGATTCATAAAACAACACACAATTAACGACCAAATACATATGATTGTAACTTCAAAGTGATAAAGCATGTCACAATTGACCCACCTTGAGATACTCCTTGACCTTCTCTGCTTGTGGGAAAGAGTACTCGGTGGCGAGGGCAACAGAAAGAACATTCTTGTATGCATTGACAAACATGTGGGGAGCGGCAACGATCGTTGGGTAACTGATGGCCAGAGAGAGAGAAGCGACCATGGAAACACCCATTGCAAACTTCTCTGCAAGATCTTCGTCGGTCAGGTCCAAAATCTCGGGGCTGAAGACGGAACCATTGTCGTACACCGACACAACAACTAGACCATAAGAGAATGGCCTAATTCCAAGCTTGGCGAGCAAAGCAGCCTCGGAAGAACCCACCTTGTCTCCCTTCTTGATGAGCTCAACCGGGGTGATGATTTCGACAGTACCCTTGTTGATCTTTGTTGGAATGTTCAAAACCTGAAGCAAATGAAATTAGATAAGTTAGAATGCCTTTAAGATGAGTTACAGTGCCTAAATTCAATTTATTATAAATATACCTGGAAGAAGGAGGTCTGTGATGGGTCCAAACCAGTGTTGCCGGGTGGGACAACAACATCAATAGGAGCAACAAGCCCAACACGAGCTGGGGCCCCAACCTGTCAACAAGGATAATATCACTAACACTTCAGCAGGTGCAATTTATAACCAATAAAAGCTAAATGTTGCTACCACATAATCTGATTGTTACTACCACATAATCTGATTGTTACTATCGGAACCCTTGCAGTGATATGAGATAGCAATTTGTGTTATCCTGTCCTAGCTTTCTATTATACAAACATTTAAAAAGCGTAACCACCATCTACTAATAATGTCATATTAAAATATTTAGTGGTGCCAAGAGGTTTAATTGTCATCCAAGGTATTGCATGGACAAGATGTCATTGACGGGCCATGAGAAAACGGCAAATGAAGAAAAATCTGTTATCATTGGCCATAAAGTGAATGGTGACAGAAGGGTTAAAAATTGATTTTGGAAACATTTAACTGAAAAGACTTGCTAGATCACCAAAATTAACCTATAGGCTATAGCAGATTGAAAAGTCAACTTCACTACAGAACCAATTTCAGCTATAACCTCCACACTACCTTAACATAGCAAGCAGTAGCTCGTCTGTTCAGATATATTAGTATGATATCCACTACAAATAACACATTAAGTAGTTGATGAGAGCAAGGAATATACTTAATTGACTTAGTCTATGTAACATAATATACTTTAAGCAATTTTGGACTCTAATTCGCTCAATCCGGTCTTACGAATTCGTTTACAAAATCACAGTTATAGTTAATCAAATACATAGACTTCGAAAATAACAAATTAATATAAGAATCTAGAATCAAATCTCTTCCAGGAAAAAGAAAAAATCAACTAAGCTTCTGATAAGCAACTTCAAAATAATACCAATTTTATCAACTAAAAAGTGGTGGTAGCCTCTTTGAAGGGCAAACCTTGTACTTCGCAACTTCCTCGCTAACTTCCTTCAGGTCTCCTCTGGTGAAGATCAAACCGACATTTCCCTGTCAACAAAAAACCACATTTATCACCACTAAACCTAAAACAACCCAAAACACATAAAGATCACAATTTTACCAAACAAACACCATCACAAACACCAAAAAACCAGAAAAAGACGCGAATATTCCGATTCCTAACCTGAAGCAGGGGAAGAAGGTTAAGAAGGTCGGCGTTCCCGGAGCTCTGTGAGTGCATCTTCACGGTTCTCTTCATCATCGTGTTCTTCCCCATGAGAACAACCGAATCGCCTCGGAGACCCTTCCGGATGTTCTGGAGCTGCGTGGAACCAACATTGTCGGCTGCGACGACCAGAACCTGGGTGTACTCGTCCAGAAGCTGGCAGAGCTTCTTGTCGTACGCTATCTTCTTCTGCGCCTTCGAAACCTTAACCGCCATCGATCACAAAACCCTAATCGGAGGAGGAAGAGAGGGGTCGAGACGAGAACAGAGGAAAACCCGTTTCTATTTATAGAATGGAATATTTGCAGATTGTGGATCGAAGTTTTGGGGATCCGGATTTTTTGGGTTTGATACCGTTTCTGGTTCTCATTGTTGGGCTTAATAATGTGGAACTAACCTTATTGTTGGAGGCAAATATCGCTCTTGGGGTCCTGATCAGATGACATAATACATATACGATCTAAACCTACTTTATTAGAATCATTAATATTATTATTTATTTTCATGTATTCCATGAAATTGAAACACCAAAAATAAAAATAATAAAAGGTTTATTATTGATAAAAGTTTTTTTATAAAAAAAAAGGCGTCATGAGGCCGATGGTTTGGTGGAAATAGCTTATTGTGTTTTGTTGAAGAAATTTAGAAGAAAAAAGAATGTAAGCATCTGAAAAGTTATGGAGACCCTTGGAATTAATATGAGTGGTCCTAGAGGGACCCGGATTTGGTCATAAGAAAAATTTGTTGGGATCTCAAAATGGAAAACCATCGTTACGAGGAAGAACGGTTGCATGCATGCAGTGGGCCCAAACGGCCTCGGCTGGGTAACATATGTCACATTATTATAATCTTCTGCTTTTTTTATAATAATTAAAAAGTGTTTGATGTTCACGGACCCACGGGGGTTTGACGCGAAATCACTGGTGAGTTTGCAACTTTAGATGCAACTTTCAAATGTAAGCTCCTAGATGTGAATCGAAGAATAATTTTTTTTCAAAGTTAAAAGTTGTTTGGATAAACAAAAGATTTCTGATAATGGATGAAGTGTTGTCAAAATACATTCTCAAATTGTCTCAACTTTAATTAACATAAGCATAGTTAAGATAAATTAAACAACTGAACTGCTAAACATCGCCCCAAAATTACTTAAATCGCCCCTTGAAATTACCAAATTGCCCTTCCTCCTATTTTTGCTTATATATCTCACAATTTCACTCTTTTTTCAAAACTTTCTCTTCCTATACCTACTACACAAGATTACGAATGTCTCGGAGGCCAGGGAAGCAGCCAGCAGTTCCCCCGGTGTACCCGTATGAGGTAACATTACGTTATTTATTTGTTTTTTAAATATAAAAAAAAAAATGCGTCGGCGTCCGAGGGAGACGCCCCCCGCATGGGGCGGGCGTCCGAGGAAGCCGCTCCCCCCATAGGGGGAGCGGCTTTCGAGGACGCCCGCCCCATGCGGGGGGCGTCTCCCTCGGACGCCGACCCGAAGCGGGAGACGTCTGCGGAAGACGTCTCCCCGATGGGGGAGACGTCTTCCGAAGACGTCTCCCCGTAGGAGGAGGCGTCTCCGACAGACGCCTCCACCTTGCGGGAGGCGTCTGTCGCAGACGCCTCCTCCTTTTTTGTTTTTTTAATTAATAAATATCATAATTACTTTAATAAATAGTGATAAATCAAAAAAATTAATTTAACAAATTCTTATTAAGTTTAACATTTGTGATATTTAGTTTTAACAAATTTTGATTTAGTTTAACAATTGTTTTAATTTAGTTTAACAAATTTTGATTTAGTTTAACAATTTTGATAATTAAGTTTAACAAATTTTGATTTAGTTTAACAATTTTGATAAATATGATAATTTAGTTTAACAAATTTAACAAATTTGTATTTAAAATTTCAATAAATAGTCATCGGGTCACAGTGGAGGGAGAGGCAAGTCGATACCATTACACGCCTTCCGTTCTTTAGAGGATGATTCAGCACCGCGTCATCCACGTAGACGGGGGATATCTGCTTCGGTCAGGAGGGAGAGGGAGGCATTACGTCGTCGTGAGGAGGAGGATGATTCCTTCGATGATGAGCATGTGGATAGTTTTGACGACGAGAGCGACGATGATGGCCCGTATGATGTGCGGCCGGAGGTGGAGAGGCAGGGGGATTATAGCGGAGGACGTGGTCGAGCGGGTACTTCTACTTCCGCCGGATGGATGGTGCGGAAGGGTAGGGGTGGGAGGTTTACGGCCGGGGATTCGAGCTCGTGCACTGTTGATCCCCGCGCTCAGAAGAAGAAGAGGGTCCAGGACGATTCTTGGATCGTGAGCAGTATGACGCCTGGTGGTCCTTTAGATGGGAGCGTCATTCCTAGTTTCTGGGGTCACATTGCTAGACGGATCTGGGACGGAGAGGATCGGAAGGTTCTGAAGTGCCAGAATCGGCACAGAGCCTGTACAGCACTACAGGGTTGGCGGTCTACACTGAGTGCTGATATCAGAGAGGAGATTAGTGCCACGCATTTGGGGCACTTACCGTACAGCATGTTCCCTTATCTCGACATGCCTTTGATTTCGGCGTTTGTGGAGCGGTGGCAGCCTGACACCAACACTTTCCACATGCCTTTCGGAGAGATGACGATCATGCTTCACGATGTTTTCCAGATCCTGCGACTTCCTGTGGATGGTCGTCTGGTTAGTGCTCAGGGGTCGACGTCTGAGCTGAGGTGTTATGTGGCAGAGTTGCTTGGTGTCACACCTGATGGTCTGGCGAGAGATACAGCTTTATGGAGTGGTGGTGGTGTCGGCATCGACTCCCTTGAGGACCTATGCAGACGGGCACGACCTCCGCGGGCCGATGATACACAGTTGACGGCGTACCTATTCTTGATGCTCGGAGCCGTCTTGTTTGTCGACAAGAGTGGTTGTCGGATCAGACCACGCGATCTACTGGAGGCTAGGGACCCGGAGACCGTTCGTGAGTACTCGTGGGGGTCAGCGACGTTGGCATACCTGTACCGGCAGCTTGGGATAGCTAGCCGTGCGGATTGTTCTGGGATTGCAGGTTGTCTTACGCTGCTGCAGGCGTGGATATACGAGTACTTTCCTGCATTCCGCCCGCATCGTGAGCGGAAGATTATCGACGAGGGTCATCCACGTTCGGGTATGTGGGTTGTCCGGAGCGAGGACAAGAGCGATGGACGATTGCGTTCCATCCGCGCACGGCTAGATCAGATGACTGCATCAGAGGTATCAAACTTTACACCATTTATTTAATTTTAAGATGTATTATTATTAATGTGTTAAACTTTAGGTGGAGTGGTTACCCTATGGTCCTGACCCAGCAGCGGATGTCCCGAGGACTTTATTGATGGGTCTTATTCGTTATCGGGATATCATAGAGCCTTATATGCCCGATCGGGTCTTGCGTCAGTTAGGATATGTTCAGGTGATCCCGGTTGACATTCCGACACCAGAGCATGCGGTGCGGTCTGCGACAGCAGCGACGTACGACGTCAGGTTCCCCGCTTCTACAGCGGAATCGACTTGGCGGACATTTCCGAGATCATGCCGATTGTTCCTTGGCGACTTCAGACGTAGTCGCGACCCCTCCGAGTGTGATGCACGTTATCTTGATTGGTTCGGTAGTTACTCACATCCTATCATCGTCCGTGGTGCCTCCCGGAGAGCAGATCGACCACCAGATAGGACGTGTGGCGATCTGGTAATTTTTTCATTTTATCTAAATTTATTTGTACCGTATAATTTGTTAATGTACGCTAATGTTAATGTTATGTGCAGTGGATGGGTAAGATGATACGGGCTGTAGACCCAATCTTGCAGATGAGGGATGAGCTGTCAGACGATGCCAGAGCTGCATGCGGAGATGTGGATCAGATCATACAGTCATGGCATACTCAGTTAGGCATCTCCGACCATGATTCGGATGATGAGTAGGCTGATCTGTTGTACCGTACTCTTAGTATTTGCATTTATATTTGTTTATCTGTTGTACGCTTAGTATTTGTGTTTGCTTATCTGTGGTACGCTTAGTATTTGCATTTATATTTGTTTATCTGTTGTACGCTTATTATTTATTATTTGTGTTTGTGTTTGCGAACATGTCGTACGCTTATTGTTTGTATTTGTGTTTTGCTTATCTGTTGTACCCTTATTATTTGTATTTGTGTTTGATAACCTTTCGTACTATTATATATAATGCAAATAAAGCAAACATATCAAAACATATTACATAATAAAGCAACACTATATAATGTACAAACATATCAAAACATATTACATAATTATACAAACATATCAAAACATATTACATAATTGTTGCCAATATGCTATCCTATGTTGGTACTCCAGCTCCCATCCAATAACACTCTCATCTCGTATTTGATACCACAGAGTCGCTATAGGAGGTACGGGGAATCCCTCATTCAATTCCAAACGAATGTAATGAGCGTAACTCCCTAAATGAGCAATAATCAACTCTCTGCACGGTCTCGTCACGGTAGGCGGACTCTCCCAAGGTAGAACTGTAAGACATGGGTACAACGAACCATCATTTCCGAGAGAGAAGAACATAACTGCACACTTGTAAAAATTTGCAATGGGAAACAAGTCCGTCCACGTCTCCATATAGTGATTCTCGCCACAAGGTCCCCCGCCCCAATTAATCCGGTGACGAGCCTCCGCCACACCGTCGTAGTATACGTGCTCATAAAAAGATGGGTTCGCAGCTATCTCATTTGAAATCGAACGACGGGCGAGTTGCCAATTGTCTTCACCACCGTGGAAAACATCGGCGACACATCGAAATCCACAGTTTCCATCAGCACGTACATCATTCCACTGGTGTAGGAATGGCATAATGATTCCTGGAATTCTATCTCCATATGGGAAGTCGTCTACGTCAGCCCGCCCAGTCACTACAATATGAACAAAAAATACAGTTAGATATAATAACAAAATATACATATTTACTGAAATAAATAACAAAATTATAATAATAATAAATGTAAGGATGGTATACCTGATCCTCCTCTCACTGACGAAGAACCAGAAGATCGACCACGACCTTTGCTTCCACTACCGGAAGAACGACCACGACCTCTACTCCCACTACCTGAAGATCGACCACTACCTCGCTCTGCATACTCAAACGCACTAGGGTCCCGTCGTGTCGACTTTCCCCTTGGTCGACCTCGTAGCTTTGTTTTTACTGCAGGCTCTTTCAAATTCGAATGTTCGGGGTGTAGCTGCTCGAATAAAACCCGAGAGGCAGATCGAATTACGGTAGGGTCACTTCCTGCAATCTCATCAACCAGACCGCGAAAATGTTCGGCGTCTTGAGCTGCCTGAGACACAAACTCTGCATTCCCGGCTCCTTCCCCAATGACAAGTGTCCTCCAGAACGAATGAATCTGCTCTAAGTAAATTCCGTTTTCTGATTCAAGACATCCACGGATGGTACATGCGCAAGGTATCCCATGAGAAGTCAGAAAAGCGCACTCGCAACGATATTCAACTTCATCATCTAACTGTTGCATTCTCTTCACCTCCTGACTCAGCAACTGCAAACAGTGATGCGAAACTCTACCATTTATGTGACGATATAGAGCATGTCCGAAATTAGTCAAATTTCGCCGTCTCGAGTCTTCAAGAAAGTTTCGAATATTCGTCAGCTGCATTTCAGTAGCCGCGTTGACGCGCTCGAAAAGAGTGTCCAGAGCTGCAGTCGATGTAGAAATCCACTCTTTTAGAGCCGAATGAGCACTTTCGACCCTACAATTCGTGGTGTTCCCAAAATGAAGGACTTTGTTCGTCCAATTCAGCACAAACTTTTCTTTATGCACCAACCACGTGGTGTCCAGATACTCCGTGATAGCCGGCCACGATCTATACAAATCTTTCAGAGCATACACAGCTCTATCATACTCGGCTTCTGAAGTAGAAAGCATGATCTTCCTCCATCTTCCACGCCTCAAAGTCTCTGCCATCTCCTTATTCTTGCCGAATACGTGGTATGCGTAATTCAATACGTCTTTGTTGATGTGCCATGTGCAGAGTAAATGAGCAGAGTCAGGAAAAACCTCTCTCACTGGTCGCATAAGGCCTAACTCCCGGTCTGTTATTATTGCAGTCGGGCTGACAGTCCCCAATAACAGATCTCTCAACTTCTCCATCACCCACAAATAACTGGAGTAAGATTCATCCATCAAAATCGCATATCCAATAAGGAAATTCATGTTTGCTGGTGTGACCCCAATCATTTCGAACAAAGGCATCTTATACTTGTTCGTCTTGTAAGTCGAATCCATGCAGATAACGAAAGGATATGTCCGCAACAACTGGACTGACGTCGGATGTGCCAAAAAAGCGTGAGTTACGACATCAGTTTCTGGATCCGCCATAATCCAATGTAAGTACTCACACTGCACTGCTTGGTAGAGAAACTGCTGGACGGGATTCCGATCTTCAGATTTTGTCCTCCTCATGTAATCTCTGAAATTATAAATATGCCTTTGATTTGGATTGTCCTCCGGGAATTTTTCTTTTACTGCCTTCAAGATGTTTCCGTGGTTTTGCTTGCGCCTCTGTCATATCACGAACAATCTTCTTCGCCCCAGAACTTAGACCACTAATTTGACGATGACCCTCTGGATAAACTGCCAGTCTGTGGTTGTGATGTCCGTGAGCACTATTATAAACCACAACCCATCCATCACGATCTCGTCGCTCCACCACTTTTATTAAGAAACGGCAACCGCAACCCTTTCTTTTGGTGTTTCTTCGAAGTGCAGTATCCATATCCCGAGACTCCATTTGATTTCGCCGGTCGCATCTCAAATAACAATCCATCCGACTATCTGATCTTGTTTTGTACGACGACACGACCAAAAAAAACCCAGCTCCGATAGCTACTTGTTTGGCCCATTTACATGCTTCATCGATTGTTTCAAAGATTTGTGTAGTTTGAAATAACTCACTGTAATCCACTCCATCACCACCGAAATCTGGAACCTACAAAAATATATTCAAAATTAAAAAAATAATAAAATAAATTCGAAATTAAAAAAATTAAAAAATAAACTCGAAATTAAAAAAACAAAATCAAAATCAAAAAAAAAACAGGCGTCTGTGTTAGACGCCTGCCCCATGGATGGGGCGTCTGTGTTAAACGCCTTCCCCAACGGTAAGGCGTCTGCGTAGGACGCCTGACCGATGGGAAGGGCGTCTACTACAGACGCCTTACCCATGGGGAGGACGTCTACATAAGACGCCTCTCCCATTGTGTAGGCGTCTGCGTTAGACGCCTCGGCCATGGGGAGGGCGTCCTACGCAGACGCCCTCACCATGGGGGAGGCGTCTAATGCAGACGCTCGGCCCAAAAATTTCCCCGCGCCAGGCTTACCTCACCCGATGCATCACCCTCGCCAGACATTTTCGTGGTGTTTTTACTGATAAATTATGAATATACAAGACCATAGGCCTTATTTATAGACACGGGACGATTTGGGTATTAAATATATTGTTAAGGGCAATTTGGTAATTTCAAGGGGCGATTTAAGTAGTTTTGGGGCGACGTTTAGTAGTTCCCTTAAACAAACAAACAACAATGTCCAAATATTGTAGCTTCAAATGAAAGGTGATGCTCATGATTAACTATAGCAGTCCCAATACATTAAATGAAAGGTTGTGTTACTAAGTGACAAAAGTCATAAATATGAAGTCTGGTATGGAATGTAATAAAATTAAACCTCAAAGTCATGAATGACATGAGAGGACATAGGAGGTCAATTCCACAATTCTATGGAGACAGAATCAGAAAATTAAAATTTTACTTTTTGCTTCTCCACTGTAAGCTCACCATGTGAGCTTCCAACTCTAACGCAAAAATGATAAATAGGGTGGCAGACTTGGAACTGAACGTGAACTCAAAATTTGATTGTTTGGATTGCATCAATCCATGTAGCAGATTCTATTGCTAAAGCTGCTACATCCAAAAGGACCCAAAGTCATAGTACATTTCAGGAACAGTTTAAAATTGATAACACGGCCGGTGCTTAATATTAAGTTTCAAATTACCTGCCCTTAAATTATGAAAAAATAAATCTTATAGATCTATTCTAGGGGTCAAAGAACCAAGATTAAGATTCCACCGATAAGGTTGAGATAAAAATAAGAACTACTATTCATCATCAGAAAATAACTTAAATCGTCCTAACAATTACCATTTTGTCATTCATAATCCATTTATTACATATTTCGTCTCGTCTCTTAAAATAAGGTTTATGTTTACGTTTTCCTCATTTTCCCAGTACAAACACCACGACAATGTCTGACGAAATGTCTGTATTCGGTGAATTAAGCCCAACAAAAAAAAAAATCAGGTCGTACGTCTAGATAAAACCCCCTCTATGGAAAATTAAAAAAATAAATATTTAAGGTGTGTTATCTCAAATTATCAGAGGTTCCGTTGCAAATTATTTGAGGTGTGTTATCTGAAATTTTTGAATTTTGAAATTATTAGATCTATAATTTTTTGAATTTTTATCACTTAAAAAAACTAATTGTAATACAACACATATAATTATCAATTAATACCAAAAACTTAGAATGAAATGTAAAATAATTTAATATAACACACCGTATAATTTTTGAAAACATTATTAAAAAAATTATTGGCATCTAAGCTAGACGCCACCCCAACAGCACAGGGGAGCGTCTAGCTAAAACGCTTCCCTAATAAAGGTGTCTGGGTAAGACACCCCCTATGAGGGAGGTACGGGTTGTAGGGGTGGCGTCTTAGCCGGGGAGTGGTTTGAGCGAACGTTCCCATTTTTTTTTATTAAAATAAAATTAGACATTTTACCAGATTCAAGTACACAATGATGTTCTTTCGCTCATTTTTTGACTTCTCAAACATTACTTTTATTGATTATGAGAAAAATATGAAGAGAAATGAATGATAGGAGAGTTAAATATCAAGATATATGAGTAGAAATGAGAGAATAACAAAATGATAATTTGTACTTACGATTTAATTAGTTTTCCGATGACAAATAGCAATTTAGGTAAAATTCCGACCAAAAATTATAGGAATCCGGTGAGTTACCCTCGTTAGTTACCTTAGCTTAATAGAAAGAAGAAAAATATAAATTATTTTTAGATAATTGAAAAACGTAAATTTTCAAATTCCATACTTGTACATTCAGATTCGGATTATAGACCCAATCTTAAAGCATCTATGTGCAGGCTACACCACAAATTCATGGCAGATCTGTTATCCTAGTCCACTTCAAAATTAAAATGGAAGTCAGAATCCAAAATACCAAACACAAAGGAACGAACAATATAACATATTAATGGCAAATGGATAGTTGCAATCAAATTCAGGTTAACAAAACTAATAACAGCAAAGACTACAAAAGCATCCTCTGCAAACAGAATCCATAGAGACACGGAAGCAAAAATATTACTATTTAGGCAGGACCTGCAAAAACTTAGAACGCTATTCAACTTAATCGAACAAACCAAAACCCATATCGTCTTCCGACTCTTCTTCGGGCTCTTCCTTCTTCTCCTCCACCTTGGACGCAGCAGGAGCGCCAGAGATATCAGCAGCAGCAGTAGCCGCAGGAGTAGCAGCCGCAAATTTACTTGGATCCTGATTCAAAAAACAACACAATTAATGATCAAATACATATGATTGTAACTTCAAAATGATAAAGCATGTCACAATTGACCCACCTTGAGATACTCCTTGACCTTCTCTGCTTGTGGGAAAGAATACTCGGTGGCGAGGGCAACAGAAAGAACATTCTTGTATGCATTGACAAACATGTGGGGAGCGGCAACGATCGTTGGGTAACTGATGGCCAGAGAGAGAGAAGCGACCATGGAAACACCCATTGCAAACTTCTCCGCAAGATCTTCGTCGGTCAGGTCCAAAACCTCGGGGCTAAAGACGGAACCATTGTCGTACACCGACACAACAACTAGACCATAAGAGAATGGCCTAATTCCAAGCTTGGCGAGCAAAGCTGCCTCGGAAGAACCCACCTTGTCTCCCTTCTTGATGAGCTCGACCGGGGTGATGATTTCGACAGTACCTTTGTTGATCTTTGTTGGAATGTTGAGCACCTAAATGAAAAAAAGAACAAATTAAACGCTTTCAAGTTTCAAATAACCAACTGAAAACAGGATTTTAAAATTGTACCTGGAAGAAGGAAGTTTGGGATGGATCCAGTCCAGTGTTGCCTGGAGGGACAACGACATCAATAGGAGCAACAAGCCCAACACGAGCAGGGGCTCCAACCTGTGAAACAATGACACTATGAAAACAGTATATGCTAATGTTCTGGTTTTTAGAGAGTATTGTCACGATAAATCATGGTTGCCATAGTGAATATGAAGATGAATCTCTTTAGGTCACCCAAAATGACCTAAAGAGAACATTATCTAAATGTTACAACATAGAATCAAGAAAAATATAATAATCCAAAAGAGTTCAAATTTTTGGGTTAGAGTTGAATGAGCATCAAAAAACACGACAAATGAATCATATAAAAGCTTTTTGCTCTTGTAATGAGCAGGGTGAATGAGAGAATAGTATATAAAGGATACTCAACAAGTGACAAGGTGACTCTCAGTGTTCCATAATAGGAAGAAATTTAGATGGCGCTACATGATTTTACTGATGGGCAGTCAAACAGGGTGGCAAGCACTCATGACCCAAGATAGCAACCCTCCGTTTCTTACTTAACCAATGCTTCAGAGGAACAGTGTTGAGAAATAAAGTAAGGCCCTAACTCATCAATGATGACTTTAACATTGTTACAATAATTAAAAATGATGCAATTCTGAAAGGTCCAAAATTGCCAATGATAACTTTATTATTGTTACGCTATAATAATTACAATACATACATTAACAAACTTTGAACAACATCATAAAAGAGTACACACAGAAATTGAAAGAGGCCCAGTTATTTCAGAATCTTCATTGTAACATATACTACTAGAATGGTAATACTCTATTTTTATTACAAATAATCAGTAAATTTAATACATTGAGAATATGTCATATCATACAATATGGAGAGAGAAAATACAGATAAGATGGTCTTTCCTAGAGTTCCTCCTTAACAATTAAGCTTTCAGTTAAACCTAGAAAACCAACGAATTCATTTAACCCTCGTAAACCTATACAGCAAACGTCATGATATTCAAACACTATCAAACATTGCCTGAGAAACTAAATCATAACAAGACAATGCAACCAACCATTAAGACTAGCATAAATTACATGGATGACAAACCTTGTACTTTGCGACTTCTTCACTGACTTCCTTAAGATCTCCCTTGGTGAAGATCAAACCAACATTACCCTGTCAAAAACAATCGAATCAACATAAAAAATACACTTTTTCTCTATTCAACGACACACTTTTCCGGTAACAACGAACAAATAACAAGACAAGGCATCATAAACTAGAAAACCCTAACAAAACATAACAAAATTCAAACTCGACACAATCAACATAACCAATCGCCTAAAGATCGCAACTTTATCCAATAACCAACTCCGAAAACACCCAAAAAAACACAGAAAAGGAGGTAAGTCGACAGACTTGTAACGTTACCCTATCAAAAAGCCATAATTATCATCACAAAACCACAAAGCCACTAAAAGATCGTAACTTTACAAAAAAACCAGAAAAAAAAGAAGCAAACCTCTCGATTCCTTACCTGAAGCAGGGGAAGAATGTTGAGAAGGTCGGTGTTTCCGGAGCTCTGTGAGTGCATCTTCACCGTCCTCTTCATCATCGTGTTCTTCCCCATGAGAACGACCGAATCGCCTCGGAGACCCTTCCGGATGTTCTGGAGCTGCGTGGAACCAACATTGTCGGCTGCGACGACCAGAACCTGGGTGAACTCGTCCAGAAGCAGGCAGAGCTTCTTGTCGTACGCGATCTTCTTCTCCGCCTTCGACACCTTCACCGCCATCGATCACGAAACCCTAATCGGGAGAAGAGGCTTGGAGGAGGAGAAGATAGAGATTTGGAAGAGCGGAGGACGAAACCCTAATAGCGGCGGCGAGTTTCTACTTATAGAATGGAGTTTTTGCGAAATGTACCTTGCCGTTGCTTAAATTGAACACTTTGGTCTTTTAGTACATGTATTTACTTCTTTCGCTACGCTAACTCTTTTCGATATTAGGTTCTGGGAAAATAATGTGGAAAAGTTGAAAAAGATCCTTTCAGAATTATATTTACATGAAATTGAATTCAAACACCATAATTTGCTGTTTAAACTGTGGATCCGTACAATATAGTTCATTGTAAACATATTTTAATACCTAATATATGCATATTAATTTTTATTTTGGAATATCGATAATATTTTTCGTGGGGTGGAAGGGGTGTAGAGAAAGAAGGTTATTTGATTACTTGTGACTATGAGATGAATTTCGATGGAATGAGTTTGGATTTTGCATCAATGGCTGCAAAATAATTTGTTGGTGTATTTGTTTGGGAAGAAAAAAACATCTCTTATCGAGAGTGGATAGGATAATTGAGGTACAAATGAAGCTGGACATGGCATATCGGTTTAGAGCCCAACCACAACTCGATCCATTTATGGACGGGGTTAAGTGGGTGCAAGGCAAATGAAATTGTTTTTTTGAGTGGGTTGTATGAGAAGACAAACGAATTGGTGAGTTCGTAATTGAGTTATTATGTTGATGAATGGATAATTCCTCCCAAACTATAAAATAGTAACTTAAATGGGACAACTAACAAATCAATTCATTACATCAGATTTTATTATAAAAAATGGTCTCACAATTGTCACCAATGAGTAATTGCAAATGAGTTGCTATAGAACTTATAAGTTGCTATGCAGACCATGGGCTAGCTACAGGCTGCAGGGTGCCGAATCATTTAGCCCAAAACTATCCATGAATATAAATTGGGCTTGGAAGAAGCCTAGGTCATGACCCAGCGTTATTACCTACTACATCAGCCGAGAAAATCCGATCCTATTGTGCAATAAGAGTGATTAGTTGTGAAAAAATTATCTGACACAAAGCCCACTATTCTCAACAATCAACAATAATGTTCAATGACAGATATTCTGTCTTTACTTAAAAATGACAATGAATTTAAATCATATTGTGTTGGCAATGAAATCCAATGCACTATGCACAAAACTCTAAATCTTAGAAGTTTTTTTGTGGGACAATGAGTCAAGGGCATGGATAGGAAACAAAATTTGGAAGAAAAACTCATTGGGATTATTACATGGGCGATTTACTTAGGTGCACCTCAAAAGTGACATAATTGGGTCTTTGCACCTACATTTTTACTATTTGCTTGCGTACACTTATATTTCATTATACCGTTTGTGAGACTCAATTCGTCACTATTTCTGTTAGAACATTTACAAAAAACACCGTCTAAAACTAAAATGTCTTTAATATTAAATACGAAAACACAAAAACAAAAAGACCCAAACCATTTCCCTCTGACTCTCTCTCTTTAGTTCTCTCTCTTATCTCTCTCCAAATCTTCCTCACTCGACCCATTCCCCACCCCCAACGGTCGTCGTCACCAGAAACGAGCCCCTGCTCGTCGGGGAAGCTCCCCACTCCAGCAGCAGCACCAACAACATGTACCACCTTCACTAGCACCAACACCACTTTCTCCACCACCACGCCTACTCGATCTCCTTCCCACTCCAACACCACCACCACCATCGTCGTCATTGTTGTGATGGTGGTGGTGGAGTGGTTGTGGATGTGAGTTTTGGATAGTTGTGGATGGAGTGGAGTGTGAGGTATGGTGGTTTCGTCACCAGCAATGACGACCATGAGGATGGTGAATGGGTCGAGTGAGGAGAGAAGTGGAGAGAGAGAGAGAAGAGAGAGAGGTGGTAGATTAGTTGGTTTGGATTGGAGTTTGAGGTCTCGTGGGGTTGTTGCCGGTGACTGTTACCGGGGTATGTAATTGAGAGAGAATGGGAGAGAGGCGGAGGTGGATGGTTTGGGTTTTTTGTTTTTTCGTTTTCATATTTAATATTAAAGACATTTAAAATTCAGAAGGTGTGTTTTGTAGATTTTCTAACAGAAACGGTGATGAAGTATGTCTCACAAACGGTAGAAATACACACAAGTAATTGTGTAGTAAAATGTAGATGAACACGAGTTAGTAGTGAATATATATGTGCAGAGACCCAATCATATCACTTTTACGATGCGCCCAAGCAAATCATCATTATTAGATCGACAAGGACCCTCAAAATCCACATCACGTTACTCGCGAAAATTTTCAAAATTTTCGCTGATATAACTCTTGATTTATAGTATTCACCGTGCATTGGTCTTCACCAAGGCAACATGTCTTCATATCTCATGCATATGCAGTTATGTACCTGGACAATGGCAGTGTGTAGGGGTGCACATGGGTCGGGTTGAACCCGAAAATCAACCCGAACCCAACTATTCGGGTCGGGTTGGGTTGGGTTTGGAAGGGATTCGGGTTGGGTTGGGTTCAAAAATTCTGAAAATCGAATTTTCGGGTCGGGTTCGGATTGAGATGTCGGGTTGACCCAACCCAATCCGAACCCGATTTTTTTTTTAATATACTCCCCTAGATGTATCGAGAGTGGATAGGATAATCGAGGTACAAATGAAGCTGGACATGGCATATCGGTTTAGAGCCCAACCACAAACTCGATCCATTTATGGACGGGGTTAAGTGGGTGCAAGGCAAATGAAATTGTTTTTTTGAGTGGGTTGTATGAGAAGACAAACGAATTGGTGAGTTCGTAATTGAGTTATTATGTTGATGAATGGATAATTCCTCCCAAACTATAAAATAGTAACTTAAATGGGACAACTAACAAATCAATTCATTACATCAGATTTTATTATAAAAAATGGTCTCACAATTGTCACCAATGACTAATTGCAAATGATTTTTCTAATCTGGTTAGTCCAACAATTTTGATTATTATTATTTCCTAAAAATCATAACAGACCAGAAACAAGGAGACTTCCTCCTGTTTCTTGTAAAAAAATGTAACTACGAGGCCATTCCAGACCCAACCAGAAATCCAAAATGGCAGAGACCAATAGCACAAACTATAGCTCGGAAACATGTAAACCAAAAAAAGATGTCACCAACAGTAAACAAGAACAGAGAGATGTTGGGAAAAAAAAATATCGACCAAGTCTACAAACTATGCTTCTTGTTGGCAGGCAATGCAGTAGGTGGTGGTGGACTGCTTGTATCAGTCCAGTTGGTCTCACCCCAATGCCATAACATACTCTCCCAGAAGCAGAAATCCTCAAAACATATCTTCAACCTCTTGTCCTTGATCTTCCTCTTCCAATGCCCATCAGTATAGTTACCCTTTTCTGCTTGCCTTCTGTCCCACTCCAACCCCGCCTTCTGCTTCGACCTCAGTAGGCAGAAGTGCTGCAGCTTCTCGGGCATCTGGTCGTGAACCTTCCACCACCTTGCGTGCGCGACGTCGCTCGCGAATTCTTGCAGTATGTCTACGTTCCAGTTGCAGTCATAGTCGCGGAAGCAGAGCCACGGTTTTAGCCCGAGGTAGTGGAGGACGTAGAGGATTGGAGGGTCCGCTCCGAAGAGACACGTCTTCATTTGCTTCTTCTCCTCCTCGTCCCCCTCCCAGAAGTGCTTCAGGAAGTTCATGTGCTTTGGGATGCGGTGCCACCATGTGAATATCTCGTTTAAGTAGCCTTGGTCGCCTCCGTTGTAGGATTCGATCTCATTGATGTGCTCCATTAACAAGTTGAATGTGCAGTTCGAGGGCTCCACGACCATCACACCGGAGTTGAAGAGAGTTCCGTTGTTTCCTATAGCGGTGATCTCTGGCATTGCAAATAGGAAATCAATGTTCCTCAATATAAGGAGGTCAGCATCGATGAATATGATCTTATCATAGTCTGTAAGCTGCCATAGCCTGAACTTGCTGTAATTCCATTCGTTATACGCATCTCGCTCTGCCTTCGGATTTCGGATTCTCTTGATTGTCCTAACCTTCCAGCCAGCAGCGTGGAGACCACCTCTGTGATGATCACTGATTGTCTCGTCAACAAGTATTACAAGGTCCCTAGTTGAACCTGCCAAGCGGATGCTTTGGGCTGCAGTGATTGCACCACAAACGTATATATGTGCAGAATGCAGAATTGTTGCATAGGCTTCTCTGGTTGAACTCTCGGTGTACAGACGTGCTAAAATTTGGCATAAATTTAACTAGTTAAAACAAGCACGTACTAGTAGTACATAAAAAAATTATATGGAAAAGAACACGAGACCGATGAAATGAAATCAAAGCATACTTGTTGCTTTGAGAGGAACCGCAAGCTGACATGATCCAATAGGAAGACGTAGTTTCTCTCTGAGCACTCCAAGATCAGGTTTGTACAACCACATGCTCCCTTCACGAGCAACAAGATCCTTACATTTGAAGATATTTGGAATCGGGAAGCACTCACTTAACACGAGAACATGCACTGGACCTTGATCTCCAGCAGAAGCAGAAGCAACCTTGGCAGCTGAAAGCTGAAGATGCAGGCGTACCACATCTCTGGTCCAAGCACCTGACACGTTGCAAGGAAGCTTCACTGCAACAAGATTGAACCGTGGATTTTTTGGGATAATGGGCTCTGGAAGTGATGAACAAGCTGGAACCTCAGATTCCACTTCTTCGTCGATCCATTCAGGATATAAGGAGTCCCAAGTAATATTGCTTTGGGCATGTTCCAGAGGTATGGCAGACGTTTTACTGCTAGCTACAAGCTCTCGCCAGTAAGCAATCTCGGTGGCATTGAAGTTCAACAAACCCACTCTAAGATGCTCACTTCTGCTATCAAGATTGTCAATGGCTTTTGAAATCTCGGACCATTCGATGTCCAAACTTGACACATATCGGGAATCTCCAGTTGTCCTGTCCCATATCCATGAACTGCCGACAGCAAAAACACGGTGGCATCAAGAAATTGACTGGTATTTCTGAATTTCAAGCAAGAACAGACCACACAGAATGAAATGCATCCTTGAATGTTCAAAACATACCTGTAACCATATGGTTGAGGGTGCTCGTTATTATTCACAGAAGGTGAGTGGAGAAGGATTAAGAAAGTGCCACATATTATAATGGCGAGAATCAATTTCAGTGAGTGCAACTTGCAGCCTGAACTCTTCTCTTGAATGAAGTTCCGAAGTTCTTTGTAGTTCCTGGTTTTTGACTTCTGTTTGCTTGTATCCTCACTGGAAGAAAAAAAATGCCACACGATCAAACACCAATTAGATGAAATTAAAAAAAACAAACATGGAGAAAGCCATATTGCAAAGAAGAAGAAAACACCCAAATATCATGGAGACATAAACTCAACTACTGCCCATTTTTTATTTGATTGTAAGAATGGGATAGTAATAACCTAAACTTTTAGTAAAACGGATTTATGCTAATGATAATACATAAATATAAACACATGAAAAACTTATGCTTATGTGTAATCAAGAAGAAAGATGTCATGATGCAATTAGTAAAGACTTAACCCCCTAGGCTTCTAGCTAGGGGTGAGCAAAATTCGGTCCGGTCCGGGCACCCGGACCGAACCGAATTTTTCGGTCCGGACCGAACCGGACCGAATTTTTTCGGTCCGGTCTTCGGTCCACAAAATTTTGGAAATTCGGTCTTCGGTCCGGACCGGACCGAAAATTTAAGGGGAAAATTCGGGTTTTGGACCGACCCGGACCGAACCTATTCGGTCCGGTCTTCGGTCCGGACTTCCCGAAAATTCGGGTTTCGGTCCGGTCCGGTTCGGTCCGGTCCTGGACCGAAGCTCACCCCTACTTCTAGCCTATAGATCAAAAACATCATGATTGCAACTAAATAATCGGAATAAATGTTCACTCGCTAAAATAAGATGCATGCAGCCCCCGGCAAGTTAAGCAAGTGGAATAGTATAAGCTTTATGCCAGTGAAAAGCTAGACCTTAAAATAGTAAAGTTCTAAAAGTTGGGCTCCAACAACATTTAAGACCATAAGACGATTTATTCCCAAAAAACTTAATGCATGGAAGTAGACAATACTTTACATGAAGCACATTGGCACGGAAATGAATTATTTTAAACTTCCACTTACAAAATTGTGAAATCATACTCAACATAATTACAGCAGTTGAAAAATCAATTGTGATCTGGGACCCAGATAAAAATTCATTGGAGAGAGTTGGTACCAGATGAATGTACAGAAAATGGGAAACCCCTTGTGATTTGTAACAATGTAACTTTCAAGCGCTAAGTAAATTAACTGGCTAATAGGATCCCATCGAGGAAATACTGATCCAGATGGAGGAGCTTTGGAAGTAAAATGCAACCAAATAATGTTTTTAAGGAAAAAGGTGTAACAAAAAAATCTTCAGAGGATATCTGACGCAAGTCTTTCTGAAATTTTAATTCTATTTAGAATCCCAAAACAGATTTTTCGCAAAAAATCTAGACCTACAATACCCATGTGCTGTGCAGAAAACCTCACTTTCGGATGAAGAACATCAACGTGGACCCAGAGCAAAGAGAGAGACAAAATATATGAAGCGGCAAAACATGTGAGATTATTCAGACCAAGAAGGTAATGATAAAAAAAATACCAAGAAGATATAACAAACATATTGGCTAAAGAACATCAGTGTTGCAGCTTCCTTGTACCTAATTTTTTATTATAGACAGCAAGATTAAAATTCAAAAAAATGATAAAAAGTATAACAATTTAGATAACAAAAGTTGTTCCTGTAAAGTCCTGATAAGATCTGCCTGGAGGGAACCCGAACAAACTAAAAGAAAAACCGGAAGACAGAGTGCAGCGCTAAAAAGGATTACTATTGGTACAATATGATCCATTATGACAAATAAATCCTGAACCCACCGTATCTTTCCTTTTTACAATATACGAAATAGGAGACTAGACTGACTCAATTCTGATAAAATCGCAGATATATGTGTTCAATTTGGAAAGCAACAAGCATATATTGTTGATACATAAAATTTGACAGGTCAAAGAGTTGTCAAGGCAACTACATAACAAATAACAACATCAGAATGATAACTCACAGAAGCCTCATAACTAATTACAAACTATTAAGAACAGACTAAAATGTTATTTAATCCAATAAAAGAATGAAACTACGCCTCTTCCAGTTCTCCAAAGTTTTTCAGAAAAGAAGCCAACAGCTAAACAAGAATAAGAATCATAAAACAAAATAACAAACAAAAGAAGAAAACACATAAAAGAATGGCAAATTGGCAATCAACAATAGATAAGAAACCTAATATATTCTCAAAATTAGAAGAAAAAAAGTGTGAAGCGCTCAGGAGCATCTACATAAAAGAGAGGAAGAAGTCACGGTTAACAACCACAACAGTGACAACAACATAGCAGATAGAAGAACTTACGGGGTTCCAGTCGAGCGGTGTCTCGTCTCCAACGAACCAGGAAATGCACCATTGAACCCCCTCATCTTGACCGACTCGACGCTCTATATAAGTACTCAACTGGCCACCAATCAACAAAGTGAAATTACTCATGTGAGACCGAGAATTTAATCATAACAAAAAAACAACAAGGAATTCACATAAACAGCTGACCATTTGGGGAAAAAACAAAACACAAGTTAAAAAGAAACGGATTAACATAAGTAGGACAGATACATCTAACACGGATTAATATAACTAACCATAACAACTAAAGTTTTAAAAAAAACATTCGGCAAAAAGAAGAAAAACTAACCAAACAGATTCTGTTACGAACTTAATTACCCTAAACTTCAAAATCAACATCGAAACCGCCAAAGATCAAACTCTTAGCCAACAAGAACACACAGAACGCCAAAAATCCCCAACAAAAATAGATGAGAAGGTATAGATTCGAGAGAAATAAAAACGACCCAATTCCTAAAACCACCCGAAACCCTCGGAATCACCGTAAAGTCGTGAGCTTGGTGGAAGATGAGGAGGTTTCGTTACCGCAAATCTCCGACTCTGTAACGAATCTTTCCGTTTTCTACCGCTTCGAGGATTCCATTCTCGTGCTTTTCGTCGGAATCGTCGTGGGCTCGAAGCGGATTGGGGTTGGAGGGATCGATTCGAGCGAGGGGGAGAGGGAGAGGAAGAGGTTTTGATTTGACAAAACGGGAGGAGTCGGTGGAGTTATGCTTCTTCTCTTGCTCGCCACTGGAAGCAAGGAAGTGTATTTATTTTTTATTTTTTATTTTTTTTGGAATGCAAACAGATCTTATTTATTTCTGATAAAATTGTTTTTTGAAAAGAAATACCCTAAATATCTGGAAATGGTCGTCGACTATGATTCGAACTCCAAACTCAACTCGACGAAAGTTCAGCTTTAAGAAACCTAAAGTATTGGAGATGTAATAAAAAACCTAACCATGAAATTAATTAGTGTAGTTTGTTTAGAGTGTGTACCATATTGTGCTATAATACACATCATGCTCATGCCACTATTTTGGTACAATAAAGTTACATTTGCATACTTCTTTTGTGATCTTAAAGTTGATTGTTGAGATGGAGTTTCTTTTATCAGTTTATGCTATGCTATGTATGCTGTAATTTTCAACATACCATGCACAAATAGATTGTTCATCTTATGGTTGTTCTTCGTACGTTATCCTAACTAAGGTCTCCGATAATTGCTGTTATATTGCACTTATCATGTGCATTTAAAAAAAAAATCGGATTTGTGCATCTGAAAGACTGTCACTACGTACTCTCTTATTGAATTTCCAATAAAAAAGACAAGAAAACACTTCTTGATGATAAAAAAAAAAATAGAACATTAAACACTGGACTACCACAACCACAAATTGTAGTATGATTAAATTTACACCCACCACCTCTGTCGGAACGCAACCAAATGAATTTGTGTTGGAGTCATTTGGTTTTTTTGGTGGTCATCCGCATTTTGGTTGGTTAGTTAATTAGTGTCACGAAGAACCTTTTCCCCTTAATAATTAGCAGAAAAGTAGTTAATGGGTGGGGACATGAAACTAGCATGGAGAAGGATCACAACTTCCACCTATGCTATCCTTCGCATCATACTAGAATAATGTACTTCAAAGTTTGCTTTTACAGCTCAGATTTTATGCTTTGAATGTTGTTTAATAAAGCAGCAATATTCCATAGCAGTGGTTGGTAATTGGTATGGTGTTTCCTAGGTTTTGGAATGTTGTTATTGGGGTTGGTTTATCTAAATTTGGCCTCTCTGTCAAAAGCAAAAGCTAACAGAAGATGACTGGAACTGTACCACAAATTCCAGATTTATCCAAGGATGAATGGAAAACAATATACACATTTTAATATTTAGGTTTTGAATAAATCTGATATTTATTATTTATCTATGACAAATTTCAGCTCTTTACGGATAATCTAAGATATTATGAAATATGATAAGATATTTCGATTTTATTTAATAAGTTCGATCTTTTCATTTCTTTTGATATCACTCCACGATATTATGTGGATCTAACTTTTATTTTTTGAAAACGTGTGGATGTTGGTTTGTTGCCAGTCTATCATGTCATCCTTGTGAGTTACAAACATGAAGTGAATTAACTTGGAAATCGAAGTTAAATTTAAGGTGCTAACCTCGTTTAGATCTGCCAACAACTTATATCAAACAACAAGAACAAAGCAAGCAGAGAAAGATCATATGCTTAGGAAATGTGATACCAGCCACATGATAATCACCCTAATCTTTTTTTAGGAAAAATCATAAGTTTGGTAATCTTAGCATTAATCATTTCAACCCGAACAACACCTTCTGTGGAATCTTCAATCATGTATGTTTGAAAAAGATTGTACCTTAATTTGTTATACTACCTTACTAATGATGTTGCTCAACTATATTTAACAACTTGTAGGACAACATGTCTTTTATTGGGAATTTCTTATTGTCGTCAAGGGAATATCTCCTACTTATATAAGGGGGGAAAACAGAAAATGTTGATGAACGTGATCAATCAAATATCTTGGAACAACGTCTATTGACAATGGTTAGTGAGCGTCAAACAGTTATTATAGGTTCCCTTTGATGGTGGCAACCAACCCTAAAATAGATGATGTTGGGTGGACAAAGTTGGGTATTTGTTAGTTTGGGTGTGGTTTTAGATTAGAATATAATAGTTCCGGGTTTTGGTTTTTTGGATGGAAAACTACTAAACGTCGCCCCAAAACTACTTAAATCGCCCCTTGAAATTACCAAATTGCCCTTAACAATATATTTAATACCCATATCGTCCCGTGTCTTTAAACAAGGTTATTGACTCAGTTTTACTAACATTCCTAGTACCAACACCACGAAAATGTCTGGCGAAACACCTATACCAGGCGAAGTAACGGAGGCGGATTTTTTTTTCCGACACGAGCGTCTGGCTAAGACGCCTGTACCATCGTGGAGGCGTCTGGCTAAGACGCCTCCACCATCGTTGAGGCGTCTTAGCCAGACGCCTCCACGATGGTGCAGGCGTCTTAGCCAGACGCCTATACCATTGTCTAGGCGTCTGGTTAAGACGCCTCGACCATGGTGGAGGCGTCTTAGCCAGACGCCTCCACGATGGTACAGGCGTCTTAGCCAGACGTCCCATTTTTTTTAATTTTTTTTTCAAATTAAAATTATACGGTGTGTTATCTCAAATTATTTGACGTTTCTTTGCAAGTTTTCGGTGGTAACCGGTCGGATTACAATGAGTTTTTTTGCAAGTGATAAAGATTCAAAAAAATTCCAGATCCAACATTTTTTAAGTTCCAAATCCCCCGGTGGTAAAACATCATGACTTACAAATACCACCTCGACAGGTCGTTCGGGGGTCTCGCTCCCCGGTGAGCGAGCGGCATTCCACCTCGCCGGTGAGGTGGCGGGGGTGGCAAGGGGGCAGCGCCCCCTGGAAATTTTTTGGATTTTGAAATTGTTGGATCTGGAAATTTTTGAATTTTCGGTGTACCGAAGAGGTATCGGTCATCCGAATATAGTAATTATTAACTTATTAATTAATTTAACAGTTATCTAAATTTATAATCATTTATCTTTTTAAAAAATAATAAAAAATAATAAAAAATTACGGGCGTCTGACGGAGCCGCCCCCACGTAGGAGGGGGCGTCTGGCTAAGACGCCTTCCCCATGGAGGAGGCGTCTTACACAGACGCCTGTCCCATGGGCGGAGCGTCTGGGTAAAACGCCTCCCCGATGGGTAAAGCGTCTGGGTAAAACGCCGCCCCCATGGGGAAGGCGTCTTAGCCAGACGCCCCCTCCTACGTGGGGGCGGCTCCGTCAGACGCCCGTAATTTTTTATTATTTTTTATTATTTTTTTATTAAAAAGATGTTAGATGTTTTACCAGATTCGAGTACACTGGGGCGTCCGTTAGTTCATTACTGACCTCCAAAACATTATTTTTTATGATTATAAGAGGAATATGAAGAGAGATGTGTGATAGGAGGGTAAAATGTCGCGTTATAGCAGTAGAAATGAGAGAAGGGCAAAATGGTAATTTCAAGGGGCGATTTAAGTAATTTTGGGGCGATGTTTAGCAATTCAGAAAACTTGGGAGGTTGATTGTTTTGTGGTAAAAGTTGTGATCTTTCCGGTATTAGAGTTTTGATGGGAAAGTTTTTTTTTCTATTTTAGGTGTATTTGTGTGTTGGGGTTTCAGGCATATTTCAGTGGAAAATATGATAACTTCACTGATTTTGTGGTATAGTTTGGGGGTTGAGGTGGAAAAGTTGGGTACTTTTTTGGTTTTGATTGATTTTAACTCCAATTCTTGTGGCTTATGTAGAGGGTTGGTGAAATTTTTAGGGATTTGATTATTTTGTGCTAAAGTTTAGGTGTAATTTTGTTTTTAGAGGAGAAAACTGAGAGGGATTGGAGTAGGGGTGAGCTTCGGTCTGAGATCGGGTCGAACCGGATCAGACCGAAGACCTAACTTTTCAGAAGACTTGACCGAATAAATTCGGTTCGGTCCGGTTCGATCCAAAACCTGAATTTAACCCTTAAATTTTTGGTATTTGACCGGACCAGACCGAACCGAAGACCGAATTCCCATGGTCTCCCAGACCGAAGATCGGACCGAAAAAGTTCGGTCCAGACACCCAGATCGAACCGAATTTTGCTCACCCCTAGATTGGAGGCTTTGAAGATGACCAATTATAGAAGGTTTGTAGGTGGAAACTTGAGAGAGATTGATGTTTTCAGTTGTTATATGGGACTTTGTTCGAAAGATTGTGATGATTCAATTGATTAGTTGTGATCCAAATCCAATTGACTTTGAGGTGACCATATATTCAGTTTTAAGACACGTCTATGGGAAGTTGAAACCTAAGAAAAATTAATTTTTGGTTTTCAATAAGTGAATGTGGACTAAATTTAATCTACACTAAAGTAATGATCATTGGTTTAAGGTTAAACGTATGTTTGTTATATATTTATCGTTGTGACGTGTGACGTGAGCCCATTAGATAAGTCATGGATGTAGTCGTGCACGTATGGTCTAGAATCTCTGCATATTATTTGATGGGTTTCTTTTAGTAGTAAATCATTGGGTTAGAATTATGTATTTTGTACATTAACAACAACAACAATGACTTTAATCTCAAACAGTTGGGGTAAACTATAAATAAACTCAAACGAATTACAGATCGGGCACGTGAATAACCTTAACGCCCCAAACACAATTCTTTGTTAAGCTTCTTTTCCATGAGAGTATTTGAGGTTATACGTTGGTTCGCAACACTCCTCCTTTATCATGGCTTGAGATAAGTTATGTAAAACTTACATAGACAGAGTTCTATATTTTGTACGTTACTTTGACAAATTATTACATGGAATCTAAATGCTATTGCGTCGTAGTAACGTGGACATTCTTCTAGATCATTAGTTGTAAAGTCCATCTATTTATTCCCAATTGATTTGAGTTTGATACCTGCACTTTAATACTTCCAACATTTAATAAAAGTAATTTTGAAGATGACTGCACTTTTGTTGTTCTCTAAAATTTCTACTAAAATATATCTCTATATTGAAGTGATCCTTAATAGATGCTTTTAAGATTAATGTTTCTGCTTTAGAATTCGAAGTTGTAACCTATTGCACTTGCAATGCCATAAATTACAGCTGTTATTTAAATATTATCACTTTCTGCGTCCCAATTTAGACGGTTCATATATGCTTGAGAAAGAAGTATTAATTTAAATCGCTTGATGTTGCTCTCCAGCTCATAGAGAAATCACTTGATTTTATGAAGCTTAAGTCAAATACTAAAAGTGTTTGGAGGATGAAATATGTTTTTCACATATACCATCAAATATAGATTCAATGCACTATTTCTCTAAATGGTAATTAAATGTCATAGTCTTATTTGGTTTTATCTTGTTTAGCAAGTGGGCACAATACCTTTTTAAAGACACGTCATCTTCAAATATATAATTTTCTAAGAAAAAAATAACGTGATATTTTGCCCGATTTTAATGTGATTATCTTTTTTAATTGAAATTCTTTTCAACATTACAGAAAATTTACATCTTTCTTTTGTAGAATATCATTTACATCGACGCACTTATTTTTACCTTGTCACCAAATTCAACTTATTCATTTAATTTGTTAATGTGTTTTAAATTTCATATTTACGTTAATCCAGGCATAGAGAAGAAGATCAAAGAAGTTAAAAATTTGACGTCCACCAAGATGAGTAAACCTCTCAAAGTCTTAACTGTGTGTGGACTTGCTTTGCTTTATGTGGTTGTATTCATGCATTAAAGCAAGAGGATATTTAATTTTTATTAACTATTGTACTTAAGACTAATAACAAAATTCCTTCGTTGGTTGCTTAACCTTACAAAAATTGCACAAACAATCTTATATTAATTAACATTAACTACTATCAAATTTTCCCAAGCATTCACAACTTCCTCTAGCTCAGCAAATAAACCCACTTGTGGAAATTGTGCCGCCTAATCCTCATTTTCCCACTTTAAAAGCACGTTCATCTTTCAAAAGAAACAACAATTATTTTTTTTAGTTTCTTCGTTTCTATCATCAACTCATTCCCAAACCAGAAGGCACGTGAGATTAACGTCCTAATCCCAAATTTTCCATTTCCATCGCACGACTTATATTAATGATAAACTCCAACTAAATAAACATAAAAAATACAAGATCCAACATTAATTAACCTCAACTCAAGTGTTCCATCCGTAATCCCACTTGTGAAACAACACAAGATCTCACCACGTGGCAGCAAAATGATGACGTGGAAACTTTGCGTCGTCCTCGTGCAGAATAAAAACACATTTTTGAGCGCAAAAAAAATAAAAAATAAAGTTTTCTTAAACTCGGAAATTTCGGGTATTTTTTAGGGTTCCTTTCCTTCCATTCCAAGCGAACACTCCTCTGGCGGTATCGATCGCTCTCTCCCTTCCCCCCCCCCCTCCGATCGTTCCACCAGAACGGCGAGATCGTGGGGATCAGTTTGGTGTAGGTTTTGTGGATTCGATTGAGGTGTGGTTGCGTGAAATTTCTCGGTTTTTGACAAGTTCAGAGTTTGAACGGTTGAAAGTGTTTTTTTTTTGTCTGCGTTGAATTCTTAAATTGTTGAATCTAATGCATGAGCTTTGGTTCCCAATGATCTTGAAAGGTGGCATTCGGATTTTTCGTATTTTTTTCGAAAAAAATATCATTTCGTGATTAATTTCAGTTTTTGTGCCTTTCTCGGATAAGATTTTTTTGGGTTGGAGATCTTTTGTTACGAGTTTTTTTCTAAGTTTTGCTGGTATTACGTGGTACATGTGACACATACTCATGTGTACAAGATAAATAAATAATTACTTTTAAAGCAGAGATAGATGCAAAACGTGAAAGAGAGATTGGTGAAAGAAGAAGAGGAGGAGGTTGCCGTCGCTGTGGGGGTCGTTGCCTTTGCCACCGGGTTATCGGGTTGTGTCATTGGGTTTGTCGACATCGTTGGTTTTGTAATCGAGGTTGTCTTCGAGTTCGTTGTTGGGGTTTTGGTCTCCTATATGAGGTATATGCAAGAATCTACCACAGATTAAGAACTAAACTACATCTAATTTTTGGTTTGGTAGAGATTAAGGCACGAAATCTAGGGTTCTTTTGGTTCATTGGAGGCCAGGGGATGAATTTTGTAGAAGTGGTCTGAATTTGAATCATTTAACGTTGAAGAGAACATGTCGAGTTTCATATTGCGATTTGGTGGAGTTTCACGTGATTAGTTAAATTCTTACATGTATGTATGCTTTGTTACTCTGTTAAGGAACCAAGTCATGGGTTCCTCTGTTTGTTAATTGATTTTGTGTGCTGAAGATTTTTGGTTCGCAAGTTCTGAAGTCTGCATTTCTGAATTTTAGTTATTCTGTTTTAATAAATGTCAATGGTTAATGGGGATGCAATATGTTATTCTTGTTACTTGTATAAGAGTCTCATTTCCATTTCCTTCCTGCATTTGAATCTTTGAAAGTTAAGGTTGATTTAGTTCATCTCTGTTTTGATTCAGTATGACTTCCTTATTTGTTGTTTAGTAAGGTAAGAAATTGTAGGGATAATTTAGTGGATTGATGTCATGGTCACTAGTCTGATACTCTGATTTAATTCCAATGGTTGAATAGTACTAGTAAGTTGGTAATTGTAATCAACAATGGTAATAATATTTGCACGTTGTTCTAACGAGGAATGTTTACTGAATTATATTCAACTATCGAAGACATCTAAGGTTTAAGTTCTGCCTTGTGTTTGGAACGATTTTGGTCAGTGGTTTTGAAATTAGTTTATTGATTTTCAAAAGAAGAATATGTTTAATTGAAAGATAATTGAATAATTGTGGCATCATTGGCTCTTCGGAGTATTATTGGCTCGTCAGGGCAACAACGACTGACGAGTCGGATGATTGTAGGTCCAAAATGGACTCTGTGTCCAAGATAAGACCACATGACTTAAATATGACGTCTCATTGATTATTTTATTGATACAGGTAGCATCTGAGACTCTCACGAAAATTGATAATAAGTTCTAATGAATGAATAAGTGAATCCAATGGGTATGAGGGTGACAGCCCTTTGATATATGTATAAAATAAACAAAATTCGCTTATGCATATGCTAAAAAACAGGGATGTTACATCGTTAGTCGTTATCCACGTTCTATTGAAGTGCATTCATGATTTTCTTTAAAATAGTATACATCACTTTTAAATAATATTCAGTTTCTGTTTTAATTGCAAATTCTGCTTGGGCCCTCTTAATCATCGGTTGCTCCTTGTTTTAATAAATGTTTTACATTATGCAGCTTTAGGGCCATACTTGGATTAGCATTCAATGGAGGAGTTAATGATACCACATAATTGAAGATTCTAGGCGTGAATCATTTGAGGATATCCAGTTAGAAGTTCTAAGGAATGACATTTAGGAATGTCTTCTTTGTTCTGTTGTTTCTTAAGCTGGTTGAGTCATCAACTGAATCAAGGAAGATGCTGCCACTTAATCTTTTTCTTGCTGATACGGGGTTACTGCCCAGCTGGCCAATATTAAGTGCCGGAGTATTTGTAGCTGTTGCTGTTGTCCTGTCCTTTTTTCTCATCTTCGAACATCTTGCCGTCTACTATTTACCCGAGGTACCTTTTCCCCCTCTCTCTGATGACATTAACTGATAGTTGATGATCTTATGTAAAACGTAGTCAATAGTTGAATCTCTTTGCACCAAGTTCAATTCTGATACAAGATTATGTTTTTTGAGATAACATTTTCTCAGTGCTTAACTTGATTGGTCTACATTGTAATGGTTTATTCTTTATTCTTTTTTAATTTCAGGAGCAGAAGTTTCTGATTGGTCTCATTCTAATGGTTCCTGTTTATGCAGTGGAGTCGGTAAGTTGATCTTTTAATTTTGTACAGTTCTGTTCTAACATATGGTATTTCTATCTAAAAAATGATTTATATATATGTGGTCTATTTTTTATAAATATATGCTCAACTTATGTCATCTATTTTTTCTAATTATATGCTCAACTTGGCGACTGTGTTGACTGCTTGGACATCCCTGTTTAAGAAAACAATTGTTCCTGCATATTCGTAAAAGCAAACTACAAAGTGAGAAGGATTGTATAGAAACATTGAAAAGTTGTGTCATTAAAAGAAAATAATTGTTCCTGCATATTCGTAAAAGTAAACTACAAAGTGAGAAGGATTATATAGAAACATTGAAATTTGTGTCATAAAAAGAAATAGGGAATTTGTGAGAGAGTTGGAGTTGCTCCAATAGAAGAGAAAGTTATCCAACACAGACTGAGATGGTTTGGACATGTACAAAGAAGACCTATGGAGACACCTATAAGAAGATGAGTATTGAATCGGATCGAAGACATAAAAAGAGGAAGAGGTAGACCACGATTAACTTGGGAGGAAGCGGTCAAAAGAGATTTAAAATGTTGGAATGTTCCTTGGGAATTTGAATTGGATAGAAACACGTGAAAGAAGACGATTAACGTGCCTGAACCGTGACTCCTTAAAGTTTCATTTCTAGCCTATCCTAACTAGTTTGAGATAAAAGGTTTTGTTGTTGTAAAAAGAAATAGGGAGCATGTTACGACTTTTCAAAGATACGTAGATGGTGTTGGTGAAATGGTGGGCTAGTCTCCTAACCCCTACCTCGTAAGCTCTGGAGTGTTTTCTATTCATATTGATCTGATTTATCATGAGAGAGCATGTTTTCTCTGCAATTTAAATTTTATTTTCAGATGATTTCTTGTGACATAACTAAGATTTGCACTGATAACTGGAATGGTTATAATAGAAAGGTACATAATTGGGACGTGTTTTGGGCTTGAAATTTTAAATTTTAATGTATGACCTACAAATTGAAGTACAGAACGACACAGACTGACTATCTTCTGCATGTTTATTCTAAAGCTTTAATATTTTTTGTTGTTGCAGTGTTTTGTTTATCAGCAAAATCTGTCATCTCACATTTAGTTGCAAAGTTAGAATGCATTCTATAGTTGACCTTTTTATTTATACTTCTGAATATTGGCTTGGTAGAGTATTAGTCATTTTGTTGCACAAATCTTGCACTATTGTTCTCAGGTCTGACTAAGATATAAAATTATTCTTATACTATTCTTCCAAATACTTACTCCATTTTCTTTTCTTTTGGGGCAGTTCTTATCTCTGCTGAACTATAAGGTGGCCTTTGTTTGTGAGATCATGCGGGATTGTTATGAGGCTTTTGCTTTGTATTGCTTTGAAAGATATTTAATAGCTTCCTTGGGTAGGTACATGGCCATGAGTTGAAATACTTTTATTTATGTTTCATTTCATGAGAAATGAAAGTAATTTGTACTTAATTCGAGATTTTGGAACTCTTTCATTTGAATTACTGTTGCTTTCAAGTAAAAGGGGTAATCTTGTTGTATCTTGGACATGAAACATGCTCGCCCCGATGATAAAAAATGCACACAAGAATTTAGGTTTGATAAAATCGTAGCATTTACTTGAAACATTGTCAGGATATTAATGTTTAGTGTTTGCTCTTTGTGGATTGCCTGAACTACATTAACATGTATAATTTGTTATCGTTTTTTCAAATCAAGAAAATCACATGTATAGACACTCCAAGAAGCATTCTAGTTTTCTCCCATGTTAAGACTTGAAGAATCAGATGATTGTGAAACATTCACGATGCCATATTCAAGTTAGTTATATATATATGAACCCCTGACCTTCCAATTTTCAGCTCTCTATTTTGGTAATAACCTTCATGTCATTTTTAAACTAGTAATAATTTTCTATTTGTTACTGAAATTAAACTATTCTGATGGTTAGAAGTGCAAAATCTAGAAGCTGATTAAACTTTAATGTTGATGCTTAATTTTGAAATTGAGGAACACCCAAATATTCCATTATTTTCATCTTATTTCACCTACTTAATGTTGTCAGTTTGACTGAACAAATTACTTGGTAGTTGGTATCAGTAAATATCCAAAATTCCAGCAAACATGACTGGTTTTCCATTTTAACTTGTTACTTGATCATGTATTTTTGTGTGAGATTATGTAGCTTGAAGTCTAACACACTATACTGTGCCAATTCATACCTGCAGCAATTATTTATCCTACTAAAAATATTAGTTTTTATTGTTAAAAGGTGGTGAAGAAAATACAATTGCACTTATGGAGTCTCAAACACAAATGACTTCGAGCATGCCTCTTCTGGACGTTGCTTGTGAAGATGCAGTTGTCAGCCATCCATTTCCTTTAAATTGTTTGCTGAAACAATGGAATCTAGGCCTTCACTTCTATCAAGCGGTCAAAGTTGGCATAGTTCAGTATGTATGTGCTACTGTCTGATGCAAAAAATATTGAATCATCTCGAGCAATAAACTTTGGCTATAACTTGCTTTTCCCCCATCTTTTTGCAGATGATACTAAAGACAATTTGTGCATTCTTGGCTATTGTTTTCCAACTTTTTGGCGTTTATGGGGAGGGGAAGTTTGAATGGAGATATGGGTAAATATTCCTTGGTTTATGTGGTGATACTTATGTATCTGAAATTTCTGACTTTCTGTTACAATATGTTCCTTGTCATTGGTTTCTTCACATTGACGTTGTTTTGTTGGTATCATGCAAATTTACTTTTCTTATTGACTTATTGTAGTCTGATTGTCCATGCCTTTTTTAATCTTGACGAGTCATTCTCTAAATTTGTGAAATACAGGTACCCATACTTGGCTGTTGTCTTAAATTTTAGTCAGACATGGGCGTTGTATTGCCTTGTTCAGTTTTACTCCGTCACCAAGGAGAAATTAGAACCTATCAAGCCACTGCCAAAATTTCTAGCTTTCAAATCCATTATATTCTTAACTTGGTGGCAGGGTGTCGTTGTAGCAATTCTTTTTTCGATGGGTGCTGTCAAGGGTTATCTAGCTCAAGAACTAAAAACACGCATACAAGATTACTTCATTTGTATAGAGGTAAGTCATGCCAGATGGTTTCCGCTTTTCCCTAATATATAGGTTATAATTAGTATGCATTGTTTTTCTTTTCCCCCCCTTGTTATTGTTGTATTTGGCTTAATTCTTCAACCCTAGAAAGTGCTAACAATGCAACACCTTAATGCACTTCAACATTCTACATCTACACCATACATGTCAACAGTTTCAGTTTCTTAGTATTTTAAATAATTCTGCAACATCCTATGTATTATTTAACTTGAGTTGTAGTGCATTGTTTCATGGTAAGTCATACAACTTGATGACAACAACAACAACAACAAAGCAACGAATGTTCATCCATTTAGGGAGAGGTGTCCTTTCGTGGCTGGTGAAATCAACACATGGGCCTGCAAGGCTGCAACAAATTGCTGACATTCCTTAACCACAAAATCATTGATGTAGAAGTGGTGCTGAATGTGTTTAAACAAATTGTTAGATGCACATGCCTGTTTCTCTTTTGTTGTATCAGATACCTAGATGTTGTTGAAGTTGATTTTCATTTATTGATTAATAATTGTTGTGCAACGTGGGTCTTATGTATCTTTGTGCTTCTTTTGATCCCCTTTCTTGTGCACAGATGGGTATTGCAGCCGTGGTGCACTTCTATGTCTTTCCCACCAGGCCTTATCAGGTTGGAGAAAGATGCATCCGCAATGTGGAAGTTTTAGCTGACTATGCTTCTTTGGAAGTTCCTCCTGATCCAGATGAGGTCAGGGAGAGTGCTCGTTCTACAAGAAGATATCTTGCTAAACCCGATGAAAGAGAAAGGAGGCTGAATTTCCCACAGAGTGTTTGTGATGTGGTTCTGGGGAGTGGTGAAATTGTGTGTTACTGCTAAGAGACCTGTTATCCTCCAAATGTTTACTCCCATATATTTGCCCTTTCTAATATAGTGACTGCGTCTTGTACGTGCAGGTTGTTGATGATGTCAAGTACACTGTTTCTCATGTAGTGGAACCCGTTGAACGAGGGATTTCTAGGATAAACGCAGCCTTCAATCAGATATCTAACAATCTAAAGAAGATTGAAAAGTTCAGAAAGAAATCCAAGGATGACAATTATCTCATACCCTTGGAGTCACGTACAGGTGAATTTTCAGAGATTCGCGATAGTATGTCAGGAGGTAGCTTTAGCGACAGTGGTATGTTCGGAAATAGATATCAACACACACGATCTGGTAATTCCCAGGTCAGAAAAGCTCATTCTAGGTCTTCTTTTGAATTTAGTGGCGACAGATGGACGTAAGATGGGGTAACAAAGATAATCTTCTAACGACCAAATTATTTTATTAGCTGACATTGATGCACAAGCCAGTCGGAGATGACCCTCATCCATGGGGAATAGAAGTTTTAGTCAGGGATCACTTAATCTTGTACAGTTGGGAGTGATCCTCTTCTTCCATAAGACTCCCTTTTTTAGTGCTTACAATAATGAGAAATAGACGGTTTATTTTCCCTTCTAAATGTAACGTTCACGATCTTGCGTTGCTTGTGGATCTGAGATTTCCTTCTCTATTTTAGCATGTGAAGGAAAAATATGTTCATTTTGTCTAACCGTTGATTGGTTGATTCCATATTCTGGAACTTAGCCTGGACGGACTGGAGTAGTTTAAGAAACATGTAGATATCTTTATGGTGATGTTCTTGTGGTTCTTTACTTCCTATCTTAATCGTATCAGTGAAGTATTATCAATTCGTTTTGAACTTTTGATTTAGCACCAATGGTCGGCCTGAATCTAAACGTGCTTGAGGGCCTTGGCAATGCAAACAAGGGAAATATAGGTCAGTGAAATTCTACACCAGCATGCTTGGGAATTGGGACGTGTTTTGGGCTTGAAATTTTAGATTGTCTCGTGCAAATAAGTCGTAAATTTCAACTTACGGGTTAGTGAGTTTGTGTTTGGATGCAGAGACTAATTTGTAATCGTTCTTCGATTGATTGTTAATTTAAAATCTAGTCATCCAAATTTATACAAAATATTAATAATATGTTTATGCAAATTACTATGTATCCGAATTGGGAACTAATAAAATATTATATATATTTTTTATTTTCAATTTAGAGTAACATGCTTGTTAAAAAAACCTGGTAAATACAAATCATGTCTTTTGTAAATTCTAGGATTTACAACAACACCCATCATATGCAAATTTCAGGGAATGTACAAATCTCACATCCAAACACAACTAAAGAATTTGAAATTGGTGGATGCCAAAAACAAGTTCTAAAACCAGGCATTTTAGGTTTTCAATTGTCATCATTGACTGCAGAGCTTTGGGCCTGGACCTGGAATACAAATCGTATAAGGCCCATAAGCCCAAAAGTGAGGGTTAGGGCTTCTCTAAGGTATATTTACACTACTATATATAGTTATATACTAATCCCTCTTCATTCTTGATCTCTTTGTGCTCGTCTCCTTCTCTTTATTTTCGATTCTTTTTTTGTTTTTTAATTTTTTTACGAGCAGAGATGATGAACTTGTCATGCACCACTCTGATTCCGATCTTGATCGGTTCTGTGCTGATACAAGACACTACCCAATTGTTCGTCTGAGCTCAATTCTTTTCTTTTTTGGTTTTTATTTTTTTCATTTTTTGGGGTGAAATTTGGGTTGGTTATGAGAACCATGTGATGTGGTCCTAATTGATTAATTAGTGCCGACCATGATGCGGACTGTATTCCCCATGCGGACAACCTTTTGGATCTGATGGTTCTCCTTCTGACTTGTTTACCCAGATTTTTGTGTTTTTTTAGAATAAATATTTTGGTTTTTTTCTTCGTTTCTTGGTTTGCGTTTTGTGCTGTAATACGAATATCTAATTCTTATTCCGCGAGGAAAAATGTATTGGGTCGTGAAATGCCTAAATTCGTTTCTTGAGTGTTGTAGACACTGTTAATATATGTTTATAATATGAACATACAGATCACTAATAAATCATTGGGGCGATGGGATTCCCGGTGTGAAAAATGGAAATGACGGTAACAAACGCCGCTGATTCTTGGGATCAAATAATTCTTTTCCAAATTGTCTTTGTTCTCACAAGATCTCAACTCGGGCCTAATGACAAAGTGAACACCACACTAAGTGGACTGGAATTTGCACATAATATAACAAAGCAATCAGGAACTATCCATGTATTCAATGGCCATCTGTTCTGACAGATGATAAAACATCACCTCTTTCTTTGAAAATTTTGTAAACGATTTCTATCAAGACGAGCGTGGTTGATTAGGTTTAGCGTATTATGCTACCCAAATGGTTAGCAAATAAACACGTCTGACTGGTTGATAATCCAACAACAAAAGATAAGCTACAGTCTGCTAGTTCGTTAAAATAATTTTAGGTCGCCTTCAAATACAGTTGGAGCACAGTCCAATACAGTTGCCTCAGATTTAACTCATGTCTGGTGGTGCAAAAAGGTAACCATTAAATATTTCAAGGATACAACCAAAATATTGCACGTACAAACCAAAGTACAAGAACTCTAATTATGTAAGTAACATCCAAGAACGTAGAAAGGACTAATTAGTGTCATGCTAGTATGCTACCCATCAGAGATATCCTGGTCTCTGTCGCTGCTTCCGCGAAAGAATTCCTGGCAGTAAGCATTTCCAGTACAATCCTCCTATAATTGAAGCTTAAATTCTGGATGGTCGGAGCTATGAGGGTAAATTCAAACATCAGGATCAGGCACATTTTAATGGAACTAGAATAACGAGCAATGCAAGATAATAACAGCAACATTATCAAGAAGAAAGATCATATGATACCTGAGCCATCTTTAACGTGTCCTGGACGAAGACTGGAACATCAAGGGAGCTCGATGTATATAATACAATGGACACCACGCCCTTGAGTCATGCAAGACCATGAAAAAATATTTGTAGTCTGTAGCTTTGCCAAATAATAAACGATGCAAAAGAGAGATGTATAGGTGGGCTAATTTTTCTCACTTGGTGCTCCTACTCCCGTAACAAAATTCTCATTTCACTCAAATTAATTTTAAAATTCTAAATGCAGATTAGAGAAACTAACTAGAGTTACAAATAAGATCAGAAATAAGCTTGCTAAAGCAAAACTAAACATATTTCCCTCTATATTTGGGCTTTGAGTCCCTGTCGAAGGTTCCTGACGGACTATTGTTAGGATCAGAAGGGCTGAATACCACCGAATGAAGATTACCATCTTCCATCCATTTCTGATGGTTCTCCTTGAAGTCTAAATGCTTTGCTTGGGCCATCTCGGCGAGCTCCTTGGTATAAGCAGCCGTTTTGACCATTGTCACTAAATGGCGACTGTAGCGCAAACTGAGTATCTGTTCACTACAAGCAATCTGTGTAAAGCATGGGTGCTCTGGAAAACTCACATCGGCAGCATGGCCATCTTCTCTTACTACTGGATAGAAGAAAACAAGCCTACCACCCATGGTTAGCATTCTGGCAGAATGGTCAAGAAGATCATGCATGCACTCTGCCAAGCAATAAGGTGCCGTCGACGGAATGTGATTGTCTCTCTTCTCCTTGGGAACAGTATAAGGTCCCACAATGCCTTTCATTAGCTTTCGACCACCAGATTTTCTCCCACCAGCTCGAACACCATAGGGTGGGTCACATATTATGGCATCAAAGACCTGGCACAGATTACTGAAGCCTCAGTCTGGAAGCACAAGTTATAATAGTGTAGCAACAATTTACTGATCTTTTAGTGTTCCTATTGGAAACAAAAAGTTAAATGTGATGTGTAAGTTGGGTTATTCTAGTGTATCATGTGTGTGGCCTATAAATACAACCATCCGTAAATAAGTGCATGTGATATCAAGAAAATTGGCAAATGCAATAAAATTAGCCATTTCCTATATTATAAAAGGTCGCACATGAAAGAAAGCACAAATCATTTAGGGGTAAAAGTCTTTTACTTCCAGAAAATCTGACATGTTAGGCTTGTTAAGAAATCACCTCACTTAGATTTTCCCGCCATGGAGGAAGATTATTGTCTGACCTCATCAATGAAATGGGCATTGGTAGACCATACTGCAACAAAAGACATCACGTTGAGGTGAACATCACAGCCAACAAAATAAGGATGTTACAATACAATAATAAAACAAATAGTATAACTTGAGGATTGGGGCTATGGTAGTTGATATGATCGGTCCTTAGCACATTGAAGTACATGAAATAACCACTTCAAAGTTGAATTCAGAATCTGAAGATATCAAGTTGAATCCTAATGTCATAGCATGATAATGTGATCAACTTTATTTGATCTAGTAATATGACCTCTCTTTTTATCATTATAATACAACCTCACGATATGGGACCAGTTTTTATGACAATTTCTTGCACCTCTGTTAGAACTAGACTTCCAGGGAGGTCAAAGAAATCAGTGGTCAAAGATACTTGCCTGATGTGCTGACTGCTGTTAGACCACAGAACGACGACATAATTCAAAAATAAAGCAAGACCCGCACCTGTTTAAAATTGCTCCAGATGTTACAGTCTGGACCACGGCCATCGCGTACAACCCTTATGTCAATGTCTGCACCCTGAGAAAAAGGTGAAAATCACTAAAAGACTTCCACAATTTTGGACCATTGTTCTCGAAAGAAAGGGGAAACCAGTGATTATCAGGGAGACATGATTAAAATTATATACCATTGTCATGGCTCCAAAATGTGCAGCAGCAATCAGGATGCTCCCTGTGCCAACAAAAGGGTCGTATGCAATTTTTCCTGGTCGAGCCAAAGCCTGGTTGGCCATTAGAAATGCCATTTCAGCATCCATAGCAGTAGGACCCAAATATTTGCGACTTTTTAGCTGGTAGGTTGGCAAAAGCTTTCTATCAGCAGCCCCCACTTCTCGAGCAAAAAACAACCTCTTCCTAGCAACCGGTGGAAGCCCATTGTTTGATCCATAATCATCAGTTTCCATGATCCAGAACTTATGTTCTGGGTGTTTTAAATCTACTCGGCCCTGGAATATTGCATGTCCCGGGAAACAGTTAGATCCCTAAAATGTAACTTGTAGGTACTTTTTTTTATCTTCTAGATTTATTTGTCTTTCTATATTTCTCCTGTTTCATAATCTGTGGGTATGGGGAGGTTTCCAATCGCCAATAAACTCATAGCTCTGTTGTATAGTTGGCAGGTGGCCAGTCATTCACATAAATTTTGGTAGATAGACTTGGGCAAGGAATTTATCAGTACATATTACAGAAAACAAATTTGCAAGACTCAATCAATCGAGGGTGCATGACCTTAAAAGTGGAAAATTTTGAAGTCCAGAGCGGCAGAGCCCGACATTTTGCTCATATACTTACATAAATGAGCATTTGATACAAGAATGCTATTATTATTATTATTATTTATGGGAAGACAGCTATTAAATATCCAATCATTACAAAGTGAAGCTGGCTAGCAGGCACAAGATACTAAGTAAATACCTTGAAGGGTATATAACTGAAGCTCTGTATGCGCTCCAATTGCTCTTCTGTGGTGAACACCTTCCCAAAGCCATCAACAACGATGCGGAATGAGCTTCCAGCTTCCAAGTACGGCGACTTTCTATCTTTAGGAAATGCCTCAATTGCCTTCTTCAATTCTTCATTGTTACTTCCCTCCCCCCAAAGCTCATACATCCCCTTCACAAGAATACCTACCACAACAAAGTTGAAAACTACATCAAAACCTTTGCACAAAAATCATGCCCACGCAAGAAACTACAAAGCCTTTAATCCCAAACTAGTAGTGGTAGGCTAGAATCAATGCCCGTAAAACAAGATACTAAAAATTCAAGCCTTTCAGATCATCACCCAGTTGGGAGAAACCCACTAAGCATCCAACAAAGCTACTAACGTTCACATTTTTATCACATCATTCACAATTCCAATCGAATTCCAATATCAGAGAAAGCCACTGAAACCCAACCAAACCACCAAATTTCACATTTTATCACATAATTCCCAATTCCAGTAGAAACCCAAAACTCCTATTAATCATTTAATTGAACTAGTTTAGTAAAAGAAGAAACCCGTTAACACCCAACGAAACCACTAAAGACCACATTTTTATCACATCATTCAAAATCCCAATTGGAACCTGAAATCGTAATCATTTAACAACTAGCATAACAAGAGAGGTAAAGTTCACATTTTATCACATCATTCATGCCAACAACGAACAAACTACTAAAGTTAACATATTAATCACATAAACCGCAAATTCAATTAGAACTCCTAACAAGTTAACAACTAGTGTAATATAGGAGATGACATCCTATGAAATCACTAAAGTTGGCATTTTGACCACATAAATCCCAATTCCTATTGGAGCTCAAAATTCCTAACAACTTAACAACTAATTGAGTAAAGGAGAACCCAACTAACACCCGACGAAAGTCCACATATGCATCACATCATTCAAAAATTCAATTGAAACCCAGAAATCCTAACAATTTAGCAATTAGTAGAGAAGCAACCCACAAACACCCAACAAAAACACTAAAGCTAACATTTTTATCACATAAGTCCTAATTCCAACAGAAGCCCGAACTCCTAACAAGCGAACAGAGGATTTAGGGGATTCGACAAACCCACTTCGATTGGCGACGTTAAGGGCGATCTGTTCTGAGGGAAGGGAGACGAAGTGGAAGGGGGAGTCGACGTGGTGGTACTCCGGAAGCTTCCACTCCAATCGCGTGGTTTTTTCTTCTTTATTTGGGGTTACACCGAACAGCTCCGCCAGCGATTCCACCTCCGGTCGCCTGAACTCCAGCAACCTGTGGTAAAATACGCACAGGAACCACATCTCCTTCTTCTTCTTCTCCATCGATCGATCTGAAATCTCTTACTGCTTCTGTTTTGGGGGTTGGGGGATGGGTCTAGGGTTTATGCGAAACCATACCCAAATTCGCACATCAGCAGCATCAGCTGTGGTGACCTCTCGTGTACGGACAACTATTTGCTTTTCCATTGTCATTTTAATATTATCCCAGTTTAATATTTGCTTTATCTAAGATTAAATACGATGTTTATACTAAATTTATACGATCATTAATAGTGTTACAAAATAAATAGACATTAACAAATATGATGAAGATTTGGGACGGAGAACAATTATTGTATTTCATAATCTACAAAGTATATATAATAGTCTTTTATTTATAGGTTAAATGAAGCAAAATGAAATGATGTATGTTACAAGAATTACAAACGAGAAGATAAGAGGATGATGGGGTTATAAGAGATAAAATGTGAAACATTCATTGTGTTATATTTCACAATACTCCACTTGAATTTTCACCTATACACTTTTTGGCCTGCCTTTTTAAAAAACAAAAACCTTACTAAGAAAAACTCATTGGGATAAAAACTTAGTGAAGAGAAAAAGAGTGCAGAGTGTATAATTGTCCCCATCATTTCAACATACGTTTTTCAAACGTCGAACATCAATCTTGAAAACAAAACTCTGGTAGGTAGCGTCATGGTGAATAGATCTACAAGGTTGTCACTTGAGCAGTCTGACTCATTAAAAACCTGGTCAAGTAAAACCATGTGGAACAAAAACTTGGTGAAGAAAAAAAAAGTGCAGAACAGATAATTCTCTCCCTTACTTTAATATATATGTACAAACTCCTTAAATAATATGACGTTATGTTTATGTCTCATTAAAAACATTGCTACAAAACCCAGTGGGAAAATAACGAATGAAAAAAAGTACATGACATACGCTAACACAATTGTACAAGTTGTCTCGTTAAAAACCTTGTAGGACAAAAAGTGTTAAAGAGAAAAAAGTACAACTATAGGTGTTCGGGCTTTATCATTCATGGATAATCGTACTTCTGGGATGATAACTAGAAATCCGCTCCACCTGACTCGTAATTCACCAACTTACATAAAAATTGCAACGACTCCACAATAACATAAAATAATTTGTGATTTTTTGTTGTGGATCAGACATATAGGAAACGTCACTGAAGTAAATCTTTATCTCATGATTATATTAAGTAAGTATTGAAAAATCCGTAAAGAGCTAACAAAAAATATGTTGAACGCCATTTGAATATTTTCGAAAAACATTATGACTACATAAACAATCATTGTGAATGTATTATGTCTAGTTTCATATACAATATATTTTATGACATTTTAGGAAATGTACTTCAGGTCCTAATCCAATCTCTTCGGTTATATATAATTGGATCTTTGTTTACACGGTTCATTCAATTTGTCATTGTTGTGTTTTCTAGGTGAAACTTTCTTTGTATAATATCTCTTTATATATTTGAATCATTGGAATAATTCTTTTCTGGAGAATGTTCGAACCGCAGGTCGAAGAATAATTGACGTTTCTCTAGTCATTTATTTCAAAATTTATCATTCAAATATTTCACGGGTATTTAATCTCTTCAGGAGTTCCTTTATCATATCATTCTTCGAGATGATATATGTATTCTCTTTGTTTTTTTATAATGTGATGATATTTTCATAAATTATATCGTTTTTCTTCATTATAATTTGCCTTGAGTAATTTAGTCTTTTATGGACTCATATAAATATAAATATTAATATCAAGTGACTTATACAAAATTGTAGCCACAACATATCTTATATGCTTATCTATAATTTTGTTTACATGTCATACTGATCAAGTAACACAACGTAATCTTATATATTTCGAGAGAATGAGTAACATCATAATGGATGTTGGGTTATGTGAAAAAATCATTGTGTCTACTCGTTTTATAATGTACCATCATGTTATTGTAATGTGATTTCTATACACATTCTTCAGAAATCATGACTACAAGTCCAAACAATATGTTTATTAAGCGAGTCTAGTTCTACAATGTTCTTTTATTCATTTCAAATTTGAATGCTTCTAACATTCTTATAATATTATAGGTTTTGGATCCAGAATTTCTCTTGACTTAGCATGCTACTAAGAAAGTGAATTAGTCATCGACGATAACTTCAATTATTTTATGTTTCTCTCTCATATCAACATAGTTGATTGCAACGTTTATAATAATCAAATCATTATCGTTTCCCAAAATATTAGGATTTGACCGTTATGTATTCTCGAAATTGTTACATTTGCCAATAGTTTCTTTTATTTTACCAGGTTATATATTCTTCAGGAATAACATCTTTAGGAGGTATAATGAGTGACTAACTTCTATTTTCATTTCCACAAATAATATATGTTCTGATCAACGCTTCTGGCATTGGTTGAGCTCAAATATATTTTATCATGTGGAGATCTCCACTTTATATTTTTGTGTATAGTAATACAAGACTTAGTTACTCATTTGTGATCAATAAATATGTATGACAAATATTACTTGCTAGATATTGCAAGTGTATTATTTTATGAACTTTAGGTTCAATCATACTTGTACGCATATCCTCTTATGAACTTCATGTTCAATATAATTTTCTTAACATTCTTTAAGCTTTTGACTTTCTCCCCCTAATGCCAAAAAAACGTGTCTACACACACACACACATATATATACAGGAATTCTCTAGTGAGCCCAGGGCTCAACTTTTCTAAATTAAGCCCCCACAATATCCACCACTCAATTTAAATTGTAAGGTAGATTAAGAAAAAACGGTTATGCTAGTGAATGGTGAGATCAACTGTAAATAAGATCCAACGGTGAGATTGTAGGGGGCTTAAACTAAACTTGATGAGCCCTGGGCTCACTAGAGCTTGACCATATATATATAAAATTGTTGGACTTGACAATAAAATACAGCGCCATTCAGGGTCTTCAATTTTTTTAAACATTATCAGGAATATGAATCCTGCTGAAATGTCCAAGTCAATTTGAGGCCATTAAATTGTGGAGGTGGTAATGTAAAAAAAATCGCAGATGGTAAACATTTCATTCATTATCGTACAAGTAAAATATGAGAACATTCATAAGATGATGTATATCTAACATAAAAATATATTTTATGAATAATATTTGTAGGTAGGCACATTAATATATCATATATAAATTTTTAGATCTCATAATGATCCATATTGAGAGATATTTTATAAACATATGGATTCTCTTTTTATTGTGCTAATCGGTTGACAAACGACATCATTTTTGTTCAAATAGTAAAAGTCAATTAAGTTATCAAAAATACAACTGATACCTATAATGAATACAAATGATAACTTCATTTAGGCACTTCTATACTGGTATCTCTAGTTAACTCGTTTGAGAGTTATTTAAATATTTTATTACTTCATATTTGCACAATTTATTTTTCCACCGTGTATGGTCTTTTCTTTCATGATGGGGGTTATGGAAGTTTACTTCAAGGATATTCTTAGGATTTATTTTTCAATCAATTTTAATCAATAGTATGAAACATAACTATAAAAATCAATTATTCTATAGAATCTGGTATATGTGTGTGGAAATAGTTGATAGAAATTGAGTTGAGAGAGAGAGAGAGAGAGAGGATTCCGAGATAGTCTCCGATCATCGATGGTGTCGCCAGTCCAGGCGGTGGCGGCGACCATCGACGGGGAGGACCAAAGCTTCATCCCACCAAAACCACCTGATGTTGTTCTAGAAGGAGCTACGCCGACGAAACCTAGGAGTTGGTCTGACCTTTTCCGTGGAACAACGCGACCGACCACTACCCTCTGGTACATAACGTCAACGGAGGTGCAAGGTGAGAAATGGGCAGTGTTCTCTAAGAAGGATGTCGACGATGCTTTGAAGGCATGGGAAGGGGTTCTTATGGGTTATTTTATTAACTTTAAACCACGTCTTCATACTGATGTCATGCTGACATCATCAACACTTGATCCAGGTTGAATACTTTGGTAACATCGGTTGGAACACTTTGAACCACTAATTTAGTTTGTGACGATTCACTCTTCTTTTCGAATTTTAGAAAACCTTGGTGGTTTGGTAGGGCTTTGCCCTCATGTTGGTGGTTGGGCTGAAAGATCATCATCACGTGTACATTATCTCCCATCATCGGTCTGAATTCAGTTCAACCATCTCATTGTAGCGGTTTTGCTGACAAAGTTCCTAATTGTTTGTCTATGGGTGAGAACTTACATATTGATGTGCACTTATTAGTGTAGGAAGCAAATGGTCTTAAATTAACTGTAAATGTTTAAGAAGACATGACATACCTTCAATTCGGACCCTATAAAATTACAGCGACCATTTTCTCAAGTCACATATCAACTATTCTAGAAATACAGTAACATCCATTAATTGTAGAAAGATTGTTAAATCACATATCAACCATACTAGATTTACAGTAACATCCACTAATTGTAGATATATGAGAGGCGGTAACTTGAAAATGGACCATTAGAGAGAAGGAAACATCTCGCAGAAGTAAATGAAATAGACCTGGTGAATGTTGAATAAGTTTAGTGCACATCAAACAGCAAACGCAAAAAAGAAAAACTTAGGCTTCCAAAATCATATACTGGGTGGTTAGTTTTGGATAGGGTTTGTTATGATTCTGTTGTAACCAACAAACTCCCGTAACACTTACCCAATTTTTTTTTCCTGTGATCGCCTCATGATCCTAATCTATAAACAGAGAGGGTCATCAATCACCATAAGATCGGTGCACCACTAAGTTCTCTCTCACTCGACTCTCCAACAGTCCAACCTAAACATAAAGTTTAAATAGTGTCAGTAAAGGTAATATGACATGTTACCAGTTCCTGTATAGCTTAATGGAACTATAGTCGCATTGCAAACAAAAACTTGAAAAACAGACATTCTCTACAAATTGATATGGTAATCTACGGAGAAACACATTACAACTACCATTGAGTATCCTTCAGGCAAAAAAGGCCTAAAGTAAACAATTGGTCTTAATTAATTAATGAAGTTATAGCAGCACACTTTTAGTAAGCTGGGGTTTATTTTATTTTAAAGGTTGCAGGAATGCAGTTGCTGATTGCAATGGAACATATAAAGACAGGGACCATGTCTCGGGATTTAATTAGAGATAAATAGAAAAAGAAATGCTTGCCCCTCTTATCAACATGTAAAAAGTCAAGACTGAAAATCCCAACTTTCAATGGAACGACAAGAGGAAAACACACAATTGTTTAATTTCCATCAGTCATAAAGAATAATAATAAGTATTTTTGGAATAGTGTAGGTTTTCTCTTCTCTCCTCCAGAAGAACAGAAACCAATATTATTCCTAAATATTCAACTTAATGAACAGAAACCACCAAAGAAGGCAAAATTCAACAGCAATACCGACAACGAAAGAGACCCCTTCAACAAATTTAGTTGTAACAAAAGAAAGTTCAAAAGTTTTCATGAGTTTCAAAACAGACCGCAATGTAGCCAAGTACTAGACAATGTCTAGATGAGCACATCAAGCCGTGGAGCCTAAATGACGAAAGGTCTAATTTTATTAGTTGTTTCTAGTGCAAGAGCACCTACATCCATATTGGCAAAAACAAGAATAACGAGCTTCAGGGTAGAAAATATTACGAGTCCAACCTAAAATATCCTCATGACAGTTTTAATATAAGTAAGATCAACAAAACAGCATACTCAAACTTGGAAAACACAGTATCATAATTCTTCTCGTAACATCATTCCGTATCTGATTTACTCCTCCTGCAAAAGAAACATATTTACATGTTATAAAAGTGGTTTACATAGTGTGACATCGTAGTTATCATTAAGAGAGCGCATTATGCCATTATATATAACATTTATCATGAAGAATAAATGAAGTCCAAATGTATAGTGGAAGTACGATCATACCACAAAATAACAGTACTTTTATTAGTTAACTTAGAATATGAAAATGATAGCTCATGAAAGACAATTATTTAGTTGGCATGGTACCAAATTTTCAATTAGACAATTACATACAACAAAATACAACAGGAAGTATAAGCATAGTATGAAAACAAACACCAAGTGTTAAGTATTGTATACAGATCCATATAGCCATATCAAGCATTTACCAAATACAAGCTCTAAATGAAAGTTCTCATTGATAACAACAGATGTAGACTATGTTAAATATTTTCCACAAATATTGGTTGTCTAGCCAATCTTTAGCAACAAGCTTCTGAATGCCATGACATACTAGTACAGTAACAACATACTTGAGAAGGAGCCACATGGGCCTTGACCTCTGGCAATTTTGGACTAGA